>CM056999.1:55563967-56041467 GCA_029891345.1 Dryococelus australis
TAATACATATGGACAATGTCACAAAAGTCGTCTACTAACATCAGAATAATTCCCCTTCGTCTTATATGTTTCTCGTTCTCGCTGTGTATTGCTGCGTAGTTTTTCATCGTACATCGCGTTCATACTGCCTTGTTTATCTTCTACACACTTAAAACATACGGTGTCAGTGTTTTTCGCGTGTCTTTTGTTGCATTCTTGAGGTCTTAAAATGTAATTTTTCCCCCTTGAAATAGATGACAGCACAATCTCAGGCGGCGTCCGTTGCCGACAGATCATTGCTCAATTGTGAAACAGTAAGTATTGCTCGTCGCCGCCTTTCGCATCGCAACGCATAGCATCGCTTAATTGTGGAACCAGCTTAATTTACAAATATGATCTACAATCACGCGATGGTTTGTATCTCTGTAAACACCAGAATTTCTCAGTACAGGTAGGACGTTGCCACATTCCTGGTGTTTTATAACATTCTAACATATGCATTCAGACGATGAAACCGACACTGACAACGTTACTACAACTGTTGGAGTGTGCCTTCAGGAGAAACATTCACTCACTCATAGGCTGACACATGTGCACTTTCATCAACGTACGGACATCACAGTGCATACAACTACAAAAAAAAACACCTTAACAAGTCTTTAATAACATTCAGACAATACAGTACATGCAACTACAAACTTCAACGTACAGGTTAGAAAATAGATTGTCGATCACTTCCGAATAGTGAGTCTCGAAATCACGTTCTCTACACTTCCGACGGACTTTTAGCACATTAATGTTTAAGCATGTCCCTAAATTAAAAATAGGAATGCGTCATTTCAAGTGAAAGTGCGAATCGTGATGCGAAGCAGACTCAACCAATCCAGCATGTAGGATATGCTGTATACAGAAATGTTCGAAAATTTCTGCTGAAATGTGATTGGGCACCATCTTGCTGGAACTACAACTTCACACGCACACCAAGTGGGGCGTTCCCCCAACAGCATTGTTATTGAGTTCTCAACTACTGAACGGTAAACGCCGCACTAAATCGTGAATGTAGACGGATGATCCAATGGGGCGGTCGTGCTCAGTACCTGCCCATAAGAAGTGTGAACTTGGAACATAATTCCAACATTATGGGGATTTGTAAATAACAAATAAAAACTTTTTTTTTTTTTTTTTTCACAAAAATCACATCAAGTGTTGAGTGTTGCTCGCCTCCCAGGTGCAATCACTAGATGGTTTCAAAATTGATTCTTCAATTCCTCTAAAACAGTGGGATGTATGGTGGTAACACATGACGACCTTTTTCGTAGGTTTTAAATCACTGATTAATAATATGTCTTTGAAAAAAACAACTTATCTTCGGAATCACGACATTTTAGGCAACATAAGGGGTGCAACCCCTATTTTGTCTGTGACATTTGATGACAACGACGAAATTTGCAGTGGTTGTACATATCCGTTCAATTACACATAATCGTAATAATACATGTTACATTTTAAAAACTTTGTGTAATATTTACAACACACTTGTATTCTAGCTCCGACTTCAAAAGAGTGTACTGCCATTTTGAAATATTTCAGACCAAATGTCGTATTGTATGTTTTAGAAGTATTTTCTCATAATTAATATGCAGGTGGAGTTTTCCAGTGTTTGTCATGCGTACTGCATTATATTACATGCACAAACTATTCCACAGCTAACCTGCAAACTGTATTTGTACGGCTACGATGGAGCTCCTGTTCACTTCAACATTACTGATCGTAAATTTCGAAAACTGCCTTCACTTGATCACTGGGTATATTTCATAGTTCCGACGTCCGTTTTACCTGATCCAATGTGATGTTACTGTTAGACGGGAATTTAAAGACGCTTTTACGTTACACTGGCTGTTGCCCGTGAATCCGCCCGCGTACAATATTCAGACCTTAATTATAATTGCCAAGTGCTCTATCTTAATTGTTCTTCTTTAGTACTGCATTATTCTGGATTAGCACATGAGGTACTTTTCATCCCAGAAAATCGAACATTTCCTTAAGGAATATAAAAAAGACAGACCACCAAACAGCGTCTACTCATGAGGTTTTTATATATTCCCTAAGAAACTGTTCGTTTCTCTGGGATGAAAAGTACCCTATGTGCTAATGTAGAATATAATCTGCCTCTTTACCAAATTTTATCCAAATCCGTCTAGCCGTTACGACGTGATTGAGTAACAAACAAACATACAAAATTTCGCATTTATAACATTATTAGGATTAGGATTATTGCAAGATGTAGTTTTCGTAATTATGAAGGACTAAATAACTATTACTTGCAATACTCCGGGGATTTACAAGTGCTATATGAAGCAAATACAATAATTAGTAGAAGCTCATACACAGGATTTTGAAAGAAAAAAACAACTATTTTTTTAAAACGTGCAACTAACATGGGTTTCATGTTAAACTCTTTTTTTTTCTTTCGATTATTCCGGGGTTTTTTTTTTTTTTTTTAAAGAAAAAACCGGCTAAATATCAACATGTAGGCCTATATTCTAAATATTTGTTTTGGGTATGTTAACCGAGACACTTACATTTTACTTTATTTAATCAAATGCCTGCATTTAAATTCTAAATTTAATACATTATTTATATATTATTATATATTATATTATATTTTATTATATATAAAATATTAGAAGATATTTTGCTTTAATTTTTGCTCAATATTGTGCGAAGGATAAAACGATTATTGTAGCAGTTTACAAAATAAAGCTATAGTATTATACACAGCGTACATTATGTTATTTTAAAACAACTAGTTATTAAAATTTTTTTATATTGTCAAATATCACCATAACCTGCAATTGTGTTGTGTTTTTGAAAAACTCTTTTCATAAGTTGTGTAAATAGAATATCGGTGCATACAAACACTTGATATTTATTGTTTTGTATATTTTTTTTACTGAGGATTACAAATATAAATCATTGTGAACGTGCTTAAGAGGTAGTGAGGGTAATAGATATTTTACCTATAGAAACAAAAATGTATTCCTCATTACTGCAACACATCAGCCAAACAAAAAAAAGAAGGTATTATAATAAAGTGCCATAAATGCATACTGCATAGGTCTCATTCTCACAGATATCAGCATGTGTAAAGTTTACTTTTTTAACTTGGTAATTTTGTAATGGTATTCCAGTAATACACTACACAGTAGTCAGTTGCATGCAATAGGTAGACAAAATGGATATTACAATTTAATAATTCAATCAATCTGAACTTCTGGCTGTGGAAGAGTTGCTCGTAAATGACGATACACTTTAAATAATTTTATAGCTTTATCAACTTCTAAACTATTGCGTAACTTGCTCCAAACCAATCCAAATGTAGAGGAGTATCTCTCAATTGAAGCAGAAGAAGCTGGTGCTGAATGCAAGCAGAAGTAAAAGTGACAAAATACAAAGGAAAATTTAGAGTTTCTTTCATTCTTTTTTGCCATGACCTGCCATAATTTTTGCGAGGAAAACTCCTCTACGACATTTACCTGCATCATAAAAGCAGGATAATACTCAGGATCACTTATCTTGAAGGCTGTGACGCCAAGCAGGAATTCAGGATGGTATTAAGCTATAGACTGTTCACGGTAAAATGAGCACATTTGAAAGCCCTGCTTAAGATCTACGTGTATGCACATTGTGTATTCTTCCACCGTATGTAAAATTAACATTGCCATGGGCCTCGTCACTTTATTCATGCGTAGGTCAAGTGCAACTGTGAAATTATTACAAAAGGAAATATTTTGCAAACCTGCTCACTTTTACACTTCAATGGTTTAAAAACCAGAAAGTGAAAGAAATAATTTAAGTTATCACAAATGGTTTCCTGACACTTTTTATTCGACGTTAATATATGGAACTACTTTCCATTAATCGTTACCAACTTGACTGGGAGCATGCCACTCAGTGCGCCCGTTAAAATATATGCAGATAGGGGCAGTGACTTTATTTCTAAGGTTGAATTCAAAAATGCTTACTTCCTTTAACCACATTTTTGTGGAGTGTTCTTACTCTTTGCTTAAACGTTGCCCTCTGAATTATGGATCCATAAGGTTTGCAAGGATGGTGGTTGGATTGCCTGTTGAAATCTTTTCTTGAAGTGGTGGTGGTTAGGATCCAGAACATCAGAAGATAGTAGGTCGGGTCATATTGCAACTGCCTCTGGAATACATGTTTCTTTCTGAAGCTTGTCCAATGCATTTGCATCTACATGTCACTGTTTCTCAAGATACACTGCTTCGTGGTGAATTCCCAGGTTGTTTGAGATCTTTACAACATTTCGGTGAACGTATTCGGCATATTCAAGTGCGATTTCCCTGTACCTGTGAAAATTTATCACAAAAAGCCTTACACAGTAAGAGTAAGAGTTCATCGTGTTTCATTTGGAAACTGTGAAATCACACAATCTTTCTTCAGAAACCACCCATGTGTTTGATGAACATTTCAAAAATATGTTTGCGCTGCCACAATATGACCCATAGCTGTTTTGGGAAATACATGTTTCTTAATTAAATTCAAAACATATGCTGAACAACTATAGGCGATTATACCTGGATGTTTTTCTTTCAGAATGTCCCACATTTTACCCATTTTATTCTCATCATCAGTATTTACTGCAAAAATGTTACCCTGCATCATAGATTTTAAGAAGGTAACTTTCTATCCCTGTAAGGATATTGACGGCTTGGATTGTGTCGTTCTTAATGCTTGACCACCCATCCAATATTACTGTTAAACTGCAGTTTTGTTCTTTTCTACCATATGTAGCTATATTTGTTCAGCAGCATCATCCAAAAGCTTCCCACCGATATCTTTCGCTGATGGTGCTTTGTATCCAGGTCTTAATATTTGGATCATATCCTTGAAGTTATCAAGTTCAGAAACATTAAAAGGTACATTCACAGCATAGAAAAACATTGACACTGCTTCGTCATGGCTTCTTTTTTGCTCTTTAGTTGTCATAGGCACATATCCGCTGATTATACGTTGCTCTCTGATTGTGAATGAGGAAGTACTAGGTACTGGACTTAGACTGATACACAAACGTTTGTGGAAGACGATCTACTCGATTCGGTAAAGGAAAGCTGTGCTGCTGCTGGCAGTTGATGTTCAAGATTTTCTTCACTTTTCACTCTCATGTACTTTTCTAGCTAAATATTTCTGTAGGCGAGTTCTTATCCCCCCCGGCCTATATATATATATATATATATATATATATATATATATATATATATATATTTTATTTATTTATTTATTTATTTATTTATTTATTATTACTTCTCTCTACTCATTTGATAACTTACGTCCACTCCCATGCACTTTTAGCATTTTCCATTTAATGTGCTCCTGGAATCTCAGGTATTTTTTTAATGTCTTTCACTTCACTTTTAAAAACGTTGTTATTAACACGCACGCTGCACTTGATATATTGAATACAAATCAAATAAGAATTTTTGTTTACTATATGAACTGTAAACTTTATCAGTTACAAGGTAACACCACTATACTTACCATTGAGGTTATGATAATTCCTTGTAATAAACTGAATTATCCATTATATAGCAATACCACAACTTTCAATACCTGTATCGACTCTTTTGACACTTCAGTAGAAAACAGTTTGTATGTAACTGCTATATCACTGCATATCTATCAAGATAGCTCATGACTAGAAGCTAGAGAAGGGAATATTCCCTTCATATCTACTGCCTACCCAATCAGCTTCATTTGTGTAACTGAAAAGGGGAACTCGTTAGTATATACTACTCCCCTTAGTCATTTTGGTTATTTAGATGGGGGAATCCCCCTTACAAATATAGGAGGAGGAATCCCCTTCAGCAATATAGTAGAAGAAATTCCCTTTTGCTTACTGCTCAGTATCGATAACTCGCTTATTTCCGGTTTATAGTGAGTCAAGCTATTTACTGTGAATAAAATACAATTTAAACAACATGTCTGAATATTTTATACAGTGGCAAAAATTTTAACATTTTGAAAACAAAAAAAATATATATCCCCACTTGGGTATTAAGTGGGCCCACAAAAAAAACCCGGGTGTTTTTTTTTTGAGTGGGCCCATTTTGGCGAGCGCTGCATACCTGAGCTCACTATGGGACATTTAAAAAATTTTTATTAGACCCATAATTCATCTACTGTAGAGTGATTTTTCTAATGTACACTTCTTTGTATTTCAAGGCACATCTGCTTCTATAGTTCTTAATAACCACAACAGTTAGAAAGAAGAGACATTAATAAAAAACTGTCAACGATTAATAACTTCATGAAATGATGGTGGTTTCCGAAACATTTACAATTTTCCAATTGAACTTAGCAAAAATTTTTCCTTGCTGACATTGACAAAACAAATTTTCATCCTTAATGATTTCCAAATATTTCCTCTGAATTTTGTCTTGCTTTTAATTATTATATGGTGTATAGTTTTTTTTTTTTTTTATTATCAATGTCGCTATGCACACTGATACAATTTTATTTTTGCAGGTGTTTTGTACGAAGACAACAATGTTGGACAGCTTAGCTGAATTATTTGAAAATGAGCATTTACCCTCTCCTGCGAGGTAAGTCTTCACTTCTCCAGCGAAACAATTAAAGAGCTCGTCACATACTAAAAATTACCTTCGCGTTCGACGTCCTTACACGTCACCTCCACGCAGCAGGAATCCATGTTCGAATCCCGCATGAATCGTAGATGATTACCGTTAGATATCACTTATGTTAACTTGTAAGCTCTTTCTTATTCCGCTTTATTGTAATAACCTACTGACATAAATGCGTCTAACAATCACATTCTATAAAAAAAATTGCATATTAATTACCAAGTTAATTTTTTAAAGTCAGAGGTAGCTCAATAAGAGTACCCTTGGAGATGTTCACGTCGATAGACTATGGGAACCACTCTCCCCATCACCCCATTCAAAGAATTCAGTGAAATATCCGGAAAATCACGGATATAGCGTTACTCACAGAAGAAACAGAAGTGACACTGTGGGTTCAAATGAGAGTTCAAAAAGATGAAGGACGCTAGTTCTCGTCTGGAAAACTACTATTGGTAGAATTTGTCAACTATTTCCCATGTATGATTGGATTTAGCTACCTGAAGTGATTAAGAAGGCGTAAGCATCAACAGGACAGCTAACCTCGGGGTTCAAACCCTCGACTTCCCATTGTCGCAGTGTGATGCCCCGCTTTCTGCTCAAACATCTGGCGTTCCATTACTTCTTTCCCTCTGCAATTTCAATCAACCAGCAAATCAAGCTTCTCTCTTAGCGGGGTTTGGAGTTGTTAAAGTGTATGTCGCTGTTCATACATTACCACTAAACACTATAAGTACACTTTAAGAAATTATTTGGAAATTTACCATACCAGCGTATATGCTTAGTGAATAACCGGTAATGATAATTTTGTCCCCTATACATTCATTGTAGCGTTCCTAAATCTGCTCAAGAAACAGTCAAATGCATTGGGAAGTTCCTAACTTTGTATAGTAGCGACGCTAAACATTCCTATATCTGCAGCTTGATGTGTGGTATTATTTCCATACAGTGTCTAGGCAAAAAACTTCCCTTACAAGTTTACGAAATTTACCAGAAAAATATTTACAGTGTAGATAATTTTACATCTCCCAAGCACCAGCCACTAGATCATTGATTTATGGGTGACGGTCCCTATAAGCGTGAGATAGAGATACGCCCGATGAAGGCAGATAATCTCGGGCCAACACGATGTATTTGTGTGGCTCTATCGTGTGCCTCCCATATCATCCGACCTCGATCGGAGACCCTTCCGCTGGGACGCACCCATGATCCAGCTGGGATGTACTATCCTTTGGACATATATCCTCTCACCCCTTGAAACTGCCCAGGTCAGTGCTGGAGCTGTTTCGTGACTCACTGCGTCAACTCTTCTCAGGGGACGTGAACACTCCAGGTCTGCTTCGTTTCGAAGCTATACCACTTACACCACGTGCCGGACCCCTTGGTCGGTCATGGGAGAGAACCTCCTGTGAAGCGATCCTATCGCCTGTGGTGCTACTTAACTTTCCATAGCATATGTGGGTTGCCAGGACCGGCCGCACGATCACCCATCCCCCTCCCTCTTCCATGACAGCAGGGATGGCAGTCCATATAAATACACTCTAAATTCGAATCAGTAGGAAGCCACTGATTCGCAGTGAAATTCAACTACAGGAATCAGTGAAAATGGTTCTACTTATAATTTGTAGAAAATGTCACTGAATCAATAAGTGAAGGAAATCTTGCATTTCTTCGCTGATTCATAAGTTAAATTCACTTAAGCGACTGTTGAATCAGTCAGATACGTTTGACTGAATGAAACAGTGAAATTCTCACTGATTCAGATTTAGAGTGTACCAGAGGACACCCATGGCTATCCACCCACAACCCGAAGTCTCGCCAACTACCCCCCAACCATCAGGATATACGCAGCCCCAGTATCGCCTTGGCACCACCTTTACCATTCCTCGAATTTCTTCACCTTTAAATGCAGGTTTTGGGCCCCATCCTGAATGTTCAGTAATCCAACACCCGGAGATTGGTACCCTCTATGGCTCCAAACATCCCGGCATATACCTCTTCCCGGCTGCGAGGAGAGGAAGTCAGGGAGCATAGGGACTGAACATGTTGCTACTAAATTGTGATCAGATTCATACTTGACCAAAGTTATCATAACGCTTATTATATGAGAGTGCTGTGAGAACCTAATACGATAGAAAAGAATACTGGACAGCTCGCCGATTTTGGCGAGACGTGCGACGGTGCTGCGCTCTCGCGGCCTGGTGTGGCGGATACCTTCGTAGATCCCGCACAACTATATAAAAAAATGTCACGGCGCGTCGTTTTACGAGAGAGAAAACTTAAGAATTAAAATATATTCGAGCATGTTTTAAATATAAAAATGACAGGCGGAATAAACGCGATTTATAGATCTTAACAACATGGTTCAAAAACTTGTTGATGTCATATTTTAGAACCCAAAACGGCAGAGACGAACAATTAAACGCTGTATTCAATTAATGTACGTATTACTAGAAACTTGTCAGACTTTTTTTGTTTATAGCGTCTAACAATGTTTCCAGAAATGTCAGTCAGCTACACGACTTGGATAAGCTGTAAAAAAAAATGATTATGTGTATATAAATATAATTTACAGTGTGTGCTCGAACCATTTTCCTAATGATTCCGTCAGGAGACCCAATTTACTGAGTCAAGAGCATGAATTAACGACTATAGTTGTAATACATTTAAAGTTCTACAAGGACACAGTAATTGATATAAAAATTACACCAGAGGCCTATAACACAAGTCCTATAAGAACATCAATTACTTAAATCTGGTCAAGTAACAAGTCGTCGAAATCCTAAATTCATAGGAAACATGTATTGCTAAATTATACACCATAAAATCATTCTCACTAGCTTACCAATGAAAGTAAATTCGCAACCTAAAAACCTGTGACAGTGTGAAGTTCCTTCATCCCTATTACTATGAACTTATTTGACATCAAGAATATATGAGATATTTAATTAATATTTTGTGCAATTTTTAAACGAATCTTATAATAAGGGCGCACTTAGTTTATAAACCCAACAATGTGAAAATGTACGATAAATGCTTAAAGAAATGTTGATTAACGTTTACTAAAATTTTAGTGATCAATTTTTTTAAACGTACAAACGATGGACATGAATGGCCTATGAAAAAATCAAGTGAAAAAAATTTTGCATATGTAAACGTAGAATACAAACTTACTGACGAAATGCAGTTATGCACATATTAGATTTTTACGAAAGTAGCTTGTGCGCAAATTGTCTGCAACGATTATTTATGATCTCGTGAATTTATGTGTCAGGGTTCGTCTGTTTTGAAAATATTCACATATAAAATATTTATTATAAATCTGGCTGTAGGTTGCATTTTATGAAAATTTTTGTTAACGGTTAATAAAAAGTTTTTTAAGCATTTTTAATATATATATAATTTAATTGTTGTGTATTTTCCATCTCAATAAGACACATTTAATGTAGACTACATACTGCCTGAAACGATTTTTTTTATAATCCGGCCTGTTTATGTCAATATTAATGTGTTTTTTAATATAACTAAACCATCAATTAAAATATTAAAATATGCGGTGCAAGTCTGACTGTGTGTTGCATTTTATTATAAATTCTGTAAATTGTTAATACGGGGCAATGACTTAAGGTACTTTCGTACGATCAAATTTTCCTTCAGTGATTATTGAATTCGATAAATATGGCGTCATAACGTCATAATTGCGGCCATTTTCTCCTTCATTTTATTGAATGTACAGTTTTCCTTCAAGAATTTAGTTTGGAACATGTTCATTATTTTCTTGAATCCCAAATTGCAATTGCCGATCACAGTTTGTCTGACAAGATTAATTGCAGTAATATCATAATTATAAGAGAGTTTCGTGAACACATTTTTAAGTTTTTACAAAATAAGGACCCATATTTCTTAAAAAAAGAAATTTTAAATAATACGAAGAAGTATTGTTGTAGCTTAACCAATTATTTTCGTGTCGTGCCGGAGTCGCAGATACTTCTAAAAATCGTTTCGTTTAGAAGTTTGTGACAAATCTTCATGTGGAGACTTTAAAGCTTAAGCTTATTGTATGCAATTCATTGAAAAGCAAATTAAGTGATTTTTTCTAGTTGAATTCAAGTAAGTTAATTGAATATTCAATAAATATTTGATGGTGTGAAATGACCTATAGCATTAGTATTATATTACATACATTGTTCAGCACCGGTACCTTTTGTTTTAAAAGTTGTAATTTTATTTATCAGGTATATATTCCCGTAATTTGTAACAAATCCGCTGCATCTGATTACTATTGATTCTAAACTAGACTGCTGCATTTTCTGGTATTCAGTTTTACTTTCGGGATTCCGCTTTCATGATTAGGGCTGTTCGATTTCGGTGCAATGTACCCTTCGTCCCTTCAAGTTTCACGAGCCCTTGCTCCCTTACATTCCATAGTTAATTCGGACGCCTTTGTACGTTTCCACCTCGAGTTTTACTGTGACGAATTTGACTCTATGCGAGTTTCTTTAGTTTATGTGGCCTTTGCCAGTGTTTTTAGCGGCCGTGCAGAGTTGTAAACACAAACAAATGAAGTATTTCAAACAGTTGCGAATCGAAAACTATCTAGGGCTCGAGAAGGGCAAGTCGCTCGTGCCCTTGGCCGAAGGGGACATTGTAGGGTGTATAATGTGCCCTTGCTGTGAATTCTGACACCGACAATGTGATGTCACATCCGGGATTCACTTTTCAAGGGCATGGAGCCAGATAAGGGCCATTAGCTGGCGAATTCGAACACAGCCTAATATCTCTTTTTAGTATTAACCCTAAAATTATTAGACTTTATATGCGGTTATGTTTCCAGCAATACTTAAGTTAGGTGGCTTTTTGATGTAAAGTACACACAATTTTAATAGCAATATTTTCGAAAAGAAAAAAATTAAGCTTCTTTCTCGGTTTTAACTCGCGTTTGTAAATAATGTACATACAATCTGTATTAAGGCCTGTACACTATCAGCAGTTAGTATGTGGGCACATAATTTCAGTTGAAAAGAAAGTACACGACCTATAAGACACATTTTATTTACGTGCATACGTGCTTTTTCTATAGCAGTCGCAGGCCGTCATCACACCACGCCGCTAGATGCCACCACTGTCACTTGTCGCGCGCTTGCCTGTGTTATTTATATAGAACTGTCCAGTGTTCTTATTTCTAGGCCGTTCACGGTAAAGTAAGTACATTTTAAGGCCCTTCCAAAATTTTCTTTTATGCTAGTTTTAATATTTAAGCAATATTTTAATATCGCATTCTCACGTGACTAATAAATACGGTGTATACTTTCACCGCTCTCAAAAGTTAATGCCTGAGACTGCAATAAAACATATTTAGTAGTGGTTGAAGACTGTTGGGAGCGCCTTAAAAAGTACTCACTTAATCGTGAACAGCTTATATCGTATTTGTGAGAACGACTTTTCGCCAATCAGTGCGTGCACTGTACATGACACGAGTTAATTACAAATAAATTTTCTACCCACAGAAAATCATCTTACTCCTAAAAAAAAAAAAATAGAATTAGTTCTAGCACGTGGAGGTAAACAAACAGCAAAATGTTCATAACTAAGGTGAATGTGTGAACTTGTTGCAAAATAACTAAAAAATTATAATCATTTGTTATTATCAATTGACTAAAAGATAAAATAACTATTTGTGCCTAAAATTGTTTCTCTTTGTAAAAATAAATATTTATGAAAAAAAGAGTTAACTATGAATGGATGAATAATAAAATAAAAACTAACAATAAAATCTTAAATTAAAACAAATCATTTTAATCCATTATTTGCCGCTGATTATCTCAAAAGGAAAAATCACACAAATGCTTATGTGTTGAACTAGTACTCCAAGTTTCGAAAAGGTTCCTATTAACCAAACAATAGGCATTACGCCTACTAATAACGTATTCAACCATATCTCTGAACTTTATATACTCATATGTTCTTACCACTTATAGTGTGTTTAACTTAGCCCACGGGTTACTATTTGTAAATTAACATTTGTTTTTTAACCATTTTCCATCGGAAACTACGGAAATCTGAAACTGGAAAACGAAACACTATTAGTATTGTCCAATAGGGTTTAGACTCAATTAAATCTGAAAAATACGGAACATGATTAATACATATAATTAGTTCTGGGATCCCGAACCCAGTCTGTAGTGGCCTAACAAAGCATCGCTAGCGTCCTGAAGCAAAGCTATACCATTTGTACCATGACACCATTTCCGTAAAACACTGCGTAACGAAATAACATTTATACAAAATGGCCGACCGTGAATTAAACTCAAAATACGGATGCAATTTTACAGTACATATAAATTAATTTTAGAAATGGTTGAGCGTTAGCAAGGAGTACTAACCACAAAATGGCTGCAAATCATGATGCTGGTCAACAACCCCTAATTCAAAAGCATACTTTGTCAGCTACCCTACCAATGCGACACTCGTGCTCTTTCCCCTAACCACAGTGAGTTGACCCAGCTGTTTATGGCCACAATCTCAAGGCGTGGGTCCTCTGAGTATCTAAGCATACACAGAAAACGGTAACCGGTTTCCAAGAAAAGTATGGCATTGCCACATGACAGCGACTGCACCTAGCAATGCCTGTCTGCAACACCTGTTGCCTCCAGTACTGTGGTGAGTCAGCTTGATAGGGCCAGCAGTAGAAGACAAGTAAAGTACAAAATTCAGTGCTCTGAAAATTCCGATCACGATAATGCGCCAGGAGTACTTAAAACATTAGAATAGATGTAAACTGCAATACTTTAACACACGGAAAACAATTTCTGCAGCCCTACTTGTTGCAAACTATTATTTGAAAACTAGTTGCCAAAGATGCTCTTGCAAATACTGTATATTGAAATTTTATATTTACAACACTTTATTTTAGAAAGATACAATATTGTTTATGTAGCTCATAGTAAACTTCAAGTCTACAACAGTTTATTAAAATTCAACATTAGTTTTGCATATTCCACACTAAGGTTTTGTGAAATGGACTCTGATAGTAGATGTAAGATGTAGGTTTAGGGCAAGGGCTGTGGACTGAGGATTGGAGGATTGGCCGCCCTCTTGGATCCACCATCTTGTTTCCAGCTGCCATCTTGTTTCCAGCTGCTGTCTTGTTTCTGGTCGCCATCTTGTTTCCAGATTCCATCTTGTTTCCATCTGCCATTTTCTTTTCCACTTTATACTCTTATCATGTTGTCTTGTATTTTTATACTCTATCATTCTGTCTTGTATTTCAATGCTCTATCACCCCATCTTGTTTTTCATGCTCTCTCATTCCATCTGGGCTGTCTACCATTCTGTATTGTTGCTTCATGCTATGTAATTCCATCTTTTGTCTCTCTCATTCCATCTTGTCTCTTTCCTTTCTCCCCCAGTTCTCTCTCTTCTCGCTTTCTTCACCTGCCATCTACATAGTTTCCTCGCTGCCTGCTAAGGGCACTGGCGTGTGTCTGCTATCTTGTTTACAGTAGTTCCTTCATTGTCTGCTAGGGGCGCTGGTGTGTCCGCCATATTTTTTACAGTAGTTTAAGTCGTCGAGCGATAGCCAGGAGTGCTGTTATTAATTTGCAGATTTAAAAAAAAATGCTGTGGAGTGGTGCAGGGTCGAACTGCTGGACCTTGTGTTCGTCAACATGGTTAAAACGCTAGACAATTGAGTTATTAGGGTATGTGTTGGAGCAAGGGGTTTAAAAGAAGTAATACCATATGTGTGTGTGGTGTGGTCGCGATAATTCTAGATTAAAATTGCATAGAAATAATTTTTTTAAGTGTTTCAGAATTCCTTATGACTATCCGAGATATAGACTAGCAATAAGAATTTTTTTCATATACAGTAAACCCCCTATTTTACACTTTTCAATGGACTGGGAAAAAATGTTTTAAAATGCAGGAAAGTGTAAAAAGAGGGATACTTATGCAGTAAAAACATACATTGTGATCAAAAATGTGTGTGTAAAATGCAGTAAAGTGTCAAATAAGCAGACATAATACAGGAGTTCCACTTTAGTCACATACATGCAATAGGAATCTGTTCATATAGTCATAATTCTTTTTAGGTATTTTTTTCTTTTCAAATGTTTTTGTTAAAGTCATTAAGTAAGCTTTTTCTTAAGTATTTATATTTCTTCTTTTTACGTATTTCTTTTCTTTTTGAGTATTTCTTTTCATTTTAAGCATATTTTTCCTTTTAAAGTATGTTTTTAAGTGTTTTTCCTTTTTATAACTATTATGAAAAGGTGTACCTTAGAACTAGAACAAATTTTTATTGCATTTTTATTATGTTTTTATTTACATATAATTTTTTTCATTGAAGATATCCTTCGGTTTGGAACTGGTCATCCATCCTTCGGTCTGGCACTGGTATAATGTTCAGCCTCGCCTTCTCACTTTACCACCCGCATGGCTGCTAAAGCAGCCATGCAGGCAGGTCTCCTGCTGGGAACGGAGCAATACAATACACTCTTACAGTACTACATATATATAAAACATATATTTTAAATCTACATAGTGTTGCAAGAATGAGCTGTCCGGGCAGGTTACAATGCCGAAAAATTATACAACCAAGGACAAAAAGCACAATGGTTAGAAGAAACAACAAGAATAGAGAAAACAGTCGAAAGTAAGTTAACAAAAGAATGTAGATAAAGAGAAAGAAAAGAAAAGAAAAGAAGATAGATAGGGTGGGTAAGAACAATACCGCCTCTAGTAGTTACAAAGGGCCAATATATCACAGTTAAAAAAATATTTCACCCCCACAATTTCAGTAAATGATAAGGGTTGTAACCCCTCAGTAATTGGCTTTAAACCCTGGTTGGAGGCCCAAACAGAAGTCGCAGCCCCAATTCCCCATGCAGGAGTGCACAAGCGAAATTGTTGAAGTGAAATACTAGTTGCAACAAACTGTAGCCGAAATTGCTGGTAGTAACACAATGTATTTCATGATAGTATCTGTAGCAGTATGTCAGGGCCCATACACATAAGCGTGCTGTAAAAATATGTAATAATTTTCATCAGAAGTGAAAAAATATTTTCAGCTGTGGGTAGACAGTGAGGAGTGAAATCGTTTCATATCTAACTCTTCCATCCATGCCCCCCTCCCAACACCCATCCAGGTGAAAGACAAATGAGACTGTTCTAGCTGGTGGTTGTAGGGGAGTGAAATCGCTGCTCATTTAACATCCGTGTGGTGAGGAACTGCTCTTGCATCCTGGCCTCATTTACCCAACTCCCAGGGAAAGACACATTATTTTGAATGTGCAAGGCACCTCCTCCTCCCCACAGCTAGCTCATTGCTTCAATCAGCATCATATTCATCATCAATTCTAAAGTTGCAATTACTATTTATCTCAACCATCATCATCAGACTAACAGTGACACACCTGACAAGATTTAAAAATGGCTCTTACACGGGCTCTAGCATGTCACTAGAAGAAATTAACAACACACCTGACAAGATATAATAATATCTCTTGCACATGCTCTTGTGTTTTGTCCATAGTAGCAACATCACTCAAAATGTTACATACATACAACACCATATGGTTATGTTCTATAGAAATGCTTGATGGTGGCTCGTTGGTCAGAAAGGTGGTAATGTGGTTTGGGGAAAGCGGTTATGTGGAAATTTTGGAACGAAGTTATCCTGTAGGCGCCAGATATTGCAGTGGCGGCTTCAAATACAGTTCTGGTAGAGTACGAGCTGAAGTCCTGTCAGGGCACTGTGGTCCGATCACCCGGGCACACCATTCCCGCCGTGCTGAACCTGCTTGCTGTAGGACACTTTAGTGCCAAGATAACTTATGAAGTCGTTTCATTTAAGGAACTCCCTGCATTGTGGAATGTTGGGGCCAACCACACGCCCATAAAATCTATACTTCACGTGTTGCACACAAAAATTACACTTAAACATATTTCAGAACAGTCACAGTAAAATTGGTGGGATTTAAGGGCCCATTGCCCTGAAGTGCCTTGCAGCAATCGAATAAAAGGCCTACGTCAGTTCCATAAAAACTTTTAATACTATGTAAATTACACATTCCTCCAGGAAACAGTTTACAAGCGTGCCCCCTTTCACTTCGAGGCCGAAGTTACTCTTTGAAAAATAGCATGGTGCTAACAAGTGACTTTAGTGTGCTGTAAAATTTAAAAATACTCCCGGGGCGATGCAAACCTCAGGAAGGCGAGGAGCAGTATCTCGGGCGACTAAAACCAAAACGGTTCCGGAAAAATTGACTTACTATTGACGTTACATGACTGGTGCAAAATAGATGAGTATCGCCCGAGCATGGTAAACGCGACGCGTCCACGCACTGCCTTCCCCTCTGGTTGCTACTCGCTAACTGACTTCCCACCATGGCACAAGGGCGGGCGATTGTGGGCCCACATGCTGCAGAGGGATCTACTTGAACATGTGCACGAAAATAACTCTGCTTAAAACTACGTACAAACATAGCACTTGCGAAGAATATTCTCGTAAATACACGCTGGGTGATCAAAATAATACGTGAAATGAGTTGGACATAGCACTGACGGGGGTGAACAAAAACATAACATAACAAGACTCTGTAATAACTGCAAAAACTTAGAAAGAAAATGTAGCATTTGCTTTGAAATGTAAACAAATGACAGTGTTTGTAATTCCGTGTTCGTATTTTCTTGTTAAAACTAATTTGGATTGTTTTTGGCTGTAGTATCACCCCGCCGGAGTGTTTGATTACAACCGAGCATTGCTTGCGTACGTGACGCTGCACTGCCTGCTCTCCTGCACCTGCTCTGCGCCGTCGCGCGTTCCCGTTGCATCGCTCTGCACTTACACTTCGCGCTGATCAATCCCAGAGTGAGCCTGAGGGTTGAGCTGTCGAGGACGCGGACGGCTGGACAAACGGGCTATAGAGTTGGGGAGCGAGTGGAAGTCATAACAATACACTTATCTTCTTTTGATGTCTTCTTTTCTTCTTTTCTTCTTAATTTCTACCCAGTATGACCATATGATTCTGCATTAAACTTTTTTAATTCTCATATCCATATGGCTCAGTTAGTATTCCGCCATCCAGTATTTGTCTTTTGTCGCCCTGCCATGTGAGCATGACTCTATAAATGCATGGAGTGTAAACTTTATGGTGGTATGATCTTATATTGTTCATTGTTACTCGCGCGATTTGCTGCTGCTTCAACACCATCTTGTAATCTTCAAATGTTATTTTATTTTTTAGACTTGTCTTCTGGACTCCCATTGCCTTCTTCATCACTTTGCCACCACACCCATCTTTAAATTTCCCCGCCATTTTCCTGTTGGTGGGGGAGTATCACGGAAGAGTTTGCAGGGAGGGGTAGGAGCTGGCATTCATCTCATGCATTAGTGTGTGGTCTGTGACCAGGTCTGCATAATAATCCTGGATTTCCATTTCATAAATTAATGAGTTGGTATCTGGTATACTGTTCATGCTTATTTTTCATGTTGTCATAATGGTACCTGTACATTAAAGTTTTGGAGAGGTTGAGCACTGAAAAGCCAGCATAAATGCTTTTATCAAACAAAATTCATTCTTTTTTTCATTTTCTTAAGGATAGGTTTTCATCATAAATTGTTCTAAACTTGAAGGTAGGCTTAGAAATCAATTTTTTCAGTTTTCTCTTATCGCACACTAATTCCGCGACTAGTCATTTCCTCTTATTTTCCATTATTTCCCCAAAAGTCGCATTGTTCATGAGCGTAAAGAAATCTTTTTTCAAAATTATTGTCAACTGCTTACCTTTTTTTTTTGTGTTGAGGTCGAAGAAGGGCTTGAACCATGCCTCTTGTTCGGATTGAAGCATGAGATGAATAATTTTCTTAACTTTGAGTACATGTTGTATTTCTTGTTTGAGGTTTATGTACTGTAGTTCCAGCTCGTACTTGGTGTGCTATAAGATTGCATCGAACGAGTAGCCTGGCACGCTCATGTAACAGACACAATCCAGGCCATAGGTTTCCATGCACAATTTCCTAAAGTTTTCAAAAAATGTCAGATTACAGCAACACATCTGTTTTTAAATAAACATTGGAATAATATTCTATTGTCACAGTCGAATTTTCCCAGACTTTAAGTGCATGAGCATAGTCTTCTTGACTTATGGCCGTGTCCATCATTTATTATAAAATTTGTTGCTAGAGGGCAGCTGCATCTCTTCAAGTTTCGGTAAGCTCTCTATGTAATCATAAAGGAACACTCACTCCCTCCCTCCCTAATAATTCCAGCTCGTCTGGGATGAAGAAATTTGCTGTATTTTTCAGCTTGTCTCTTGGCAGGCTTTCGTCGAGCTTGGCGAGGCTGCCAAACTCGAAGCGGAAGGTATCTATAAATTGTAAGGTGAATCTCTCCCCCATTTAGAGAATGTGATTAATTTATCCTCTGTATGTGGGATGATTAATACGTTTTCTTTGTCTTAACCCAGATTTTTATAATAAAGTTCTCATAATGTGCCAAGTTGTGGAATAATACAGGCAATATTTTCGGACGGCGGCTGAGTTCGTTGCAGTTATTGCAGGAGGCCCGAATGTAGTTTCTTGTGAAGTGGTCGTGGTACCTTACCTTCCAGTTTTCAGTTGTGAATTTTTCTTCGCATTAGCAGAAGGTATCTGACATGACATGATATAGTAACTCAAAAAAGCTGAACGGCTTCATGGGTTCACTTGTTTCATAAATTTCCTTTGCTTTATTTCCAATATTGACAATTTCCTCGATGAATTTATTGGCAGCATCTTCCCCAGTGAAAATTATTGGAACCATTGGCAGACTTGTTGTTTTGGTGGCAGGTATGCCATTATCTATTTGAACATAATAGCAAGAACTCTACAGCTTATGTTTTTGGTAAGAGTGCATGCTGGATGTTTGGAAGGTTTGAATGGGCATAAGCATAGCCTCGAAATCAGTGCATATAACTATTGGCATCTTGTCTGCCTTGTGGTGGTTTTTGAATTTGAGGTTGATCTTCTCCCCTTCTTGTCGTGGCTTGACATCTCAGTCCATGCGGGCGTATGAGGGGGGCAATACTTCTTGTGCTCCACCAGCATCTCTTTGTCTGACTTTTCTGTCACTCGTGTAATGCCTTGGTAGGATGTAAAACACCTTTTGCAAATGTGTAATGTTTCCTCGTGAGCTGTCATTTGAGACCTCATCAGACGAGAATTGTTTTTATATACCTGAAGTGTGCATTGTCTTCGGAGGTGAGGGAGAGGAAATCGAAAAATATAGGGACTTCTCTTCATCACATACAGGTCTTGGTGCCACCTTAATTTCATCATGAGAATAAATACATTTATGGCCACTCCAGGATTTTGTTTCTCAGATTTGGTTATCTGGTGCAGAGATGTGGGGAACTTGATGCCATCGAAGTTGAACTTGAATTTCATTTCCCTGTAGCTTTTGTCTACTCGCTCAAGTTGTGCTCCTTCAATGTATCTGGCGAGTATGGCCCACTTGAAGCAATTGTGATCCTGGTTTTTCGGGTTTATCACTGCATACATGTTTTTTTTATTGGTGCTGGAAAATCAATGTAGCTGGATGTGCGCAATGGGTTCAATGTATTTATTCTGAGCTGAATTCTATTTACTGTGGTGAGTGTCCATCCAGGTCCCTTTGTTATGTACTCCTCCTCCTGGCATAACTTGATCAAACTAGTCACCACAGCTTCTGCCACATCATATTCATTATATACTGGAACATTTTTGGTCTTCAAGATGCACTGGTCAACCTCATCTTCGTGGGACTCAGGTTTGCCATAGTCGCACTACAGAATCAAATTGAATTTAATTGGCCCGTTTTCCATTGCTTTTTCCACAGCTGATCAATGATGTTTTTCTTCAGTCCCTCAATGTATGTGCACGCATATTTGGCATCATCGCTCGTATATTCTGCCACATATGTCTTCAATTTGCTCCTAAAG
Organism: Dryococelus australis; assembly: GCA_029891345.1. NCBI lineage: Eukaryota > Metazoa > Arthropoda > Insecta > Phasmatodea > Phasmatidae > Dryococelus > Dryococelus australis. The sequence goes on from CM056999.1 coordinate 55,584,565, forward strand.
GCAGTCTTGGCCATCACAAATCTGTGGGACATGACGATCCTCAGGCGATGTACTGGTGCTGGTACTGGCTGCTGCTGGGTGGAAACATCACATCTGGCCTTCTTCGCTGGCAGGGGGCTGACCCTGTCAAGGAAGCTATAAATTGTTAGCAATATTACCTTAACTCATATCTGCATACAACCATACAATTCATCGTACTACTGGCATGCACCCCATTGATGCAATAGACAGTTCACTACTGCAAACTGTATTTAGGAATGAGGAGGAAAACTGGACAAGCATAAATTGAAAGTGCACATGAGAGATTATGTACATATATCTTGAGTTAAGGAAACATTTGAGAAAGGCTTTGTGCCATGCTGGACAAATGAAATATTTAGGGTGATAAAAATCCACTATTGTCAACCCAGAATGTATTACTTGGAAGATATGAATTTTCAGCCGATTTTCTGCGGTCTGTATGCCCATGAGATCCAAACTACAAAATTTCCTAATTCTGATGTCGTAGAAAAAGTTATTAAAAGAAAAGCTAATTAATAATTGGTCCGGTGGCAAATTTTTCCTAAATCTGCAAACAGATGGATAGGTAAGAGTGCTGTAATGGACAAATTATTATTTAATGTAGGATTGTGGCTAAGAAGATATTCGCTCGTCACTTCAAGACATAGTAACTGTGAATAAAAAAAAAAGGTGTTCTTTTAACAATTTTGATGTTAAATTATGTATATATTTATTTCTAATAAGATTTTTTTTAATAATATTACTTTTACGAAAACTAAGGCTGTGGACTAGAGAGTGTGTGGCTATTAGCTAGTCACGTCCCCCCACTCCTCTTATTCTCACCTCGCAGCCCTGGAACCACCTGTCCCCTTGGTCGAATTTCATGCCACCGCCTTGCTCTAAAGATTTTTCTCCCCTCCACGCATGCTCACGTAAGAGAGGTGTTCAGGGGGTTTCATAACACCTGCTCGCCGGTTCCATTTTCACAGTCTACCGGTCTGCTTGCACTAAGCCAAGAACCATTTTCTCCTTAAATGTATTACTTTTATACATTTAAGTTACTGGATGTGGTTAACTGTCAAATTAACGAATGGCTGGTGCTATTTCACTCTGAAATTATGCTCTGAACACACCAACCGAACACTGGCAGGTGCTACTGAACCGTTATTTTCGCCTGATGGGGTGACCACCCACCTACCACCGTGGCTGTGGGACAGGGAATATTTTCTCATTAAATATATTACATTCGCTCTGTACACTACCGGGGCCGTTGACTGCCAAAATTGACGAACGGCGGTGGCGATCGGAACAAATATGCTACTGGACCATTATTCTCACCTGGCGAGACTGTCCGCTACCCCAGACAAGGGTCATTTTTCTAATTAAATATATCATTCTTTTGTACTTGTATGACACTGGATGGTTAACTGCCAACACTGATGTAGTAGCGAGATGCTCGGAAAATGGAGCAAAGCTGCTAGACCATTATTCTTGCCTGATATTAAAAGAAGACCACCAACCCCCTACACGATGAGAAATGTGTGCAATTAACCACTGACGAGGAGCATGGCCGACATAGGTTATATATACAAGTTGGCACTGCGACTTGTTTATTTCGCATCCTCGGAGATACTGCTCCGTAACAAAAATGGAATACGGCTGGAAGAACGAAGAAGGCTTGGTGCTGATGGCAGAAATGGAGCACCATTTTGGCGACGAAATGGCTATGCGAGAGACAGGATGCAACATCCCCCGTCGATGGCCGATGGCAGCAGCGATATCGTTGAGAGCTGCTACATCATGGTGCGAGCCCCGTCACCATCATCTACCACAATAAGCCGTTCACCTATAATGCGGATTTCCTACCATCCTCCAGTGTCACCAGTATCAAGCCAGGTCGATGGGGGACTCTACCTCCAAACGCCAATGTCATGCCACAGCCATCATAGCTGCCACACACTCCAACACTAATGCCACTAATTACAATTACTCCGAGCCTCCCAGGGCTACTATATTTGGGTGGTACTCAATCGCTCGAATATAGTGATATGGACAAAGAAGAAAGGCAACGAGCAATATCAGTGGCAGCGTGGGTAGCTGCTCTCTCTATGTCACCACCCTCTCCTCTCTCTAGCATGGAAAGGAGTATCCATCGAAAGCTGGATATATCGATCACAGATTGAGTCAAAACTGCCAGCTTATATAAGCGGTGTTGATAAACCAACATCTGCTTCTAGAGGGTTGATCGGAGATGATTCATTCTACGAACGATATTCACCAAGATCAGATGGAAACTCTTTTCCACATTGGAGTGATCGAAAATAACCTTAACATTGCTGGGATGGCTGGTGCCAATTGTAGACATATGTATTTAACCGCTACATGTAGACAGCGTTATTGGTTTAAAGAGTGTGTATGTTTTTATTTAAACATGTTTTTAAGTGTATAATTTATTTAAAAAGTATGTATTTTTTAGATTATATATTTTTGCAAGATATTAATTTTTTTGAGGGGGAAAACTGTCGTCTGTGTGTACAGTAAGTACTGCCAACATTTCTGATTTCTTACCATTGATCATTTTTGTTTTGTTTTTGACATATATGTTAAATTATAAAATCGCGTGTGATATTTTGTTTTGCATTTGTCTATTTTTTTAATTAGGCACATGCAAGAGACATTTTTTTTATTTTCGATTCTCTCAAATAATTTCTATTTTCTCTTAATAGCAAATACTGACCCATTAAATTGGTCTTAGAAACCACTTGGAGCTTTTTTTTCATTGCTAAACACAAACCCCAACATATATTGATCATGATAAGACACAAATACTTATAAATAGGCATATTATTTTCATTAAACTGATAAAAATAATAATATTTCTAATCAAGACATAAATAAACTATGAGTATTGTTGCTGGGGAGAATAAGTGTTGCTGTAAGAAAATTATATACACATTTAAAGAAAAAACACTTTTCGAAATTCTTACCTATGAATATAATAATAAAAAATTTGGAAGAGGCCTAGAACTTATATATACTCATGAAAACTTACACTTAACACATACATATATTTTTTTTTATATTTAAACAGGAAAAAAAGAATTTACCTATAGCTGTATGAAAAAATTCTTATCGCATTTCCATGACTATGTAAAAAAAATTATTGCTTGTCTATGACTCGGATAGTCATGAGTACTTCAAAAACCTTATATAAAAATATTACTACACATTCTTTATCTAGAATAATAATGACAAAATATTTATTCGTCCCGCACACACACACACACACACACACACATGTCATTTCTTCTTTTAAACCCATTGCTGCAACACATGCCCTGATATCTCAGTTGGCCAGGGCGTCAGCCATACTGGCGACCGCTAGGTCCGGCAGTTCGATCCTGCACCCCTCTAAAGGATTTTTGAGCTCTGCAAAAAATAACAACACTCCTGGTTGTCACTCGACGACTTAAACTACTGTAAACAAGATCGCAGACGACAGTGGTACACACCAGCACCTCCTAGCAAGCGATGAATAAACTACTGCAAACACGATAGCGGACACACTCTAGCACCCCTAGCAGGCAGTGAGGGAACTATGTTGATGGTGAACGAAGAAGGCGATAAGAGATAGAATGGGGGAGAAAGGTAAGAGACAAGATGGAATGACAGAGCATGGCGAAACATGATGGAAGGACAGACAGGCAATATGGAATGAGAGAGTATGAATAAATAACATGGAATGATAGAGCATGACAATACAAGACAGAACGATAGAGCATGAAAACAAGATGGAGTGATAGAGAATGAAGTGGAAAAACAAAGTGGCAGATAGAAAAAAGATAGTGGCCAGCAAAAAATTGCACATCCAAGATGGCGGCCAATCCTCAGTCCCAACACCCTTGTCCCCAAATCAACATTTTCCATCTACTTCTGATGCATTAGTAGTGTAATAACATAATAAATTATTAATTAAAATATCTAAAATTAAAATAAATAAAAATAAATAATTAATATTCGATAGAAATGTTTATAATATATCTGAAAATTATATATATACATATATCCATTAACATAAGGTACCGGTAATTTTGTGCTTCGAGAAGTTAAGTTTCTTAGGTCTATCAGCCCATAATTTCATTTCAGTACAAAAGCTTGAGTTTTCAAAAATGTAGTGTAAATGATTAGCATTAATGGTTTCTGTGACGTTCTTGTTTCAGGGTTAATTTCTTCATAGCCAATTCCTTTGATTTTGGCGAAAGGATTTGTTCTGAGGGAACGAAAATGAATCCAAATTACAGTATCAAGGTGGTCCCTTTTCCAGAGGAAAAAGTCGCTGACCCTTGAGAAGAGAGAGAAAGATGCATGAAGACAAGTGCTAGGACACAGAATTTGCAAGAGGCTTAAAATATTTATATTTTTTTTCTAAGTGCTGTCTTCAGGGTTCAGTCATGTTGAAATTTTGTTAGATGAAAAAAGTGTAGAATTTTATTGTGTGTGTAGCTAAAGGTAGTTAAAAAAGCAATAGATTGCTCTTGTTCGTGCAGACTACAGGAGATTCGGAGTTCTGCACAAGTCTCTAAAACGCTGCGAAGATTCAGCGTCACTTGAACATGGGCTCGTCGGACCCGCCTCAACAGTAACCGTAATAAAGGCGCAGTTAAGTACAGAAGGGGCAAGAGTATCGCCTCCCCCCCCCCTCGGCTCATTACTAAATGCTGGTTTCATAGACACTAATTGATTACTTCATCATTTAGCAGGTTTTTATAAGTAATGATAAACTGCTCTCCTTACTCCTTTTAAAATGTTTTATTTGTACGTATTTATGTAAAAAGAAACAGACACACCCAAACATATCGCACATAGTGGGGCTGTGTTCAAAATTACCATTTAGTACAATAAAATTTTAACATGTAGTAGTGTTCAGTTCGGATGGTATTAAGTCACTTGTTCAGGAGTGGTTGCGATTTGCTAATTTAGGATCTTAGTAAGTATCATTCCATAGTAAAATATAAAATGCGTCATTATTTTACTTGACTAATTCAGGTCACATCACCTCTTAGAATACTATGTAAGTGCCCATGGAGAGTACTCCAATTAAATTTCGTAGAACTATTAAGCTTGATCATTACTTTGACAACCACACATGGTGTGTTCATATAGTACATACATGCATGCATTGGAACACAACTTCCTACTTAAGAGATCCATTTTCTTGGCTAGTGTAGATAATCCATGGAAGAAGCAGCAACATTGACTGTAAAATACTTACAGCTTTCAACAACACAATGGTATGCCTATACAAAATATGAAAATGTACCATCGCCTCTGATATCATGCCACTTAAGTGACATTTGAGAGATTATAGATTAAATAAATAATTTAATTACTACTCACTTTATAAATGAGGTCTACTTTATTAAAGAGAGTATTTCAGAACATAACTAGATGGCATTCCTTAAACATTTTAATCAATTATTTCCCACCATTTACTAATGAAATTTATGCAGTACAGCTGGTGCTAGGATTAAACTGCAATTGGTCAAAATATTTGTTAGTACATACTAACATATGTACTCAAGCCATTCAGCTTATTTACTTCACCTTTCAAGTTTTACATGCATCAAGCACATTTAATTTTGTAAATCACTTTCAAAAACAAAGCTTATATCCAAATGTTTATAACATTAGCTCATCATGAACAAGTCACTTCTAATAACCAACCTGAATTTTACCACAGATTTTCATATGCTTCATTGCAAGAAGACTGGAAAACATGTTGCAGAATTCAAAAGCAGCTGAACTGAAAATAACTTACCTCGGTCATGAATTTAAGGTACTTTATGTTCAAATTCATGGCACTTGTTATTGTAATGCAATTTGCAAGTACTTTTTCCAATACTGTGATCACCGCAAACAAAACTGTGTAAATAGGTTAACAGGTCGAAAGAGATGTGTACATATCACTATGAGTGACTCATCTGCATTGCAGAATGTTGCAAAATAATTAATTGAAAATCACCTCATTTAAGTTAATACTATGAGTGTACGCACAACTTCTGAGTGCTTCTGGGAGTAAATAAGAGGAATTGAAATTTAAAAAGAAATCCTTTATTTATTTGTAAAAAAAATTATCATAAATATTACTGAAATGTGATGACTCTCAGGAGTGAAATATTATAGTTTGAAAGTTTTGTACACAGTTGTGTAAACAAATGCGAGTATGGGGAGAAGGGGTAATTTTCCTACTACTTTTGATTGGTTTTGTCGGTAACCCTCACTCGACAACTGGTTCACACTCTGCAATATATACACTGACTGGCCAACTGTAGACAACCTGATGACATCTCCACTGCTGAAATTAAATGTCTGGCGTGTGGTGTCAGTACATGGTGTTTAGCACACAGAATGAACTTTTATGCACTGGCTGAAGAAGACTTATTCTCGCCACCGAAAACTGTACTCAATAACTCTCCATTCATTGAAATTACTTTCAAACTCAGTATGTAGAGAAATTAATATATTTGCACAGTAAAACAGTAATGATATGTAGACCTTAGGATGTGTAAAGGGTAAGCGACTACCTAGAAAGGAAACTATTGCAGTTTTCATTCAGTTGTTTTTTTAATAACTTATAAAAAATATTTCGTAGTTCGTGTAAACACAACCCAAATAACATACAAATTAACATTCAAATGCATAGTTTCCCAAATGTAAACAATAACATTCCAAAGTATGAAAATACACTGAAAAAGTATATAAAAAATACGGATATGTACATAAACAAAATAAATATGCTGAAAACTGGGTAATTTAAAAAATGGGGGCTTATAAAAAATCTTAGAAAATTGTATAATTCTGCTCTACTAATTACACAGAACACAAATTTATTAGGGGCATGAACATTTGACCAATAGAAACCCCAGAAACAATAGTGAGGACGGCTATGAAGATAAGGTAAATTGTGGGGTAAAATAGGTGAAAAATATGTCAATAATGTAATATTTATTTATGAAAATACATTAAATTGCAAAAAAAAAAAAAAACTGAACCATACATTAACTAAATATACATTATTACCAATACAAGCTACAAATACAATAGTGGGTAGGGCTATGAAGATCAGGGAAATTGTGGGGGTAAAAAAAAAAAATACAAAATATGTACATTTTGATTATAAACTTTTACCCCTCAATTTCCCTCAAGTTCATAGCCCTCCCCACTATCGTATTCCTATATTGTATAGGTAACATTGTCAATTTAGGTACTGTCCTAATGTTCAGTTCAATCCTTTTGCAATTAAACATGCATTCATGAGACAGTATTACAGTAATATTACAAATCGTACTGAAATATGTTAAATTGCAAAACACTTATACATTATTTCTTAGTGCAAATAGGCTATACAGGACAATCATTTATGGGGAAACTCCCAGTTTCGCTGATGCGTTTAGCTTCGCGTTACCACCTAAAATAAATTGTCGGCGCGCCTTGAATCATTGTTTTGGATATTTATTACCCTGCTGATGCTGGGACTCTGGCTCGGTGCATAATGTTTGGCTAATATGTAAACATTCTACGAGCAATCACCGACACAAATATGAAAACACTATTTTGATGCAATTAATCAATTTTATCCCTAGCTCAACTTGCTGAACTAAAAACACACTTTAACAAGAGACTTCAGCCAGTTTAATAGACGAATGTGGAATTTATAAACATTGTTTACTTATATTTTTCGAAGGTGTCGCTCCAATAAAAACAAACCTGCACCTTTCAGGTTAAGGGCCCTTCAGTGTAGAAGATTAGAAATAACAGCTATGACACTCAAACGACTTCTTTCTTGGTCTTCTGGAAGCAAATTTAGGTTGCAAATATCCTCTTTTCTGAAAAGTTTGGAACACACTATTCTCATGTAGGTATAAACCGCCAGTCCCTTTTTCCTTCTTTACATCCATGTCTGCTCTTACATTTCTGTACCCATTGCTTGCACCTAGGAAACAACAAAACAGTATTTAAGTAAATTAAGGTTTGTGTGAATGGAATTTGCAATAAGAATGCGAATGGAGAATGTTATCCACTACAGTTCGTGTAGTTACCGACTTGCATCCTTTGAAAATCTTTAAAAGGACTTGCTGTAGTTCGCAACGTTGTAATTATTGCAGCCAAAAACTACACAAATATTTCCTGTCAGGATAAATAACCACTCAAGCAAAAAATAATAATTAAAACGCACCCAAAATACTCAAAACTACCCATTCAATGCACAGCTTATTATTGTACGAACAGGACAAGCCACTAGGAGCGCTGACATCGGTGTCTCACGTTTTTTTTTTTTTTGCTACTTTCCCATATTATACTTCTACCATATTTGGGTAAGTCTCCAGGATTTGAATTTTCGAAGAATTGTTTAGCGTTTCTGTGATAGTGAGCTCATTCAAGACTTTCGCTCGAAGATTGTGACATTTGGTGTTTCTTCGGCACCTTTCTTAGTTCTCCGCACCTTGCAGTAGCTCTTTGATATTGAAAAGGAGACATTTCCTGTGGCTTCGGGGGTTTTGAAAGCAAATATTTATGTGGATGATGTAGTCACTTGGTCTCACCCAGTCGAGTCCGCATTAGAAATCCAATTAGAGTTGATTTCACAGCCTGCCATTGGTGGCTTCAAGATGACGAAATTTGTTAGCAACCATCTAGTACCTCTCGAGTGGTTGCCTCCTCAAAATATATTTTCACATTCATTCTCGCTGGATGATCGTGAAAATCAGGTTAGTCTGTTCTGGGATTTGAATGGAATCCTTTCACAGATACTTTCTAGTATAAAACTCAGAGTAGCTCAAAACCTGCCACCGAGCATAACATATTGCCTGTAGTTGCCAGAATTTCCAATCCTTTGGGCTGGCTTGCTACTCTTGTGCTATTTATTAAGCATTTGATCCAAACTTCATAACTTAAACAGCTAGACTAGGATGATTTACCACCACTGGAATTGTATAATGTTGGAGTCATCTAAACCATGAACTTCCCCTGTTGTTATCCCTTGCCCTTCCAAGATTGTTTAAATTGTACCCCTAGATGTTCGTAACAGATGCATGGCTTTTGTGACAGCTCAGAGGTAGGGTATGCTGCAGCGACCTATCTACATGTCGCTGGGCCAGAGATTGAAGTCACTATACAATCAAAGGTGATAGCTGTTAAGGTTTTGTTGCTGCCTTCCTAGAGATTTGTGGTGCTCCGTTGTTAGCTCATCTCCTATATCATGTTGAATTTTATGTTGACATCATTCCATCATCAGCTGAACACATCTCACCGGTTAAAAATCTTTCGTTACCAATCATGTGAGCGAGATTAAGTCCCCTGTTCCTGCAGAACATTGGAAACATGTTGTGTCAGTGGACTACCCTGCTGACTGTGCCACTAGTGACGTGCTACCAGCTCAACTTATAGAATAGCCTTTGTAGTTGTCGGAACCACCCTTTCTTAAAGATCCTGTGGAGCTGTGGCGATCCAGTTACCCCTTGAGTGATACACCTACTGCTGTTGTACTGGAGGAACAGAAGCTGCACGCACTAGTGGCCATTCATTTTCATGAGTTAGCTACTCTGATCACTCATTTCAGCAGCTTAACTAAGCTTCTTCGTTTTTTGGTGTACTTGTTCTGTTTCGGCCACAACACTCGGGCTCCTCCAGCTTATTGTTTGACTCGATAAGTCTTTGCAGCTGTGTCTTTTCCATGTCCAGGCAGTCTCCTTCAAAGACGACGATTTGTCAAATTTGCAGAAGGGTCAACACATTTCACTACAACTTCGAAAGACTGCCCCCTTTATAGACAGTGCTGGAGTGATAAGAGTAGGGGGTAGGCTGCATCATTCTAACATCACAAACATCTGGTTCTGCTCTGCAAGAAACATCCATTGACATATATAATTATTTGGCATCACACAATCAAAATCATTATCCTGGGCATTATACAGAGTATACTGATAGAACAGTGCTGGATTTTAGGCGATAAGCATGCTAACAAATACACTAGATACCAATACCGGACAGCTCTATATACATGGCATAGGCGAGTGTACAAAAAATATAGTGGAAAGAGGTGTTACTACTATGATTTTTTCATAAATTTGACACATTTGAATTTATTTTCGTCATCTACTTTTTGGCCATTGTTAAATGAACTTCCCACAGAGAAAAGAAAGTTTCTTCCTCATATCCACCATGTTGGTAATGTAACTTTACTAACATTGGAATGTACTATTAAACAGAGGTGCTGCTGTTTGCTGGCTGGAGACGAAAACACTGCTGGATTTTCTCGCAAAATCTTCAAGCTGTTCGGTATTGGTCCCAAGCGTATCTGATGATATCTTGTATTGTTTGCACTATTGCATTAAAATGTTTCCGGGCTAGGCCTTTACCATGTCAACCAGCGACGGGCACTTTGCCACTATGAGAGTTCAACAGGCGAAACCCATTGTTAAGGTTGGAGTTAATTATGTTTACCTGTTCACCATAAAGTCCAGTTGCCTATGAAAGGCTACATTGTAGAAGGCCTACCTATGTTTTTTTCATTTGTTGTACCATAAAAACAGTCAACTTGGAATTGGCATTAGACCTGTCCACCAGTGCATTTATAGCTGTGTATAAGTCGGCCTCCTGACATCTATAGTGATTGTGGTACCAATTTTGTTACTGCCTGCAAGCACCTCTTGGAACTACAACAAATTTTGTCGTCATCTGCTTACTAAACCGATTTTGCCGATACCTTCGTTTCTCATGGCATAACTTGGCATTTCATTCCACCTGCTGCTCCCCATTTTGGTGGTCTCTGGGAGGCAGGTATAAAGTCTGTGAAGGTTCACTTGCGAAAAGGGACGCTCTGGTATCACAGGGTTTATCTGAACACTTGAACCCTTGGTTGCAGTCCCTGAGCGAGTTCTCAAAGATTTGCCTGTAAACAGATTATAGCATTGGAAACTTGTGCAGCAAATTCACCAGGACTTTTGGAGATATTGTAGTACAAATTAACTACACACACTGCAACAGTGAACCAAATGGCATGCGACAGTGCCAACCTTGTCCCCAACCAACTGATCTTTGTGAAGGATGATCGACTGCCTCCGCTGTAGTGGCAATTGCGGCATAATGTTGAGCTCCATCCAGGCAATGATGGGGTGTCTCGAGTGGCCACAGTGAACACCGCCTTTGGGACATTCGAACATCCTGCAGTCAAGCACTGCCATATGAAGAATTCAAATATGTTGTTTGAAGGTGTTGGGGATGTTTGGATATGTAAATTGTGTCTATAATGGCAGTACTAAGTGTACATACCAATACAGCATGAGGATGTTGAAAAAATATTAATGCGACGTCCCATAAAAAAGTGGGGAACATCACAGGGATGTCCTGAATGTCACCATGGCGTAGTAGCGATGTTGGTGGGACATCCAAATGTCTACAATTTGGGACGTCACAAAGCGACGCCGGTACGATGTCGCGAAGTGGACATCTGTGCAATGTAGCTACGGGGATGCCTGTAAGACATCGCGAGGGGGACGTTGTCGGTGCGACATCCCCACTATAGTTTTTAGACTTGAAGATGCAAATAAAAATCACATATTTTGGGGAATGATAATGCAACATCCCATATACCCTAAAATATAAGTTTCACTATTTTTTTCCTAATATTCATTAACACAAATATAGCATGCGTAAACAAGTTCCAAGCACGGTTAAAATCAACTACCAGCAACATATTATACTGTAATAAAGGTACTTATGTAAATTTACTTACTGGAATTTTATATCCAAATAATATTATAATGGTCGCACAAATACCACACTTGCATCACAGACACCATACCCACGCTAAATACGAAAAAAATAACTAAATGGTATTTGCCCATGCCACCATGTTGCCATTTAATAAATGGAAATGAACACTGAAGTGTTAAATTGATGGCAAAAGTTTGAATGACAAAATGTATTAATAATTAAATATTTTCAAAATAATATTATTATTTGTAAACACTTTGAATATATTCGTTACAATAAGATACATATCATAATAGTTCTCTGAAAGTAATGCATTTGACTCTGTAAAGTAACAAACACGTCACATGCCAGCCGAATGGGCATCGGTCAAAAAATGCATGGAGATTCATCGTCTTTTCAACGTCGAAAGATTACCAATCCATTGATGCGAAACAAAAATACGTAGATTCTACGTCACAAATAGGACGCGACCTAAATTCGACATTGCCATGTCGCTGCGACGTTTATGCGACTAGATGTGGTGACATTTTGTATTTGGAACATTTTGAACATTTGCATTTCCGCCTTGTGTGGCACAATGAGCTGGCAGCCCTGATGCTGCTTCTTTATATGGTGGCAACAGTACTTCCTACTGGAAGACCAGTCTAGCAACCAACATGGCAGACTTTTTTTTTTTTTCGGGCTTGCTCCTGTAATATCGCTTTTTAAATGAGTTGTGGGTGTTGTATCCGTGTTCGATACAGTCCATAGTGCGAGCATGCAACATTAGGTTTTGTTATTTACCATCGTATGTAACACATAATACATGTAATAAAAACAGGACTCTCCTCTTGTGTCGTTACAAATAAAGTGTGGCTTACCAAGTTATGAATTCATTTATCAAAAGCAATAATGTGATGGCTACCGCACTGTTATCTATATTTTTTGTATTGCTACGTATTGCAGACGACAATCAAACAGGATGTGGTATCAGAGCGTCTACGAAATACACCAGAGAAAAGGAAAAAAAAACAAAGAATTAAAACATAAAGGTCTTGAATGTATGAACATGAAGGGTAGTATGTAAATAATCGAGAAATAGGGCAACAAAATGTTTTGAAAATATTGGAATAGTAGCTATTAAAACTATATTTAAAGACTTTCGTGATATGACAAACTACAACTTAAAAATTCTTATTTACATGGAACAATCCAAATCAAACCAATTAAATGAAAGTATACAAAGGCTGATGAATGAGTGGGGAGTTCTAGAGAGCCGATAAAGTGAAGCGAGGTGAGTATGGACAAGCGCTGGAATGCAAGGGCGGGAGAAACAGGAAGTCCCCGAGGAAACCCGCGACACCACCAGCATCTCCCGGCACGATTCTCAAATGCGAGAATCTGGGAGCGATCCCACTGGGTCGCGTATGTGGTAGAAAGGCTGATGAAAGCAGGAGACATAACACAATATTGTACTCTGTTTCAAAAGACGGAACTAACATCTCAGTCTGAAAAGTAGCATTTCTGAACATTCATGCCTTACAATCCTCTATAGGTCGGGTTGATCTTCTGACTAAAAGGAAGGTTAATAATGAGACTGACAAGCTGTAGTTAGATCATCGTGGTTTGCACGAAGCTAGGAAGAATGCCTACTCTACAAGTCAAATGGAGAGCATCATGGAGCGTAACAAATTTTCGAAATATAAGTCACTATAGTAGAAGTGATAATGGTGAGATGTATCTAGGCCATGGGCATTCAAGGACAACAGTTTATGAGGATTACAGGAACAGATTTTGCAAGGAAGAAAATATCCCTCAATATCACTTGATAAGTACACAAAAACATTTCGGACACTTAACATTGGATTTAAGCACCAAATGGTAATATGTGTAAAATACATGACATACTTTTCCCCAAAGTAAGATAAAATATAATAGAAAATAATTACGAGGACCTACAAACATATCACATTCAGACACACGTACATCAAAGGAAAGCTGAAACTGGTTTGACTAAAGTGAAATTCCTACGACACCTATGTGTCCACATTTGATCTTCAAGCCCTTCCAGTGTCATAATTGGGTACAGGTCCAGCATCCTACTGGAGGAAAGTCTGGGGCTATAACCTTAGTATACACGATAGCAAAAATAAGATTGGCATAAAAAACATTTTGAGGCTCAGAATATAAAATGTAATGGCCTGATACTGGCCAGCTATAACTGTACCGGTCAAAACTAAAAGTGATCTAGTGTTGCTTTCTGGGCCTGCCTGGTAGCAACACAGTGTTGCCAAAAACTCAATCATTACTTTCCTATTCCTGGCCACACAGTGCTCCCTTCTGATCAGGAATTTGAGCATGTTGAATCATACATAAGATTACATGTTCAGACTGCTTATACTCCTGAGGAATGGGTGGACATTCTGAAATGAAGCTCACATAAGAAACCCTTTTAAGTCACATGCGATTCAAAGTAAATATCAGCCTGAATGAACTGAAGAATCTTTTCACATTTCGTAGCAAATATGAAGAGAAACAATCTGTAAGATTTAAATTCTGTAGGTTTCTCTCTTCAAATCAAATCTAATGCTGCTATATGTGCGACACGATCATGATGGCGAAACACACATTGTCAATTTGCATACGAGGGGTTACTTTCAAAGTGCAATCTCATTAGCAAAGTTTACATTAAAGTACACACGACCCAGGAATGATGAGATCTCGATGATCAAGGACATAGAGAGTTTGAATGACCATATTACTAAGATAAAATGGAGATGATTTGGAAAAAGAAAGAAGTGACTCTCCATAACAACGAAGACTATTTGTGATTCATTTCTTTTTTTAATATTCCCAGTGTTTTTGTGGTTTGACATGCCACATTATACACAGCATATTATTTTATCGGAACTTTGATATGTTTGTAATATTCTATTATTTTCTTTTTTGTCAATAAAAGCTTGTGTTTTATGTAATATACCAGTTATTAAGTATATGTTATGTGGACCCTTATCCCCTACCAACTGTCGAGTCAGTATTTCAGCACGTGGGCCAGGCTAGATACTGGCCTTCTTCAAGATCTCGGAATGGCGGTAGAGATCTGCCACGTGTTCGGACAAGCCCTTTGACGTTTGTCTAATGCACAGGAGGCTGGCAACTAGTGCCAAGGTGTTGGTCAATAAGGATATTAGTTAGGTGAGGAGCGGTGCATATAGTTTTGGAATCTCGGTGGAGATAATTATCCAGAGTGCCAGATAATGTCGGGTTGACAATATCGTGAAGTCGGAGAGCAGCTGTGGACTCGTTCCTAAGGGTCGTTCGGCCGACGACCATGACAATTCCTCCAAGTGCAGTTGTTGTCTCCTCATAGAATAAAATTAATACTAACTGAATAACTCCCTTAGTTGCATTGTGGGGTTTCTGGGCTCCCCACACGCCCATGCGAAGCACTGTTATTTATTACGCCGACTCGTGACCATTTCAATCATACTTGTACAATAAGTTAAACTTTTTGAGAAAATTGGCAGGAGAAGACTCGTACCTTAAATACCTTGCGGTGAACTGGAAATAAACCACACATGGTAACTCGTCACTGCTGCGATTTATTCAGTTGCATGGTTACATTCTCGTAGGGAAAAGCTTACATTTGATGCTGCTAATGAACCCATCAGCTCGGGTAATAATGTACAAAAGACACATGGGCACAGGAAATAACTTAAGTATAATTCAAGCCTAACCAGGCGATGCAATCACTTGATAGGTGCGAGGGGAGGTGGAGTCTCGGGCAGATGAAGTACGAAAAGGTTTCGGTATGCTAAAATAATTATTGCTGTGAAATTATTAATCCAACATGGTGATGGCTGCCCGAGCGCACGAAACATGAGTCCTGGCGTGACGCAGCACACCCCTCGCTACGACGAACGACTATTGACTTACTCCGCGCGGCGTGCCTGCAGGTTTGGCGGGCTGGCACACCGTGCTGCACTACTTCCTTGCACAAAACGTTTGCAAATAGGACTCGTGCCCTGCGTGCCGTTAGTTAAATATTGCTCCTAAAATTAACTCTGTAAATATTATTAATTATACCAAAACATTGCACTGCGTGGATGATATGGAGATGAAAGACATGTGAATGAACATTACAGAGAATTACAAACAGACATTTTGAAAACACTGAGGGCTTTAGGGCTGCGAACGCAGGCGTCCTTATTAGTTGCGCCCCCTTGCGTGATCTTACCTTGACCTTTTATTGCACAAATTAAATAACATAAATTTCACAGGGTCTATTTTCGGATTTTGCACCATGCGCATGTGGTCGTGCTCATTCTGCTTTGCACCTGCGTCGTTCCTTACCACACTGCACTGCATTTGCACTCGTAGAGTGCGCACACACTGCGTTACCGAGCCTGGTGTGGCAGGCAAACCGGCTAAGGTGAAGAGGTTACGTGCGCACACCTCAATAGTTTTCCATCTTTGATTTTAATTCAGCTTTTATACAACGCAGCCTGCATCCTGCTTCTCGTGAAATATTAGCATTCGTTACTCAGTGGGGCAAATTCCAGTGGAAGTGCCTACCAATGAGTGTAAATTGTGGGCCACAGTGTAGCAGCCAAGGACTGGCTGCACACATATTTGGTAAACAGGCTGCGCTGATCCACTCGGCCATAAGTATAAATACAGGGCCGCAGCGCACCCCCACCCCCCAGATGCCCAGACGGTATAGAGTGAGCTACATGTCGGAGCCGACGATGCCGAGGTCCCAGCGAGGCTGATACGAAGAAGGCACATACCAGCCCAGACTTTGAGGAGCTCACATTTGCAGCTACAGTAGTGAACATATCCGGTTTGCAGTAGGACGTATGGTTATCTCTCGAGACTTTGTTAGGCAGTAATCACTTAGTATTCTGACTAGGACAGGCAGGTTTTAATGCTAGTCAATTAACTACACCCTTTACGAGAATACAGTTTGTGATAGGAATTAGAGTAATTGTATTGTTCCGATAGATATTTCGTGTAAAGATTTATGTTAATAAAAGCGTATTGCGAATTAAAAGAAAAAAATTATATATGTATATTAATATTACAATGTTGTGGCACTGTGTGCATAATTTTAACCCACTACGTAGTATTTATTCTCCAGTGATTGTATTATACTTACTATGATTGATATTTTCATAAGTAGCATTATTAGTATGTGTTACTATGACGTCATTAGATTGGCGATCACAATTTTCATTGTGCATTACCTTCTACTTGGTTAAAGGCCATTGCTGCCATGCTAGTCTGAGCATGCTAACATACTAATTAACCTAGTATGTCCTACTGGAAAATTGCTGAATGTACAATTTTAATATCAGAGTCTCATAGTTCCCTTATTGTTCTATCATAAGGGTATTTTGCTTTATAAAATTGTAATACTTACTTGTTAAACGAGATAATAACACCAACTATAATAGAACTATACCATATGGCAATAGCAGTAAGACACATCACATTCTCTAAGCGCTGCAATTATTTCTAGCGCAACGCTACTAAAGTATTAAATTATGTAACACCACTACTTCACAATAGTGTTTGAAACGTTTGTAATTACTGTTGCGAGGATGAAACTCAGAGTGTAAGACGATAGTTGCAATGCCGCACGGTGGATGTGTAACTTGCCACCTAAGTGTTTTCAACGTGCCAACTCTAACAAAAGAAGGCACACTTGTTCAGTGCTGCCAATTGTGTAGACACATATACCTTCTCAGTATATCAGTAGTGTATCAGTTGTTATACCAATAACGTCTTTGCTTTACATTAAACAAGAATATCAATATAAGTAACTATTGTATTTATTAAACCTAATCTCAAAATAGCATTAAGATAACCATGCTGTCAGGCATACCAAATTACTCATTTGTACTTTCTTCATGCCTAGCACGTTGTAGAGCGAATCCAGCACTGCACACGCACAGTTTTCAAATCTCCCATTACCCATGTCCAACGCGTAGTCACAGGGGATGTTTCGGGGTTTTAAATTTACACGTGGCATTGGACATACTTCCTTCTCTCCTGTGATCCACTACAACCCATGCATGGTCATTACTATCTATATACTGGTCGACCAAATCAACTTTACTCATTACAACCTAAGTTACATTAATTACCTTGGTAAAACGTCTAGCATCACATACTATGTGTTATAAATTTTTCTTTAATTCTCGTTTTTACTTTTCTTGCCAATAGTAAGGCCATAAATATGTACGATTATTTCTCTTTGCTTGTTCTAAATAATTAATATCCCGATTATACAATGGAGTCTCGAATTTAGTCTTGCGTTCTCGACACTGTCCTTCATTGAGTTCGCGCATGCCACCCTTTGCCATATGTCTTTCTACGGAGAAGTATGAGCTCCTCGACTTTCCCAAAGCCTCGGACCTCTCTCCAGAGTATCTCCGACAGTCTTCTACGTCTACTTCCACCGCAGCAGCCGGGACGGCTGCCTGTCCAACCAAGGGAGTTAGTGTAGCAGCCAAGGACTGGCTGCACACATATTTGGTAAACAGGCTGTACTGACCCACTCGATCAGGAGTATAAATACAGGGCCACAGCGCATCCCCATCCCCAGACGGTATAGAGTGAGCTACACGTCGGAGCCAACGACGCCGAGGTCCCAGTGAGGCTGATACGACGAAGGCACATACCAGACCAGACTTTGAGGTCATTGTCAACGACGTCTGCAACTACAGTGGTGAGCATATCTGGTTTGCAGTAGGGCGTAAAGTTATTTCTCAAGACTTGATTAGGCGGTAATCACTTAGTATTCTGGCTAGGACAGGCAGGTTTTAATGCTAGTCAATTAACTTCACCCTTTACGAGAATACAGTTTGTGTTAGGATTTTGAGTAAATGTATTGTTCCAATTGATGTTTGATAAGGTTTATGTTAATAAGTCTATTGTGTATTAGAGAATTCCCAGAGTTACTCGTACTTATTGGCCACTGAGCTACCAACCCCTGTGTATGTTATCTCCTTGTACTGTAGTAACT
This sequence comes from Dryococelus australis, assembly GCA_029891345.1. Taxonomy (NCBI): domain Eukaryota; kingdom Metazoa; phylum Arthropoda; class Insecta; order Phasmatodea; family Phasmatidae; genus Dryococelus; species Dryococelus australis. The sequence continues at coordinate 55,603,349 of CM056999.1, forward strand.
TGAGTGATAATTTAAGACTTATGTTAAGGGTTAAATTAGCTGTGATACAGGAAGCAAGTAGGCAGTCAGGAGGGAAATGCTACAACAGGTTATGTCAAGCATTCTCTTTGAGGTTCTTGGTAAATATCAATAGAGTACCTGTTCACATATATTGACGGGATATGTATAGTCCATTCCTGATTGGAAGCCACTTATGAAAATAAACCTTTGAAGAAAAAAAAAAACACTCTAGACATAACATGTCAACCTGTTTTTTTCAATGATCTATATTATACAAACATATAACACTGTGGTTAACTTTAGAGTACTGTGTTCTTGAATAAATGAAACTTTACCTTAATATCTTCTATAATTTGTAATAATTATTTCTTTATAAATATGAATTAACAACAGCGAGAGCAGCAACATGTTGGCAATGGCAGGTAAGAAATAGTTCACAGTTAAAATAATATTTTAACCTGGTTTATTAGTATACTATTTGTAAATTAAATCGTGCCTATTTAAATATTTAGGTAGTCTCGACGGCAATATAGCTCATTTTTACAGTTTTAAATAACAGCGGAAAATATTGCGAGTAGGCCAGAATGGTACAGTGTTGTTTTATAGCACGAGAAAGCAACTATCTGCTGAGCGAGGCTTGTCGCGCTCTCTCTCTCTCTCTCTCTCTCTCTCACACACACACACTTTCTTTGTCTCTTGCACTCTCAGGATGTTTCACTTCGCTAGTAAGTAATGATATTATACATGTTTTTAATTGTAGCATATTTCATACTTATCACAGCAAAATAATGATTTTTGAATTTGTAACTTAGATTTTGTTTGAATACTTATTTTAATATATTTAGATATGATTGTGGGGCAGTTACCAAGTCAAGTTGGCAGACATGGCGTGTTGCTTTTTGCCAAAAGAAGCGTAAATTATACTTGCTCCGAAAAATACTTAAAATTACATCAAATTTCTAGAAGTTGTGATTCTTAAACCTACCTAGATAAGTTACGATGTTGTGATAAATCTGTTTCCACGGCAGTAATAAATATACTGTGATGTGTGTTTCGTTAATCATTGCGTCTGTGAAATGGCGTGCCTTTGTGCATCGTGGTTGATACGCTGGCCCTGTGTGTGTGCATGATTTCAAATATTTGATTAGCACTATTTACACATTTTAACTGCGAACTGTTTTCAATTCGCGACGAAGTTAATTATTTACATCCACGTCTGTTTATTTATCACAACATCGTACCTTTGCCCTAAGGGGTTTGAAACACAGTCGTGCAACGTAATTTGCCACTATCCCAGAAAAATACTAAACCCAGCCCTATAAATTTTAATAAACAGTAAGTAGCAATACATAGAAATATTAGCGGAATAAAAGTTACCATAGGCTTATTTATGTGCATAGTCCATGCTATATTTTAAGTTTGTATGACAAAAATGAGCAACACGAGTTGCGTGCTTGAATTTAATGTGCCTTTTTCGTTTGACTGGTTGTTCCTTCATTTTAATATTTATTCCAACTGAGGCCGTCCTTTTAAAGAAATAACCCAACACATATCAACAACAAAAGGTTAAATACTACAGTTCTTTAGCACGCAGTTGTAATAGTGTTAAGCACAGTCGCGGCAAAATACTAACGTGCATTACATGTATTGTATTATGTTGTGGAAAACAAACATGTTAATGTAAAATAACGGTAAGAACTGTTGTCAATTCAGGCATTGTTAAAACGTCATAAAGCTGATCTAAATAATGTTATAGGCCTGATCTGTGAATATACATACGGAATGGCTTTTGAAATATGACAGCATTCTCTGAAAAGCTGTAAACAGTAAATAACACATTTGACAGGTATTAAAGTAGACGTTACATTTCAATGTTTATGTTTAGGTGTAGCTAAAGTATACGAACACATGTACACACACAATAGCATGTAAACATTGATTTTGACAAATGCTACATGGCAGTCACATGACAATGTTTGTTTACATTTGGCAGAAGGATACGAAACGGGCCTGCAAGTAGATATTTAGCAGGGCTCCGAGAAAGTTGCTTCCAGTGGGGAATAGACTATATGTATAGTGATACTTTAGAAGAACACTTGCAACATCTCAAATTGTTTCTATCTGCTTTACGTGACACTGGTTTGACTGTAGACACAGAGAAAGTGATATGGGCCAAAACTTACTTGAAGTATTTGGGATTTGTAAATAGTAACGGGAAAATACAGATGGACCCTGAAAAAGTTCGCCCTATTGAATTTCCGTCCCGAAAAAACTGAAAGTAGTACGCAAATTTTTACGGTGAATTCATGCCTAATTTTGCAAATATTGCAGAACATCTGAATGCTCTAAAGCAGAAAGATGTAACTTTTAGTTGGGGAATAGAACAGAATATGTTTAGTCAACTTAAGGAGAAATTAACCACATCCCCTGTTTTGCATCTACCACAGTTCAATAAGCCTATTACCCTCCAATTTAACACTACCTCCAAGGCGTTAGGGGGCAGTCCTGTGTCAAACCAAAGATGAGCAATTTGTACATGTAGCTTATGTTAGCCGAGTTTTAAATCCGCCAGAGCAGAACTTTAGTGCTTAAGAAAAAGAGGTAATCGCAGCCATTTTCGGTATGGAGTAGTAGTACTCAAATTATTAAGAAGTGAATACATTTGAACTACACATAGACAACCAGGCCCTTAGTTGGTTTCTATCAAGAAATAAACCAACAGGAAGATTAGCTCGTTGGATAGTAAGACTGACAACATTCAGAGTCAAACATATAAAATGGGTGGAGAATGGGGTTGCTGATTGTTTGTCAGGTATGTTTGATGATGAGGAATTCGGTGTGGTAACTCCATGTGTTCCAGTTGAGTATATTACCATCCGAGAGGTAAAAGTGGCAGAGTCAAGGATTCCAGATATTACCTATAAAAGGGATCAGGTGGAGCAGAATTACAGGATTCCCTTAGGAATAATTGAAACACCAGGAAAGTGACTCAGAATGTATTGCAATAAAATCTGACATATTTGCTGGAAAGTCTGGGCCTTACATGAGGAAAGGGTTGGTAGGATACATTCATCCAAAAACCAAACGTGTCAATTTCTATGTTCCCAAAGCATTAAGGGGTCAAATATTTCACTATTATAATACCACCCTTTCCTGGTGGCCATTTCAAGGCAAGAAAAGACCTCTATAATACAGGAAATGTTTTACTCGCCCGGTTTAGTTAAGGAAATAGAAACTCAGGTAAAGTATTGTGAAGCCTGTCTGTGCTCTAAACCACATAATGCAAAAATAGTAAGCCCCTATAGTGCTACTGTAGCAAGGTTCCCATGGGAACGGGTTTATTTGGATGTTTTTGGGCTATTACTAGGACAGTTATGGTATTCACTTTGATCCTTGTCACAATGATAGTTTTAGAAAATTTGTCTGTGCAGTTGTTTCAAGGGTTTCTGCGGGTCGTCGTAGTTATTGACCCTTTCACGCTGCGAACAGCTGAAGGCTACACGTTCTGAGGAATATACACGGTGGCTCATACTAACTCCTAACTAGTAACTGCTACGTAAGTAGACTACGATAAAACCAGGTGAAGGAGACCTGGGTCTGAACTAGACAAGAGCAGATGTTGCTAAGTAGCTCTAACTGACACTAACTCGATACTGTTGTACAGAAGGTCTCGGGGGGCCACTACCAGAAGGGTAGTGGCTATTGAAGGTGTTGGAAGACTTCTTCGGGGGTTGCTGGTGAAGTTCTTGGAGAGCCTCTGGTAGGTTACGAAGATGCTGGTATCACCCCAGCATATGAGGTGGTGGAGCGAGCTGCTGGAAAATAACTGCCGTTCTTCGGTGGTGCACGGACATATATTCAACTGCCTGTGGGCTCATTTGTGATGCAGGGGTGGCGAGGGAAAGCTGCACTCACTAGCGCGATCCTCAGCCTGTGCCGGAAGTAGGCACCTCTGTAATGCCGGGTTACCTCTGCAGCGCTAATTCTAGTGCTTAGCTTCGCCAGCTTGTATCACATATGGGGGGCGGGGGTCGGCGTGACATCCGACATAAAGCAAAATGAACTTGGCTGATGTATCTGTGGGTGCCCCCGCATCTAGGATCATACTTGTAGGCTCTTGTAGAAAGTTGTCTCAGGGTTCAAACCCTACCTAGGGTAACGTGACAATACATAAAGATGAACCAAAGTCATATTAATATTAAAATCAATCACCTGCACCTCTGCAATGGTAGCTCAGGAGGGTTTTAGATCTACATCAAACAGCAGAACTACCTAGTAAAGCTGCCTCTGATAAAGTTGCATTATGGTATTTGCCTATTTACCGAGAAACTTAAAACATTCTTGTGTACTGCATTTTTGTTCATTTGAAAAATGTTATTCTGGTGGGCTGAATGTTGGGTTCATTGATCTTTTTTCATATTGTATCATATGTGATTTCAAATGTTTGAACTTGGCACCAGTGGCATCAGACTGGTGGCTATTTTGGCTGGCAGCGCCATTATGTGGACAAATTGAGAAGTTTGTGCCAGACATTGCACAGCTCAAATGTTATTACTGAAATTTAAGTTTTGAAAACAGATATAAATAAACCATAGCAAGCAGTCCTCGTATTGCAGCTTATATAAATAAAGGTTATTCACACCCAGTTCATTTGTAGGAGGGGCATCTCAATACCCAATAACAAGTACTTTAGTTGTGTTTAGAGGGACAATGTTTACTTACAATGTCACTGCACCATTACCGCTATCTTGTGATACAGCTGGAAGCAGTGATTTCAATTACAGCCCATGATCACAAACGAGTGTGCATGAAGCAATTTGAATTGCTTGTTCTAAATCGTTTTATTCTTTTAATTGGTTAATTTAATGGTGATTTAAAAACTATCTATCTAGCCAGCTGCTACTGCTCCAACCCAAAATGACAATGTTACTGCAGGTGTCGCAGAAATTTTTTTCATTTTGCAACTATTGTATTTACTAAAACCCCAAAGACGCCATTGATTCAAAAGCCACGCCAATTTTTTTGGGAAAAAACCGGGGGAAAAATTATTAGTATACTAGTGGGCCCAAAGGGGTACTCCACTTAAAAGGGGGAATTTTTTAAAAATTTCCCCTGACAAAATTTTTAATTTTTGGGGCCTTCGATACAAATATATTTCACTTTGTAAAAAAGAACATTGTGATTTTTTGGAAAAGTTTTTTAATTTTTTTGAAAAAATTTTTTTTTTGCTTTTTTTTTTTTTTTTTTTTTTTTTCCCCAAAAATTCCCCTTTTTTTTTTTTTTTTTTTTTGAAAATTGTTTTTTTTTTTCCAAAAAATTTTTTTTTTTTCCCCGGAAAATTTTCCGCCTTTCGCAGGGGGAAAGTGCCCCGGACAATGCTACTTGTAAGCGGTTTTTTTCCGGGAGATCAAAAATTTTTCCCTGCCCCCTTCTTTCCCAAAAAGCTGCTCCATACTTACCTCATTTAAAACCCTTTTCAACTGCTCTCAAGACCAGATGTTCCCAGGGAAATCGGTATATTTTGTGGAGACTTTTAAGTACAATGTTACAAATGGGGGAAATACAGATACTCTCTTTTTTAAAAATCGCATGTACAGATAAACCGTATAAAACTTTTTAATTTCCCCAGGGTCACTAAAAAAACCCTTTTAAAAAACCAATTTTTAAAGCTAATCACGGTTTTTTTTAGGGGATGGTGTTTTTACGAAGTAATTTTGCCCCCCTCCCCTTAAAATTTCCCAAAAAATATCATTTTTAATTTTGGTCGTTTACCAAAAAATCCCCTATAACTGGAAAATGTTGAAAATTACGCCCCAACCCTCCGGTTTATCATGGTTCTGCGCCACAAAACTGTTTTAAAACAACACCCCAAACGCTGGGGGTGCGAGTCGGTTTTATAAAAACCCCCCTTTAAAAACCCAAAATAGGAAAATTTGGGTTTCCCCCTACAACCAAAAAGGGCCGACGAACCACCTCTTTTTCACCCCTTTCTGTCCCCCCCCAAAAAACCCCCCAAAAAACCCTTTTCCTTTTTCCCCCCCTTTCCCCTGGCCCGAAAGACTAAGTATTCCCCTAACAAAAAAAAAAACCCACCCCCCCCCTCCCCTCCTTGATAGTGTGCCGTGGGACATTGAAATTTGGGGCCTTGCATTTGGGTCATTTTAAAAAAAAATTTTATATACAGTTTTTAAAAAAGGGATATTTTTTTTTTTTAAGACAAGTTTGGGTGAAAAGGGGTTTTTTTTTTTTTTTTTTTTTTAAAAAAACAAAAATATTTTTCAAAAAATTCCCCATTTGTATTATGTTTTTTAAAATAAACTTTTTCCCCCGATAATTACACTTTAAAATTTAAAAAAAAAAAAGTTTTTAAGGTAGAAGTTGTATTTTATTGATGTACATGCCCCAAAAAAAACTCAAAGGGAAACCCCCCAAAAAGTAGGAAATTTTTTTTTCAGCTCCTTAAAACATTCATTAAAAGTCAAAATGTACAAAAATGGGGGGAAATTGTTTTTTTATAAAAATTTCTTTCTGATTAAAAATTTGACATCTTTAAAAAAAATTTTTTTTCAAAAACTGAGTTTAACCCAAAAAACCAAAATTTAAACCCCCTTTAAGAAAAAAACGAAGTATACAAACCTTCTAAAACAATGATTTATATTTTTGGGGTTTTTTTTTTTAAAAAAAGGGGAATAATTTTAAAAAAAAACTTTTTTCTCGCCCTTTAAAAATTTCAGCGGCCCCAAAATGCTTTTTAAAAATTAAGCTGGCATCTTCCAGAGTTGTTTTGGGGGCTTGTTTAACTCAAGTTTTTAAAACAACGGGCCACCCCTCCCCCCATCCACCAATTTTTGGGGGGTACCAGTACCTCAATTCTTTTTTGGGGCCCAAAAACTTTTCCCAAAAAAACACTGCCGCGGCCTTTTTTTAGAGTTAAACTGCATTTGAAATTTCCCCGAGCTGTAATTTTCAACCAGCAATTACCAAGCCCGGTTTACCGGCCCCTTTTCCCCCATCACTGCTGAAAAACCCGCTTTTTAAACTGCGCTTTTTTGGGCTTGTTAAAATGCCAAAACCCTGGCAGCGTTTTTTCCCCACCCCCTCCAAAAAAAAAAAAAAAAGAAAATAAAACAAGAAAAGTTACAGGCTGAAGTCATAATGGGGGGAATGGGATCACATTCAAGGGGGGATTAGTTTTTATTACAAGCAATGCGTTCCCAAATTATTAAAATGAAAAATTCCATTTTCCCAAAAAAACTTTAAAAAACATTTTTTCCAAAATACTACACAGAAATAATTACCAGTAAAATATTTTCCCTAAATTGTTACTAAAATTCCTTCTTTCAATTTAATTTTTTAGGGGACAAAGAACACACCCCCAAAAAAAAAACACACATACTGCCTTTCCCCCCTTTTCCCCCCCCCCCCCCCTTTTTCACCCCTCCCCCCCCCCCCCCTCTTCACACTCCCTCTCCCCCCCCCCCCCCCCCCTCTCTCCCCTCCCCTCTCTCTCTCCCCTCTCTCCCCATCTCTCCCTTTCCTCCTCTCTCTCTCTCTCTCCCCCCTCTCTCCTCCCCTCTCTCTCCTCTCTCTTTTTCCCCCCCCTCTTTTCTCTCTCTCTCATGCCCACACTGGGTTGTGTGTGCGGGGCGTGTGTATATCAAAATTTAGCTTTTTAAAAATGTTTTTTTTTTTTGGGGTTTTTCCATCTTCCATTACAAAAATTTTTAAAAAAAAAAAGTTTCCCCCGGAACTTGATAAAAAAAAAGGGGGAAAAAAATTTTAAAACCCTTTTTTCGGGGCAACAATTTATATAATTACAAAATTACATTATTTTTTAAAAAACGTAAAAAAAATTTCCCCTGATAAAAAGGGCCCCCTTTTACAAAAATTTTTATTAAATTTTAGTAAAATTTTTTTTTTAAATTTTTTACTACAAAAATAAATATGTTAGCAACTGATTTAAATATTTAATTAAAAAACCCCCCGAATGATTTAAAAATCTAAAACTAAAACAGTCCCAAAAAACCAAAAAGAACCCTTTTATACATTTCATTTTTTTACCCATAGCACCTAATAGTTCACTATACAGAATAAAATTTTATATATATATATATATAAATATATATAAATAAAATTATATATATATATATATATAAAATATATAAAATTTTAATACATACATACATATACATACATATACATATATATATATATATAACATCCCTAACATATATATACATACATATATATACATACTTTTATTTTACAAAAACATAAAATACATATAAAACATACAAATACATTATAAAACATACATATATAAAACATACATAAAAACCCCTATAAACATATATACAATAAAAACATATATACATATATATACATATATAAAAATATAATACATAAAAACATATATACACAATATACATATATAACATATATACATATATATACAAATATACATATATAAAACATATATACATATATCCCCTATAAAATCCCAAAATACCACACACACATATATATATAATATACATATATTATATTTTTCCCTTTTTTATATATAATACATACACATAAATATATACATACCCAATATATATACATACACATAATATTTTTCATACACATATAAATACTTTTACCCCCCTATATACAAAACACACATATATATAAATATTAATATATATAATAAATAAATAAATATATATATATAATATATATTTATTATATATATATATATATATATATATAAATATATTTATATATATATATGTTTATATATAAATATATATATATATATATAAATTTATATAAATATATATATATATATTTATGTATATATATTATAATATAATATGGGTATATTATTATATAAATAATATATATATATATATAATATATATAATATATATTGTATATTAAATATATATATTATATATATATATCTATATATATTATATAAAATATATTATATATTATATATATATATATATATAAAATAATTTATAATTGTATATATATAATGTAATAATATATTATATATGTATATGTATATATATATGTATATTATATATAATATATGTATATGTATATATATAATGTATATGTATATATAATATATATATAGTATATATAATATATTATATATATATATATAAATATATAAAATATATTATATATATAATATACATATACACATATACATATATAATATATACATATATATACATATATATAACAAAATGTGTCTAAGAGTTGTACAAAAATATGCAGTAGGCCCCTATATAATGACAAAAAAAAATGCTTCCATAGAAGAAAGGCAAAGAATGAAAGACCCTAAAATTCACAAACTTTGTGTTATTTTTCATACAATATTATGACAGTTGCATGTTGGGTTTCATTTTTCCGAGATACATTCACTTGGCATTTGTTTAAATAATTAATCTTTAAAAAAAACACATGTCAATGAAATTTTACTAAATATTTACCATAGGCAGATAAACAAAAATTAACTCTTGCATTTCGATAATTAGGATTATACAATGAAAAACCTCATGTTTCAACACTCAGGTTTAGGTACATTTTCTAACCCTTGATTTTGATGATCTTGTCCAACACAGTTTAGTAAGTGTGTACTCTCCTTTTAAATAAACATAAAAAATAACCAAGGAACTATCTGTGCCCTTTTCCAAAACATGTAAATATACCAAAACCACAATTATTCATTGTTAAATGCATATGCACATTGTATGGGACTGTACATATACCACTAAATTTGTTTTTAATTGACTGCAAAAGTACATTTTTTCTTAATACATACTACATACCTTTATTTCTGTAACTAACTGTTTTTGGAGTCCTTAAATCTTAATACTTTATCTAACTTGATTTGCTTGAAACACAAATTAAATAGATATTCATATCTGAGTTTGAATCTACAATCTATACTATTTTTTAAATGAGGGAAATTGTTGTGGATAGTAACAATTTCCCCCAAATACTACTGTAAAGTTGTTACACCTCACGAGTCAACCTTGTAATCCTCAATGAACGAAAAGGAACAAAACAATATTCAATGCCATTTTTCACAATTAAAACATAAAAATTAAGTATTTTTAACTAAAAATTAAGAACACCATACTGTGACATGAAACAATAGGTTCAAAATAAATGTTGTTAGCCAAATATCACAGACCCCTGAAAAATTTATAGAAATGTTCATTGGTCAAGTAAATTATCTCATTTCACTCATTCTGTAAACATTAACAAAATTTTGAAAAGCATTATAAAAATGTTGAGAGTTATCAAGTACAGCTGGACAAGATACAATCCGTCCCCTTAAATTCAACTCTGTGCATCTTCTCCTATGGCTGTCTGGTATAGTTCATTCACTGTTTCTCCAGATGTTTTGAAATGAATCTTTGAAAAATTACCCTAGGAGTAACACGTAAACCTGTTTTTTCAGTAACTTGTATACAACAAATACAAATATAAATTATTTAGATAATTTAGTTCTATCTATTAAATAATTTGACAAATTTTCAACCATAATTTTTACACTGACATCTATTAGATGCATTAATATGCCTATACAGGATGTGTTTTTTAGGCATTTTTTTTTAAACAGCACCAATTGGGAAACCAAAGTTTTTATGCATATCTCAACCTTTCAACCTATTTCCACCCAATTCTGCACACAAGCAGTGCTACTGTAGGACATGTAAACTTACATGTTTTTAGTGATTCACACAATTATTTCAAAATGATGCCCTTGCGTAAACGTAAGCACAACAAATTATGGTTATGCCATGTTCATAGCCCCTCAACCTACCTCACAAATTACTTATGTACTGACACTGGAGTCTGCAAAGGTTTTTATACAATTTGTCTCAAAATTAAGTTGCACTGTTTGCTTATGGTATGTTAAATACATATAGACGCTCAATACATACGTACAGAAAAACCAGAAAAAAATTTTTATAGGTTTTTTTTTCCAAATATGGCAAATCAAAAAGCCAGAATCAAATTATAATCGGAAACATATACATATAATTGTTTCTGGGACTATTTTTTTTTTTAATAGCATGATCAGTAAACTGTCATGACTACAGCCTGACAATGCTACAGTGGAACGTGAGCTAACAGCACTAGTGGTCTGCAGACATATCGTAAGTATTAATTATAGTCCCCAGAAAAGTAATTTTGTTCGTCCATGTTTTGTATTTTATTAACACAGATTTAGTAAGGGAGTGAAGAGGTTTGGGCGGCTCTTAACAGCGAGGTCTTGAGAGCTGATGAGGGTGATTGAAATAAGAATGGAATGGTGCCGGAATGAAGGGGTGGGGGAAACGAGAGACCCAGAAAAACCCATTGACCAACAGCATCATCCGGCAAGATTTCCCACTAGCCAAAATCCGGTGACCCGGCCGGGAATTGAACCCTGTTCGCCTTAGTGAGAGGCGAGCGTGCTAATTACTCAGACACCATGGCCCCTGCAGAGATAAGTAGTTTTCAAGGAAGTTTAGTAAAGTAAAATTGACTGTATAGAAAAACGAGGCTGTACAGAAAAACCTATGTCGAAAGGACTGCAATGTAACTTTGAAGCAAAAATCAAAATAATCATGGCAAATTACACCATACAAACTAAAAACTGTGAGGCCTACAAAAGTATGGACATGGCGAGGCAAACATTCAGAAATTGGGAGGTCGATTTTACCTCGGCTCAAAAATTAGTTCAAAAAAGGCTTCAAAGGTTCAAAAAAATTAATATATCCAGAAATTGAAAAATGTGTTGTGTAGTTCATAAAGAAAAGTGTAACGAAGGAATGTCAATAACATGTGACATTAGGTTGAAGGCTCAAGAAAAATTTTATGAAAAATGAAAATTCCAAGTGTGAATTTTAAAGCTAGTGTTGGTTGATGTGCAAGAATGATGCTACAGTGTGGTTTTACTTTGATGCATAGAACATCACTGGCATTTCAGCACCATGTTTGCTCACTTACGAAAAACACCATACTTGTATAGTGAAACTGACACACTCAATTCTTTTACTTCAGGTAACCTATTTAAGTTAACTGTCTTTATTTTCTAAACAAATTTCAATTAAATTTAATGAAACTTTTGACTTATTCCAGTTGAAAGTTTTTTTCTATACTCACAACCTATGAATTGGGGGTTAAATTATATTCAGAGTCGAATTATTTTGATTAATATAAAGACAGTAATGTACATGTGCTACAGCAAAATTCAAAATATCCACAATGAACATTACAGACAGGCTTGTACACATCTACGCATGCACCCTCTTGACCCTTAATAATAGAACCGGAATAATGCACATGTGATAGCATGTCTCTTGCTTACCAGGTGTTGGATGATAAAAGTCTCAAAAGGATACCTTATACCACTGCCTTGAAATGGTGACACACGTAAACGTCAATAGGATTAATTTCTGACAATCATGAGGGTGGGCCATACGTAGGGGCCCCCTGCATCCAATCCCATAATCTGGTACAGGTGGCACCAAAAAACTCAGACTGTTCTGCTCATGTCAATGCCAATACTCATTTGCACTTGCCACTACATCTACTCTCTATCCACTGTAAGCCTACACTTACTATTATGTATGACCAAAATTGATCTAGGTATGATTCTTTACCTTTCTACTGCCTTTCTTCTATGTGCTATCACATTGTAAGCACCACCACATAGTTTATTTTGGGACATCATATGTAGCTTGTCCAGGTATACAAACTTATAATTTTTTTGAAGTGTTCACAATACATATTAAGAAAATTTCCACACATATGGCATTTTACATATACCTAGTTACGAAACTGTAAGAATGTACACCTCAAACTCTAAGTGTTAAGACTTTTAAAAGTAGGTATGTGTATGTAACTCTTTTTTTCTGGCTCACACACACGAAATTATTTGTTTGTGACACAAGATGGCACACACAAATACTGAGAGTACTTGAAACACACAAAATTAAACTGCAATGTACCCAAATATCTCTTGCTAACATGCTTGTGTTTACTTGAATGTTATGCTAATTAAGTTTTTTGTGATGTACTCAATTCTAAAACCATTATTTACGGCTTGCATCAGCAATAAATGTTTATTCACAAGTCAAACACAAATTGAAAAGTCAATTTTAAATGTCTGCACAGCAGAAACATCATACATATGTATACTCTATACACTATTACAAAACCCTGATTTTTCATTTACAAAATAATAAACCTTAATGGAAGCACAATTACAAAAAATTGATTAAAAATCATGTACAATTTTAATATCACAATGATAAAATTTATGTAAACATCACTTGCATGATTATTACTAAAGCCTTTGAAAAATCACAAAATATTTGCTCATTAATAGATATAAAATTAAACATAAATGACTAATACAGAAATAACTCAATTTTGTAACCATGGGAAGCTCATTTGAATGTACACTACAAAAGACAATGTTTCAAAATATATAATTTTTATCCATGAAACCACAAGGAAGTTTCATCAGTGCATGCAAATATTTCAGGAAGTCCTGAACACTTTTAATCTTGTAAATGCTTAACAGATATTCATTAATTATCTTATTAATCATCATGCCACCCTATAAAATGTTTTATTTTTTCATGGGAAAGGCATAGACACTAACTTACAGCCTTGCTTAAATTAACTCTTATAGTCCAGGAATATTAGTCAAATGAGGGCAAGAATCTCGGAATGAGAGATAGTCAGCTATAAACTTGTATAAACCTTTATTTTGACACCCTAAAACTTGTCTCAAAACCTACCTATCGTAGGGTGTCCGCGACCACAGATATTTCAAGGCCAAAGGTCAAAAAATCGATTTTTTTTTTTTTTTTTTTTTTTGCAAATATCTCGTTTCCTATGGGTTTTATGCTATTTGTATTTATTATGACTATTGTAGAGGATTAAATTCTCTACAACTTTTGTTTAAACATTTTTTTAATATCTTGAACCATTTTCGAGATAGAGGGCAGAGCGCGCGCAGTGTTTAAATATTTAGAGTATCATTTGAGGTCAACCTGTAGTCCCGATTAAAAACACGCCGTATAAAGTTTATAAATTATTGATAAATATATAATTCTAAATAATTTGCATTTTTTATTAACTATTACGTTATAATTAATAATTTTTTTCAATAATTCAGTATATTCATTTAATAATACTTACCTACTCGTGTACTTATAAAGTTATTAAGGGAAATACTTTAATTACATATTAAGTTGAAAATAATTAAGTACATCTATATTGAAATCCGTAAACTTATAGATTCTTTTAAAACGTTAAAAATTATACCTGGGACAACGGACCTCTATTGTATAGTACGAACCTTTCTATTTATAGCCAGAAAGGACAGATGTTCAATTGCTTACTCACGACCGGTTTCTTTTTCAAGGAACCACTGTTATTCGTTAGTTTTGTATCGTATCTTGGTAACTACGGACGTACAATTTTAAGAGTGATGGATAATTTGTGTTTTATATGTAAAAAGTCAGATTCGGAAGGTGAATCATTAGTGAATCTAGTGCGTGGTATAAAAACTCTGAGAACTGCAAGTATCGAACGAAACGACGGTCTTATTGATTATTTAAAAACCGTAACCTCTGTACAAGTGCATGAAAAGTGCCGAACTGTTTACATTAACAAAAATTGTATATTAGCAGCAAAACGGCGACTAGAACAAGATGAAACTACAGCTTCTCCAACTGTACCGCATAAAAGACTAAGTGAAGTGTTCGATTTCAAGAAGCAGTGTTTATTTTGTGGTGAAATAGCTGACGAGGCCACAGAGACAAAGAAAAAAGAAAAAAAGTATAGACGCAAGATAAGTGCAGTGAGTACTCTTGAGTTTAAAGACAATGTTATGAAAAAAGCAGAAGAACGTGGTGATACTTTTGGAGAATTGGTGAAAAATCGTATATTTTTTCAATATGATTTAGTTGCTGCTGAAGCTAAATACCATGCTGTTTGTTATACGAATTTCTTCACAATTAAAGTACCATCGTCTCATCCGAAACTTCGTCAAGATAATCAAGTTTCAGAAGCTATGATAGAGATTTTCAATTACATGGAAAATAATAACGATTCACAATTTACACTAAAAGAGCTTAAAGATGTCTTGACAGGGTATGTACCAGATGATAAAACTATTATTTCAAGGCTACAACAAAAGTACTTAACCAATATAATAATTACAAAAAAAGTAGGAGCTTTTACGATCATTTCTTTTCGTGATTCACACGGTAATATTTTATCAAAAGCTTGGTACGATAATATAAACTTAAATCCTCAAGCAGAAAGACTAAGAACTGTAGAAGCTGCAGCAGCTATTATTAGAGAAGACATTCGATCATCCATTGTTGAAACTAAATCTTATCCGCCTCCCAGTAAAATGTTGGATGATGTTAACCAAGAAATTCCAAAAACTTTATTGTATTTCTTAGAAGAAGTCATCCTAAAAAACAGGAAAGGAAAGGTAGATCATTTAAAAACAAAATGTACTTCAATAAGCCATGCAATAATGGCTGCCATCCGCGAGTGTTCTTTTTCATCACAGCTACTATTAAGCCTTTCTGTATTTCTTCACAGAAGATATGGATCTAGAAGACTATTGGATATTTTATCTCGCTTGGGATTTGCAGCTTCTTATAATCATACTGTACAGTATGAAATTTCAGCAGTTTATCATCCACAGCCTTGTATTTTATCATCAGAGTCAGGTGCACTTGTACAATATGTTGGAGACAATGCCGATATAAATGTCCATACTCTTGATGGTAACAATGCTCTTCATGTTATAGGAATGATCAAGATAGTAACTCCAAAAAATGCTGTTATCTACGATGAACGGATACAAAAATACACAACCAAACCAAGTGTGAAAGAGTTGGCAGCCATATCACATGTATCTCTTCAAGTTTATGAAAAACCAGTTGTACCTGGATACAGTAAAGTTTAAGTCGAAAATCTACACGATCATCAAGCATTCACAGAAAAAAACTTAAACGGAGTTGATTTTTTGTGGTTATATGGAAAGTCGAGGGATATCGCACCGTTGCCAGGGTGGAAGAGAACACGGAGGAATTTGAAATTTTACAGCGACTGGAAGACGATGATGAAGAAGAAGAAAATTGAAATTAGAACTTGTAGTTCTTATTATTATTCAATTTTTTTAATTTCAACGTTCATAAATGTATGAAATGGTATTTTTCAATAAAAACATTAATTAAAAATTTAATTATTTTCTTTTTATTTAGTTAGGAAGTAATTAGTATAAATAAGATTAGAATTAAAAAATAATTAAAGTATTTCCCTTCATAACTTTATAAGTACACGAGTAGGTAAGTATTATTAAATGAATAGATACTGAATTATTGAAAAAAATTATTAATTATAACATAATAGTTAATAAAAAATGCAAATTATTTAGAATTATATATTTATCAATAATTTATAAACTTTATACGGCGTGTTTTTTAATCGGGACTACAGGTTGACCTCAAATGATACTCTAAATAAACACTGCGCGCGCTCTGCCCTCTATCTCGAAAATGGTTCAAGATATAAAAAAATGTTTAAACAAAAGTTGTAGAGAATTTAATCCTCTACAATATTTATAATAAATACAAATAGCATAAAACCCATAGGAAACGAGATATTTGCAATAAATGTGTAAAAAATCGATTTTTTGACCTTTGACCTTGAAATATCTGTGGTCGCGGACACCCTACGATAGGTAGGTTTTGAGACAAGTTTTAGGGTGTCAAAATAAAGGTTTATACAAGTTTATAGCTGACTATCTCTCATTCCGAGGTGAAACCCCTAATATTCCTGGACTATTACAACAGTTTAACGCAAAGATAAAAATCCCTGTCCCAACACAAAAAAAGTCAGTAACAAAGATGCCTCAATTATGATAGTAAAAAACTAAATCACAGATTTGGTAAATACACAAGCCATGAGGTTTCAAAGTGTAAAAGACTGCAAATAAGATTTTGTAATGCTCCATTTTTCAAAGTTTTCAAAGTGGTTTGTGCATATGATTTGGAATGATTGCTACAACTGATATTTTTAAGCAGGGATTATGGTGAATGTTTTGGAGTGCACTGTACAAAATTTTACGGATAAGTAATTAACTTTAATAGTATTTTCACCTGAAATTCAATCCACGCCGTTTTCACTAGTCATATTGGCAGAAAAGCAGATCGTTCAATATTGAGACATGGAGAATGGTTGTGCGCAACCAGTGAAATCAGTCTACCTCATCTTTAGTTTATGGTGTTAGCTAGTTGTAGCAACCACCCGGGCTAGAACACTCTGGAAGCTAAGAGTGCATGTAAATATTCATAAACATATTAATAACAAGGTTTTGAAAGAAAAAATATGAAAAGCTAGGAAGTGCAATATGTACCACAAAACATATTTTGCCAAATTCCTAAGGACATTTATTGAGAGATGATGCCAATCTGTTGAGATATTTCTTAAAAATATAAATAAGAAAGAAGCCCTGTGAAGTGTTCAGAGTAGTAAGGACAGAGTACATCCTGAGCATTTAGAGCAAGATGTTTGTGATTTCTTGTGAGAAGGTGGTAAATCTTCCACAAGGGGTGTACTGTAGTAAGCCCAGCACATTGTATGTTTGGCGAGTAGTGTGCCACTAAGAACTGAATTAAAGGCTGGTAATGATACAAGACTAAATTATTTGTCGGACTTGGAATAGAGCACAGAGAATGCTTATTCAATGTAACTACTGTATTAAAAATGCTGAAGTGAAGTTGAGTGGACTGTAAAAACCAACGCTGCAACTACTGTTGGTGGAAGGTGGTTGCTGCATATCCATTACTAGCCTCTGAATAAGGAGGTAACCACAGGGACGTTATACATACTGGGATGCTAAACTAAACTTCTGTTGTCATAGCCCGTCATCGCAAAACAGACACCTGCAATGGGTCCGTGTGTTCTGCGCCTGAGTGCGTATAGATGCAACCTGCCGAAACATAGTAGCCCTGAATTGCACATAGCCATGATGTTGGATGGCCTGGGAGCGAGCAAATACAGCCACAACGCCAGTCGGCGGTGATGCCGCGGAGAGGGAGAAGTAAGGAATGGGTTGCACTAGATGCTCACTGCAGCAGCGCACACGGCTTGATGCAGAGATATAAGCTGTGACGCGCCAGCCTAATGTCAGTTGACCACGACATCAGGGAGGAGGTTCCAGAGTAAAATGAAGCTGCAGCCGCCAGCTGGTCTGCCATGCCGACGAGGCTCAGTTTGGGGCCCGTGAAGAGCAATCCAGCTGACATGACATCAATCTAATGCTGGACTATACCCAACAGAACAGGAACCCCCAATCAGCTAAGTGTTAAGTGTCTGCGTTTGTCACTCAAGGGGTGATTAATGTATTTGTGTCCGATGTCTACTGCCCTCAAAAAAAAGGGGGGAGAGAGAGGGAGAGAGGGGGAGAGAGGGAGAGAGAGAGAGAGAGAGGAGACTACCACACACATATGCGGAGAACTATCTTCCTGAGAAACATTGGTAGTGGTTTCCACCCTTAAGGCCTCAAACCTCCTGGGTAAAGACTCAGGTAGTTAATTTATTGGTCATAAAAAGACAACAATCTTGTGTGATCAATCAATAACACAACTGGCATATTCATTAGGGAAGACACCTATCCTATTTAAATTCAGTTTGGCTGATTGTCTGGTAACTACTGCATCCTCCCTTCCCTTTTCTTGGAATTGAAGGAGGGGCCACAACCTTGAGAGACAAACTAAATTGCAGCCACCCTCAGTTGCAGACCCACCTCTCCGCTGGTAATATCAGTGACACCTCCTACCCCTTCCCCCTGCAGAGGATGACAGCTACCCTGGTATAGGGTATTCACCGCAAAGTAACCACTTTTTAATAGCTCTCATCTGAAATAATAGTCAATAAATATATTTTTTATTGCAGTCTTACACATAAAATTCCGAGTCTGTGAAATTATTTATCTGGCAACATTTATGTAAAACAGTGGCAGAAGGATAAAAGAAGGGCTGATATGAAAAAAGTATCTAGGGCGTCAAAAGTGCTCACTTTACAATAAACAGCCTATAAGACCATGTATAATACGCTTCCTCCAAATTGTTCCCCAACGACGCATCACCCATAAAGCCGCAGAGAACAGAGGGATAGAGAAGGATCACTAACTGAGGTTTTAGCACTCGACACCCAAGTCGCCAGTAAACAGTAACAAAGGGGTACATAACTCAAACCTTACAAGTCATCCTGTATATCACAAGGAGCGAGTAGAATCAGATGAATTAAAAGTTCTGTGGATACTGAAATTATTTTGTTGGCTTTATTTTCTTTTAATGCATATAAACTTAAGAATGAGCAAATTTCTAAAATATTTACTTTTTATTAATTTCACAGTTTCACTTGACCAATGCATGAATAAAGTGATCATCAGGTCCACGGCAATGTTAATTTTACATATGACAGGAGAATACAAAATGTACATAGGTAGAAGTAAATCTTAAGCAGGACTTTAAAAAATGCTCACTTTACTATGAATAGCCTGTACCTCGTTTTCTTGACCAGAGTGGTACAATCTCTTGGGTAGATTGACTGGACTTGGGGTTGCTAGGCCAGTCTGAAAACAACCGGCTTTACACAAAGGTTAGGGTCTGGTTGATTTCCTTAGTCACGATCCCAGAAAATACCTATATCAAATTAGCATAGCCTGACGGTTTACATTGGCAGCAAAGGTCGAGAAGACGGTTCACCCTCATTAGTAGGTGTGAAGAGTAGTAAGTCAACATCCACCTGGGAATGCTTATATCAGCATCACTCCTTCCTCTCTTACCATCATCAACATGAAGCAAGCCATCTAACAACTGTACCCAAATGCCACTGTCACACCTCGCCTCGATCCCTCCCAACCACCACAACAGATGTTGGAAGAGAATCAGCAGAATTTTCCTGACCAAGGTGATGTTACTGCCAGCACAAAATACAGTTCACATGTCACAACCAGACCTAGCTCAGTCACCACCATCACCCCTTCTTGCACTGAGGAGCGAGGGTACAAACACATATTTTGTCACCTCCACCCACCCCTCACCTTCCACGACATCTGCCGTGCAAATATAAATTCAGTTGCTGCAACAAATTGCCAGTTGATCTTCAGTCTACACCCACAAAGAACAAGCAACAACCTACCAGGTAAGTTCGTTAGGGACAAACTGGACTTAGCGGTTTGAGAGCCAGCAGACCATCTGGAGTAGTTAGAAGCCGTGCTCATCATGCTACCCTCCTTTTCACAACTAGAATGAAGACCCATGTCCCTAAGTTTTATTAGTTTGGCTTATAGATAGAGAAGGGAGAGAATGAGTAACAACATTGCTGGTGCCAATTAATGCACGGGTCAGACACACAGGTGATACTGCTGAGTTTGAGAATTAGTTGGACTCTGAAAGGTAGAGATTCCCACATGGGAGATTTAATAGTAAATAAACACAGTATCTCTTTATACCCAAACTTTGTCTTCTTATTGGAGATAGGACCTCCCTACTAGTCTCTGCTCTCAAGACCTTGTTGTTAAACACCACCCAAATATCTTCACACACTCACTCACTCACTCACTCCCTAATAGTCTGTCATATGTACCTTTCACCACCATACCTGAAACCCTGAATCCACCCATACCCCAAACTACCAAGTCTGCATGGCATTCTCGTCAAGGCCAGAGGGACTGGACACACACTTAGACAAGTATAAGACTTTCCTATGGCAGGTGATTGTGCCTAGAGGTGGAGTTACTGCCACATGACAATGTGGCTGCTTCACCTATCTTAGTTAGGCCACAGCCTTCTCAGGACAATATGGTTGAGCATGGTACCGGGAAGCCAGCACTAGGTTACACCCGGGTTAATTACAAGTTGCTGACACCACCCGAACTATCCAACAAGCCATCACAATTCACCACTGAGTTAGAATTGGAGGGCTAGCACAAGTTACTGTTGGCGACAGACCAGGGAGAGACACTAAATCTACTCATCCCCCTCTGTATGGTCCACTGCAATTAAACACTAGATGCAGAAGTTTCTAGGACAGTAAAGTGTCTACCTATTCCTAATCTTCCATTGGGGAACTCGAATACTGGTACAACAATTCATTACAGCTGAGAAACCTCTGCACCACCCCTGTACCTACCCTCTATCCATACCGTTCTTCAACAGAAAGACGAAGGAAGGGTAAAAGACTACCGCTCAAGAAACCCAAGTGCCAATATGCCGAGGACTCCTGGCTCCAGTGATGTACAAGAAGCAGAAATGCTTGCCAACTAGATTGTCAGAACCAAGTTCTTCACTCTTATTTCCTCAATCTATCCACACCGATTCAAGCTACTGTATGGATTTTTGCATGTGGGAAACATTGCAGAAATCACTTATGGTAAGTTAGTTTTCTTTGAGTACTCCAGTTACCCCAAACCATGAATTCACTTTGAATACTTCATGCTGCAAATTATCTAATTTGATGCATGCTGAAAATTATCTCGTTTGATGGACCTGCATGTAATAGATTCTTATGGAGTGTTGTTATTTATGTTGATCAGCTTGCTTATTGATAAACAAACAAAAATTAACATTGTGGCTGATGTACATTCTACAAACATGTCTCTTACTTAAAAAGTTTTGAGATATTTTTGCATTAGTCAGTGCAATTCAAATCACAAACATTAAGAGCACACATCAAAAATGTAAACTAATTGTTCTGCACATACCACAAATATTACAACCTGATTTTCACATACAAAAAACCTAGTTATCATTCCCTTCTGTTCGAATGATCAAAGAATCATCCTCCTTTGCTTCTTGCTCCACAGGAAACAAAACATTCTTTAGTCCATGGTTCGGTTCAGAGTTGTTAGGGTCCATTGGAAAAACAATGATCTCGATAGTAGGCACATTTTCACTCACTGCATCACCGTCAATATCAGGATCAGAAAAATCTTCTGCAGAAAAATTTCCCTTCAACTTTTGTTTTATCCACAGCATCCGCTTCTCTCTTGGCTTCCTCCTATATCTGCTTTGCAAACGACCACCTCTGCTGAAAATCTTACTAGATGAAACTGGACACTTGTGTGATTTCATTGATGAATTTGACGAAAATTTCTGTAACAAATCACACCAACAAATTCACATGTGCATTTCATAATTTTGTTGGAGGAAAACGAAAGTAACTTTAAACATAAAAATACATGCAGTATTATTTCCACCAAAATACTAATAAATTGTAATTCAATCCTGCTTCTTCCCTCCCCTCATGTGGCTTGGTTGACTACTGTCCTGTTCCTTGGCACAGTTCCATTTATAAAAGAGATGGAGTTATTTATTACTGACTGGCTAAAAGAAGGGAGGTAAGAAAAGATAAAGAAACTTGTTTGAGCACGAGGGAGAGAAAGGTATTTAACCAACACAAAAGCATTAATACAGCAGAACAAGAGGAGCTTTTGTTGTTGAGTACAAATAAACAAAAAGCACTTACTTTTGTACCTCATGTTTCAGATTATTTGTGATTGTGGAGGAATAGTAGGTTCAAGTGAAATTTGTGCACTATATAGTGATGCGTGACACTTTCTGACAATTTACTCAAATGACTTCGCCTCATCAATGCGTACCTCCTTGTCGCTCCAGGCGGGGTCCGAGCCAGTACTACAACTACCAGAGTGCCTACAGGATAAGCCCCTTGTTGCGGGGGCTATTACAGACATATCTATTTGTACTGTTCGCCCGCGGTCAGAAAGCACACCAAAACCCCCAGAAGCATGAATGAGCCACTGGCCAAGACCACCCTCAGTGGTCAAGTAGTTCCAGAGCCAAGGGATGACGCCCCTACTACGCTCCAGCCACCAGCAGATGCCTCCTGGCTCTGCCTGCTAGCAGATGACTTGATCGCCTGCACCCCTGTAGCACAGACAAGGGTGGGCCGGCAGAATATATACCTGTGCATGGTCCCATAAAGTCAGTTGTTCGCCGGCTCTTCTCAGAGCCAGTATTACTCAGACAGCTCGCTCCAACACCCTGTGTGCTGGAGCTCTCTGCCGACATTAACATCTCCCAGACCTTCCAGAAGCTCTTCAAATGGCTACCTCCGAAGAAGTCTTCGACACCTCCCTTGCCTGCTTACCATTCTGGTAACAGCAAGGAAACAGATTAGCCAGGCACGAAACTCCACAACCGGGGTGAGATGCGAGCCACCACCACCGGAAACCAAAGGCCCGTCTTTTAAATGGCAGATGTATGCTAGCGCTACTAGTCACTGCCACCACTGGCAATTTTGTGCGGAGCGATGTTTTTACAACTGAACAAAGGGCACCACTCTGTCCACAAACCCATTTAGTGTGCATGGCGCAACATGACAAAACCCTCTCAAGGTAGTGGATGCCCTACTCATATTGTGATCTTGCATAAGCACACCAACCTAGCAGAATTTGTGGTGTCACCGGACATTACCAAGATGGTGATACTAGAACATCCTTGGCTGCGCCAGCAACAGTGTGTTATGGAATATGGGTAGAGAAGTGTTTACCTAGGGGACAAGCATAGGACCACCGTTAATTGGGAACATAGCCATGATACGGTCATCCCACAGTCCACCAACCCAGAAGAGATCAACAATCAGATAGATGAACATGAGTTTGCTGAATTAAAACAGATCTTGGACAAGCACGCCAGCACCTTCGGACAGGGAGGTATGCCAGACATGGAGCATACAACATGAGATCTGGACCACTACAGATGCACTCATCTATAACTGCCCTGCCCATACAGAATGTCCACCTGGAGGCAACACAAGAAATGAAAGAGAAAGGGATAGTGGAACCAGCAGAGTCGCCATATAATTTGCACATCGTATTGGTCCCGAAGAAAGACGGCCAGCTGCATTTCTGCCTTAATTACAAAGATCTGAATGATGTGACAATGCCTAATAGCACCTATCGCAATTAACCTAACACACACCTTCAGGGACAGAGGGAAAGCCAAGATCTTCTGTTCCCTTGACATGCAGTCTGGGTACTGGCAAATTGCAGTACACCCTGACAGCCGCAAGTACACGGCATTCACCCCATCAGAGGGTGAAACCCTTCAGTTCTGAGGCATATCATTCAGGTTTCAGGCTGAAGAACGCACCAGCAACATTCCAGAAGTTCATGTTAGCCGAAGTGATCACCTACTACATAGGACAACATGATCATATACTCCAAGACATGGGAAGATCATTGTGGGCACCTCCAGCGAGTTCTGGAACATCTAGAACTCCATGGCCTCACCTGAAAGCTATCGAAGAAGACTTAAGCAAGACGTTGATTAACTACCTAGGGCACCCAGGGCAACTGTTAAATCTTGATGATTACAGACCTCTTTTCTCGCTGGGTGGAGGCATTACCTCTCCTCAGCCAGGAGACAATACAAATGTTCAGCAAGTTTGAGACACAAATATTTCCCTGCTGTGGATAACCACAGTCAATCTTGACGGACAACGGCCTAAAATTTACCAGCCATTGCTGGCAGACGGCAAGTGATGAATAGGGGAAAGACACCTGGATGACTCCCTCACACCCGTAAGCAAACCCCACTGAGCAGAGGAACCAGGAGCTGAAAAAGAACCTCCGAATCAGTGTGGCTGACAACCACCGCCACTGGGACTGGCATATCCCCAACGATCCACTTCGCCCTCAGGCGAAGGACGAATGAGACAGTCAACTGCAGCCCTAGCCAGCTTATCTTGGGACAAACTCTACGCCGCCCAGATGACTGGTAGTGGGAGCAGGAGCCCAGTGAAATGTCGCAGTCCAAAAACATACGCCTGGCCGCTTTAGCCAAGATAACCAAAGCCTGTGAAGCACAAACCTGTGGTGGGAAGAGAGGGGAGGTGAACTCACGCGCATGTTATTAATTACCGCAGCAACTCATGAAATGTTTAGCACTTTGTTATCAGAACTTAACTTTTTTATCTGCATCATTGGACATGACAGTACCCAAGGGAGGGCAACAGAAGAGAACCGCGCTGTGATGAAGGGAAGACCTTCCATTGTAGCTGGTATATACACATTATAAATAAAGTGCATGTGCGCACGTAGCTGGGCTTAGAGCGCCTAGATCCACTGGGAGGGAGGGAGGGAGGGAGGGAGGGAGGGAGGGAGGGAGGGAGGGAGGAAGGAAGAAAGGAAGGAAGGAAGGAAGGAAGGAAGGAAGGAAGGGATACTGCAAGATCCAGTAGAAGCTCCTGTACCACGCGATCTCTTCACACCATCTGAGAGGACCGGCCCCATCGAGTACCCAGAGTGGATCATTGAGTATTTGCGCTGACCTGAACAACCACCAACACCTATTATCTCCTATATCATACCCGACATTCTTCACCCAGCACCTCAGCGTAATCAACCAGCCATTAGCCACGAGCCATCTGTACCGGCTGTAAACCCACATCCTTCAAGCGTTGCTCCACTTAAGCATTGCCGAGGTATCACAAAGACAGTAGTGGCACCCCAGCACAGAATAACCCTATCCACACCAGATTTTGGAACAACATAGGAGCACCTGACATAGCTTGTAGGCAAAAATAGGTTCCGGCTGCCACTACGAGACCTAGAGTAAGTATTTGTTCCCAGTACATCACGCATCAACCTGAAATTACATCATGTATAGTCTACAAGCTAGATATTCTCTGATACAAATATAAAATAACAAATTGTTTGCTATCAAACACTATATTAGGGAGGGCAGTGTATTATGAATCCTCATTCTACCCTAACAACCCGTCAATTGGAAATTACAACATAACCATCAGAAATGATGTGTGCATGCAAAATACAATAACTATAAAAGAAAGCAAACGTGCTACTTTCCATGTTTGAGCACTGGGGTAAAGTACAGAACTAGTTAACTTTTCAAAGCTCATACAAAAGTATATATGCACAAAAGCAGTTGATTTGTATTGTCACATTCAAAAGAACAGAAAATAAATTTGTGCAAAAAGAAACACGTGCCTTATAACAGTAAGACTATTTAATGCACAAAGTCTATCCATACCTCTCCACAGCTGGAACATGGTGGGAATGGCCAATGTTGCTGGCGATCCTGATGCTGCAACAACGATAGTTTTGATGAGAATGACCTCTTACACTTTCGACAGTAATTCCTGGCACTATGTGTCAATAGATGCATCTTCAGCTTGTCTGTAAACACAAGACACGTTAATTAAAAATTGCTTTACGATACTCATCACCAAATTAAATAACTCATAAATATTGTTATTTATTTCACACCTGTACATTTTTCACATTATACTTTATTGTGATCATTGAGTACTAACATCCATTTAACAGGCATCCTACACATTACCCAAACATAAAACTAAAGTCTATCAACCCTTATGGAATTAATGTACATAAAGTTTACAACACAGAGTAAAAAATTAAGTAGAAAATACTTATAGTAACACTAACATAAAATATAAAAATACGTTCACCAAAAATAGTGAAAAGTTACAAGGAAGTACAGTAGAACCTCTATCCATAGAATTTTAAGGGACTGATATAGTGATTTCAGCATTTAAAGACATTTGTTTATGTTTTAGTTTGTTTTGAGTTGAATGTATGTTTATTTTGAACGCAGTCTAAAAGCCTATACCCTCAGGTATAGTAAGAATTGTAATTCAGGATATCACTTCTAAATTCTTATTTATTAATTTTGTTGGTTTACATTTAATGTATTTTGACAGTTATACTTATAATTCTTTTCTTTCATTTTGCTATGTGAACTGAACTTAATTATCTTCGGAATTGTTAATTATTTTGTCACAGTTTTCTCTTTGCACTTTACAGGCTTAATCAATCACGTTTTGCCACAGCGGAATGCATTTAATTACAGTTCTAATAAGTGCCACGTCTCAGGAAGTGACTACGTAACATATTGGAATTTCCAGTTTTTAATTAGAATCACCGCGTGGACCCTTTTTGATTGACAGTCTCTCCCTATATGCTATGGGAAGCAGTACATCGTAACTTTTGTTCTTTACGAATTCTTTTAATTTCACACTTACCGCCAATCATAATGTTAGGAAAGTTGTACAAGAGGCACCTAGTATGTTTAAATATGCGGGGCGTGATAAAGAAGAGGCCTTAAATGCATTGCAGTAGTTTTAAAGTACTACGCAAAACAGTGAAGGTGGTGTGTGGTATGTCTCTAGTTAATGAAGAAGCTTCTGGTAACATGGTAATTAGATTGGCATCACTGGAGCGTCTGGTTGCGGGTAGGCAGCCTCGGATGGCTGCTGAAGACAGTTGAACAACGTCAAAGGTAGGCAGCCTTTAGATAGCTGCTGAAGAGTGTTGGGGTGTTGGTGGCAGTCTCTAGAAGGGCTGCTGAAGATCTACTAGTAGTCGGAGGACCCCAGCACTGGAAGTGGTGGAGTGAGCTCGAAGACTCGCAGGAACACACTTGCGAGGCTCACCGCACACGGACTTATAGAGTCAGGGTAGCGCGTATTGTGGCGGCCGTGGGGGAGGGCGTGTGACATCCCTCTACTGCGAGGCCGGAGTGGAGGTAGCACCCTCTAGTCATCTCCTGGCCTTCGCATAACTTCGGTGGCGCTCGGGCATGCCCCGAGGTGGCTAACGGCTTGTAGGCTCTCAGTGCGGGAGGAGAGGGGAGGGAGGACAGACGCGCAGCTTGCTTGCACAACCCCTTGTATCCACGTGTCTGGCTGCCCTCCAGGATTGTGTCAGGTCGCGACTTCCATGTACAGGTTGGCGCGGGGTTTGACTCACTCGAGGGTAGAAGTAGGTATACTAGGTTTGTAGTGAGATGAGTCTTAATCATAATTAAATAGTTGATATAAGCGGCACGCGTCAAGTTTTAACATTTTATTCACAACGGTCAGTTTTATATTTGAGTGTTTTATTTCATACAATGACGCGTGATGCATCCTCCGCTTCTAGAAAGCGAGCTCTACTTACGACTGCGTCCCATCTTGGAAAGCACATTCATTATAAAATGAGTAATGGTGACAGGACACGTGTCTACAAAAGTGTCTTGGGACAGCCCCCAAATTAAGACTCAAACACATGATCCTAAATATTACTACTACATATCAAGAAGCCGTCACATTGTCGCCCCTCTCAGAAGTTTGAATGCCCGCTTCTCCAGGACGGCAGCAGTGTATCACAATCCCACCGTTGAAGAGCAACGCACCCCCGCTGGTGCATCACAGCCTCCACAATGTGCACGGGAAGGCAAAGATATATCAGCACCTTCCAGCCACGCGGCGAGTGCCACGCAGATAAGAGAATCCAGTCACTCCAGTCACCCATGCGTGACGTCAGAGGACCCCCCCCCCCCCCCCCACAAAGGCGGGGCCAGCTTCCCCCTTCTGAGTGCCATCAAGCTGGAGAGATTAGTAAAAAGGAACACCAGAACATGGCCTCAGGACAGTCTGCTGCAACTTCACCACTGTAATGGCCAATGAAGAAGTTAGCCAACAAGGGTAAGCTCTAGCCCCCTGTTGTCTCCCGCTGTAACAGCCAGGAGATTGTCTAACAGTGTAATCTAAGAGCTAGAAATCTTTGCGTCACGTCGGTAAACAGCAGCCTCCAGAGGTCCCCCAACAACCTGAGGGTCTTCCTCCTCTTCAGCAACCTCCAGCTCCAGAGGCCTTCCGGACACGGACGCCACCTGAGGATCCTGCCAAAACAGTCATTATATAACCTACCCTCCTTTGGTAAACCTTCCTCCAGGTCTTCCTTGGACCCCAAAGACGAAGTTCCCTCTGAGTGCTAGCCACACCATCTCTTCAGAGCCCTTCTAGTGCTGAACTCCCCAAGCAGTTAGGTTCCTTAAGAACGCTTTCCTCAACACGTAAATTTTAAGATTTAATTGTGGCTTTATTAAATTCAATTTATTCACCAATATTACACACACACTTTATTCACTTGCCATCAAGATGTCTTTGCCTGATTTAAAATCAAAATGCCTTTTTGATTTTCAATTGATAATTAATATTGTTTTATTATTATTTCTAGGAGAGTGCTTCCCCTTTGTCCTTTCAGCTTTTTAATAAAAGCAAATGTAATTAATGAATTCCTTGTAATCTCGTTTCTAGAGTTATACCTTACTTACTACATGCCCTTATGTCACGTTCATAATATGGCACTTCATTCAATACATGCCCTTTCTACTGTAATTAATTCTTTAAATATTAAAAGAATAGCAGGCGCCGCATGTACACAACCCTGAAGGCAGACTTACACCTTTCGCTAGTGGTATTGAGTGACAAGAGTACCTCCCTACTCCGCCCACTGCTGTAAAAGGCCAAGGATAGGAGAGAGGCATGCACTGACCGCTGGACCCACAATGAAACCTCACCTGTCCACCCACTGTTACACCACTGTGCCACCTTTATCCTGCTTATCACACCCAACGCTGTAAAAGGCCAGGCCAGAAATATCAGAGTGTACGAACCTAGTGGAAAGTAAAGTGTACATTAGCACATGACAGAATATGTGATACTACTGCTACTTCCAAATATAGTTTGTATTCTGCATACTCATGCAGTATCTAAGGAAAGGTGGTGTTAAATATGGAAGAAAACTTGATGTGCAGAACCTTCTTAATAAATTAATCAAGTCCGTGGCTATTAAAGTTGACACACCACAACCTATGTTTCAGCCACCAACTAGGTTACCTAAAGGACTGCACCCAATACATTTGACTATTATTAAATATCAGGAAGCATTCATAGGTTTGGATCAAACACTAGCTAAATATCCATCCCATCAAATACCCTCTTTGAACTAAGAAGACTTCTTCGACTTCGCCCCATCGCAAACCAACGTCGGCGGCTGTTCGGCCGCCTCCATCGGCAAGCAGCCAGACGAGGCAACAGCGAGCAGCACAGCCTGGCGTTACAAATGTAAGATGTCGGAAACGTATTGTGTTAACCACCCCAGATTTTGTACCTACCAGAATAGCTATGAGGCCACAGCTGTATACAGGAAGTTTTAAGTTTGACATTTTACAAAATAGTATTAAGTTTGACATTTTACAAATGTCCTTCATGCGGCTGACATCACTATGGTCTATATTCTCCTCATTGGTTAAAAAACAAGCGACACACAAATCTACCTCTCGTTACCAATTTGCTTTGATGTTGAGGGTTCAGGGTTCAAATCCCAGAGTGGACATTAGAAAACACCTACTCCGAAGCTCCTGTACCAACGCGGCAGAGTCCACGCCCAGCCGGCAAACCAACTACACTCACAAAGAATAAACCACGGGCTTGTGTCTCGGCTCCATCCTACGTCACACACTTATTTATGTGTGAAGTGTTTTGTGCAGTGCTTAAGTTTAACATTCTCCCAGTCAAGAGGCAGGTAACACATGAAAACAAAGGGTATGAAATTTTATGTTCTGTCTAAGTCAAACGACAGAGTCAAAACGATACACACAAGGCCGCAATGGCCGAGAACAGTTTTCTCGATGTACTCTGGAATTGTGCAATAGACACATGCCCTGGTATGGGGGTACATGTGATCCACTGTGGACACTGCACACGAAGCTTCCAATACACCTGCTTAGGTTGGGAAGACATCCACAGGTACACAGGCGGCTTGGAGTACTGCTGTTTCGCCTGTCAAGAAAGATAAGCCGCTCAATGTAGCTGGCTTGAGTGTACAGGACACTGCACGAATACAGTTAGGTGAATTTCCTGTGCATCTGAATTCCAACACGTGTGTATAGGTTGGACGGACGATAGAATCACTCGTCCTGACTTTGTATACCATTGCAATGTGTGCAAACACAATTTTGAACACAGACCCTTGAACCCAGGAACCAACCAGAGCCCTGTCACTGCCCTCAGCTACCCGAGTTCGGTGGAAGGCCCCAAGAAGACCCATTCGCTTTCTTACAAGAATGCAAAAAGGAGCTTCATGAGCACATCCCAACAAAACAGTGGGTTAGCCAAACCCACAGGCAATTGCAAGGTAAGGCCCATGAATGGTGGGCGAAGTATGGAGAAGTCATTTCAGAATTGGAACAGCTGCGAACTCACCTCACTCCCCACTTCAATGGGGAGGAATTGCTCGCATGGCTCATTACTCAATTCCACACTCATGGAAAAAACTCAGACGAGGAATCAGATCTATATGCTAAGGAAAACTCAAATGTTCATGCGTATATATCCCAATGAAAGTGAAGCAAGCTGTGTACAAAATATTACGCAGATGCTACTTCCCTCCTTCAGGAATCTGGTTCTCATTCCAAAACCCCGGAGTGTGAACAAGCTCATGGAGCAAGCAAGGGAGGTAGAAAAGAACATAAAGGCACATGCCTTGTTAATATAGATCGGCATGCACCGCCATGGTCATTACGTCACCCCCTCCTCCGAAGTAGCAGATCGTTCACAGCCTGCCTCTCCTCTCGCTGCCTCTCTCTCCCTTTGCTGGTACTGCCTGGGGAGGCATTTGAAACCAAGAATGCCCCACCTGGCAGGGCCGAGGAAGAAGATAAACACGCGAGCACCAGACGTGCCACCGCGTTTCAGTTCCATTAAGGTACCTGCCCAGGCGGGAAATGCAGCTGCTGGGGTGCACGCAGGGCAGCCAATACAGCCAAAGAAAGGCCCTATAACGTAATGCAATTAAACTATTCTTACAAGGAGAGCATACCACCCAAGGCACCACAAATCCAGGTGGATATCAATGGCATTCCTCGTTTAGCCTTACTAGATTTGATTTCAACTGGAAATTTCGTACGAAGCGACCTATTGACAGCGAATCAGAGGACTTACCTACAGCCCCAGTCTCACATTGTAAGAAAGGCCCAACATAGCCAGACCTTAAAGGTCGATAGAAAGACTGAACTTACTTAGGGAATCCTTCAGCTCACGCACGTAGCAGAGTTCACGATATCCCCAGATATTGAGGAGGTGATTTTAGGCATGAAGGAAAGAATGAAGGAAAGAGAGAGAAAGAGAGACAGAGACACCCGCCGGACTGCTACTAGTAATCAGATGACGTACGACGAGCAGACAAAGATAAGTACGCGGCGTACCGACCACCAGAGCCACTAGTGTGAACAGAGAAAATGCTGCGCTAGATGCAGAACCATACGCCCTGGGTACCTTGACCAGACAGGCCCAAAATTAGAAAATTTATTTTTCTGCTCAAAGATGGTTCTACATCACAATGGCGGGAGGACAATTGAAGTGTGACACATTCCTGTGCATTTATTATGTGCACTCTACTAGACGTCTTTACTCCATTTTGAACACAATGTTCATACAGGGGCAAGTTTACCAATCATAACAGTACTTGAGGGAACTTGCCTACAGGGTACATAGGCGCACATCAAGAGCAACTACACACAAGTGATCCTAGGTTGTACTGTTCACCCAGAAACTCTAAGAAGTGATCACGCCAACACCCACTTCCGAAGTATAATTGTACTGTTGACTGAGACATCAGCACTCTGTAGCGAAGGCCAAGCTAGTAACACAGCTCGCCACTGTAAGGCAGCACCCAGTCTACTCCAGCAGCTCCAGCCTCCAAGTGCCTCACACACAGGCAATATGAAAGGATAACACATCACGCCTCCCGTATAGGAGATAAATGAATAGTACCACCTTCGCAGCAAGATGTCAAAAGTCTTAGGCCCAGAGAACGAGGCTATTTGCCCCCGCACCTCCGAGCCTCTCCAAGCTTCTCGCTCCTTCTCCACTCACAAGGGCTTAGTCATCAGGATATGTGATCACTGGGGGATCCAGAGATTCCACCACTCGCAAGGGCCGGGCTCTCCAGATGGAGCAGCAATGACACAATTATCCTTCTGGTAGCTGTCATCCCTAGACGTTCCTTCAGAATATCCCTGGTAGTTAGACGCTGTCAAATGTGTTAACTATTAACTTGCCAGATTTAGTTCGCCCACACAATACACTTAGCTTTAGCCCACATCACCTTCAGCTGGATTTTCATCATAGGATTAACTTAAGTTGAATTTATAGGAGTTAGTGCAGAACCACCATGATTTCCAATACATTCAATATAACAAATATTGTAACATTTTTCTGTGAGTTTAATTTTTCCTTTTTGTATCGAGTAACCCCTTTACGTTTGGTAAACGTAACTCCCCTGAGAAAAAGCCGGCAAACCAATAACCACAAAGATATATACACACAACTTAAGAGGCAAACCAAATTCTGCCAATTGGTAGACCTTCGGCTGCACCTGAATCACTAGGTACTCCGCCACTAGGAGAATCAACCAGACTGGATATTCCATACTCCGCCACCGCTGCTCATGCGAATGGAAAGGAGCTGGAACTATCTCAGCCTGTTTGACCTCTGGTGGATACCACACCCGGGTATCTCAGCAAGGAAGTGGCATGTGGTGCCCAACGCTCTGTCCACTGCTCGCACAGACTGGACGAAAGGAGCACTGATGTAGTCTTACATCACAAGTCTGGGTACTCGGAAGTACATGCTAGGGACGCCAGGCGCCAGCTTATCCTCTGCAGGTTGCTTCTCTCTGTTTCTAAATGCCTTACACTCGACAGGGAGGCGTTTGAAGGAAATTAAAGAAGGCCTAACATGCTTTAGAAGGTGAGAAAGCTAAACTACCTCACTCTGAAACAGACTCTACAAAACCATTGTTCCCATGTTTAATTAAGTTAACTGACAGAAACACCTTATCATAGAGGCAATTCTACGTGGGGAAGAGATCTCCTTAGGCCTTGACTGGCCTCGACTAAAGGTACCCCTGCAGGTAAACCCTTGTCCGGTCACCACAGACAACCAAGACAATGTCACCCCTGCACGCCTTCCAGAACCGACACCTGACCAACCGTTCACCAGCAATACAAGCCAACCACCACGGAGAAGCCCCCTCTTCCCATCAAACCTAAGGTAATTTATGAATCAAGGCGAAGGATTGTGTAAGTCGTCCCCAATTTTGTACTGACCAGATGGGCCACAAGGACTACCTTGTACACTGGCCGGGCACCACACAGATCTTAAGGTCCCTGTCTTACTCCCCAATGCACCTTGTGATTCTGGCATTGTGACATAAAACTGTGAAATTGGCCACAATCTATGCGTCTTTGGTTAAATCTAATTGTGCAAAGATTAGAATAGCCAGATTTCCCGGTCATTGGTCAAAATCTGACCAGTAAGCCCAATGTGTAGAAACTAATCCCTAGCCTGGAATTCTGTATCACATCCAAACCACAGCATAAAGAAATCAGTTTGAGACAACCAACTATAAACTGAGCATGAGTTATCTATTTCAACTGATTTTCTTAAATTGAATGACAGCAAATTTTAATTGATTTGATTAATATTTCTCGATTTTATGCACTGAATATTTTCCATTCATCATTGAATTCTCAATTTTTCATGTCTCTTCAGCAATAAAACTGCAATCCTCACACATCAAATAAATGACATATGTTATATGTAGTATTTGAATATAGTTTTAATATTTTATTCTCAAGAGTAATTTTTATGTTTGAGTGTTATATTTCATACAAAGGGTACGAAATGTTGTGTTTTGTATAAGTATAAATGTAATAGGGTAATGTGTCTTCACATAAGTCAGAATTCATTAATGGTTAGTGCTAATGTGTCAGAAGTATCACATTAATTACCTACCTGGCATTTGATCTAAATAATCACACACAGTTCCATTGGATTTTAAAGGAAGAAACATTTTTTCCATGCTCTGTGTTGAACAAAGGGAAGCATACTTGCCTGGCATCGTTACATTCCAGCTAGACGCTACAAGCAAAAAGAGAAAGTAAGCAGCATAGTAGGAATTCCGCTTAGCATCACACTCATGCCCGACATATCACTAAATAATTATTCATTTAAAATTCTCTTTTCTTTTCACACTAAAATTTTTATTATTTGTAACTTCTTACACCTTGCAGTTTAACGGCAAAGTAAATAATAAAGATTTTTTTTCAAATGACATAAAAATTCTATAGATGCAGACACTCCGTAGATGTGGACTGCACATATAAGTCAACCAAAAAAAAAACCCAATCTCATTAAACTTTACGTTGAACACATTTATAGGCCTATGTTAGGTATTTGTAAATTTAACTAAAAGAAAACAATACGAATGGGAATATTAACCAAAACATTCATAATATAGTAGAACCCTGATATAAAGATCTTCAGGGAACCAAGAAATATTGACCTTATATGCAAAAAAACACAAACAATCCACTCCAATTTTTTCCAGTGTACTCACACTCAAACTTAATAAAAACCGTATTCAATCATCTCTTCTGAAACCACAAGCACAGGAAATAGATGCCAACATAGCGGAAGTATTATCCATAGAGCAACTAGCAACATTCACAGTTACGAGCTAAGAAATAAAAATATCTTGAATATAGTAATTGATAAAGTGCAGTGAATAGTGAATATGATTTCCTTAATTTTGCATTGCCTTTTTTGTTAACTTTCTGGACATATTTATTAGAGTTTGATGCACACTCCTCCTTTGCTTTCTGGGGATAGAGGTTAGGGCATTGACCACCATCCTTGGTTCATCGGAATAGAGGGGAGTCAAACCCCAGAGTGAGGCGGATGGTGATCGTTTCCCGCCCAGGGAGATAGATCTTTCTCACAACTGTTGTCTACAGGTGGGACGCCAGCTGTCCCTGGGTGTAGGAGTGGTAAAATTAAGAGAATGGAATTAAACGTGGATGACGGTGGTGATGGGTGATCTGGCCAGAGATATGGGGTTATCCGCAGAGGCCTTGTATGTTGGTGTGCAGGAATGTAGTTGGCAGGGGAGGGGTTTGCATGAGGTTTGGGGACGATCTTAGGCGAGAGTCGAACCGGTATAATTTTCCCCAAAGCCAATTTTATTATATTAAACATGAATTAATGAGGGCCTTCTCTGGGACTCCCTCAGCAGGAGTAACACGTGCTACTGGGGGGCGAAGTCTCAGACTGTGTCTGATGTGTCCCCTCTGGGTTGTATTCTGGCCAACACGCACCTAATAGATGTTCTAACGGAGATTCTTGTGTTTGAGGTAAGAGAGGCGAGTCTGGCCGAGGTATGCACTCAGTTTCCATCGGTGGAGGTTCTACCTGGTTCATGATTTCAAAAGTAGTTTGGGCTCTAAATGATCTTTCTAGAGCAAAAAGTTCTCTACGTCATCTATGGCACTGTACTCCATTCTTCTTAGTATACATCTGTTTTGTCCCATGACTTTTCCGCAGACATGCAGTCCTCGGGGCAGGGCTTGTGCAGTCACACCCAAGGCCTGATGTGCAGACATGCAGTCCGGTATTGGGACATCACTGGAGGTAGATGCAGGAACACTGGAAACCCAGGAGCGTGGTAGCAGACTTCCTTATATACGAAATAAATCCCTTCGCCATCCAACGCAGGGGTAGGTTTATCAGGGTAGCGACAGCGCTGCTCATTTCTTATCTCCCCGCTTGGAGGCGATAACAAAAAAACACCTCTTTTTGAGGATGGTGGGTTGTGACGTCACAAGATCGCAGGGGTGCTGCCATCTGATGGGTTTGCTGGAACTTTTTCCACAGCTAACTGTAGGGTAGTGGTTCTCAAGAATATTATATTTAATTGTGGGTGGCACTTGCATGCGGGATTTTGGGCAGCCCATACCTTTCTTAGTTAAAAGCGTCAATTGCTTCTAAGTATGTGGCTGTCCAACGCGTGAAGTCCCCTTGCTCGATACATGAAATTATCTTGCCACTGTTACTGGCTTGTCCCGAGCTCTCATTGGCTCGAGATGGGGCGAAGACGCCCGTAGAGTGTGTATTTGCATTGTGCTGCATGTTGGCGTGTGTCAAGTTACATTTATACATATATGCATTTGTAATTTTCATGAAAAAATATTCAAGTCAAAAACTTGCAAGTGTTGCTGGTAACGTCACATCGCGAATTGATATCTTGAAAATATGGCACTGCTGTTTCTTGTGGTTGTTGGTCGTTACCAACATGGCTGCCCCCATAAACATTTGTTTACTGAACATCTAATAAAACTTTTACACTAAATATTTCATACACATAAGTACTGAATTTCCACATATTTCAGTTTTTTTTTTTTTTGTGCTCTCTAAATACACAATGTGTAGTCTGAGATGTGTATTGTTATTATTTATTATTTTCTGTTACAAAGTATTAGTTAAGTGCGACATTGTGACAAAATCAACAACAGGTTATTTCAGAAGTGGTAAATTACATAAATAATACTAAACGCATGGCAGTGAGACGTAATTGAAAAAGTGTGTTTAAAATTTATTTTATTTGCATAATCTATTAGTATTACTTGTGCATGTGTATACAATGTACTGTATACCGACTTTGTATGCCATGGTGAGTACAGTTTCGCTGTTTGGCCATTCATTATTCCTGTGTCAATATTGAACAAGTAAAATTAAGCAGGAATTCATTTTTGGTGAGCAGTTTAACTATAAAAATATGTGTTATTAAATAATTTCCTTTTTTAACATTTTGCCGACTAGTACAACACAGTAGTTGCATAGCACCATTCGTATTTGAAGATATTTATACTTTTTTATTAATACTTTGTTGTTAAATGATCGGAGCACGTAATTTTCGGTGATGCTACAAAAACTTTTGATCGATCAATGGGGTAAAAATTTAATTTTGAAGTTCAAGAAAAACTAACTTTTTTTTAGCATTATTTACATGGAAATTGGGGACCACAGAAAATTTTCTGTGGGCACAGATTTTCTATCCATCCATGTTCATGGATTGAGTTTCCGCCGTACAAGTCAAAACTTTACATGTTTTTTACACACACAAACACTACACTATAAAGATGAATTCTAATTCCGAATGCTAATTCACTCTGCACGTCGTAGCCATACACATCTTCCTGATAAAACTTATATCGACATAAATTTTTAACAGCATTATCTTAACATAAATATGCATAAATACTCATAGGCTGGTACTTGCAGACATGCATGCATGCACATGCATACACATGCTGAGAAAGAGAAACAACACATTTTCTCACACAGTTGCACAATCGTGAAATTTCATTAGCTAGACTTAGAGTGTCAACACTGACAGCTATCACTCTTACCATGCTAAAATAATTCCTACGCTACTGTTCTTATACCAGAGTCAAATATATACTATCTTCAACCTACAGTAGTGTGAACAAATAGTATGGGCTTTCTTCAACAGTGGCTACCCCATGCCCATTGTCCACGAACAGATTCAGCGAGCAATTTCTAACACTTGAACACACCAAGATCAACATTTCATATATCCCCCTGTTTGTCACTTAAATATTACAAAGTCCTTAATAAGCTCAGAATCTTCCTCGACTCCAGATACAAAAGTTCTATCTTCTTCATCACAAAAACACAACCACATTTTTTTTAAAAACAAAATTGACTGAGTTTCAAATGGTCACCTAACCACCACAACAAACTGGTGCATTCAAAACTGCAGCCTAATACAATCACCAAAACAAATACTACCCCCAAGAGAATCTTAACCCTGCAACAACCCACAATGTAGCTCCTACGATATATACCATCCATCTCCTTCCTTCAATAGTAGACTTACTGACGATACATATCCCATCCAAGACAAATACACTGCCAGAAACAGAATATACCAGTCACAGCATAAATGGTGCGTCACCATAAACACTCTCAAGCAAACACAGTGGCCACACAACAGATACAAAACAAATCATAGCTAGTCACAACATTAACTTGCAGGAGAAGCCAGTTGCAGCTCATGCAAACATCCTATAGTAAAGACTTTAACTTATGTTATAGTACCAATGTCATGATATCTCTGTTACAAGCAATCAACAGTTTGGCATTCAGATGCTAGCAACTAGCTCATCAATTCATTACAAAATTCAGGTAGCCTCCGGGTCTAAATATAAGATGATCCCACGCATAAAAAACTGGTGTAGCCAGGGAAACGTCATGGTTGTGCATCTGTTTAAAATAAAAAGTGTTATCCTATTTATAAATATGTTCGTTGACAAGTATACACTAGCTTGTAAGCACTATACATTTGTCTCTTTTTACGTAATATTTGTAGCCTAGCAAGTTAACTCTCAAAATTTTTTTAACAGGAATAATGTGCAAATATTATCATTAATTTGTAAACATGATTATGAAAGTTGCATACCTTGCCTATAAAACTCTCTCATGCAGCCAAGGTAGGTGCGAAATGGACACTTGAATTTCTTTGTGCTCTCATGGATGAGACTATGGCGCACAAGTTTGTCTTTCCGAACAAACGCAGACGGACAATACTTGAAACACAAAGAGAAGGATTAAATTTATTGTAATAACTGCAACAATGGTAAAAACTCTGGTATGAATAAATCACCAAATAAAACTTAGTAAAACTTAATTAAAAATTAATTAAAATTTAATTTTCTTATCAAGGAATTTATTGGTGAGAGAATATTATAAAATGCAAATCTTATACAAACATTTTAAACAATTTGGTATTTGTAACTCTAATAAACTACAGTTGATGAAAAAAATAACTGAAAAACAGAATAGAAACTGTTAATAAATTGGCTTAGATTACACAAACATTAGTGAAAAAAATAACAAACTGTAATATTAACTATAGAAACAAAATTAAGTAAGATTTAGCACTATGCAACATCTATAATGTAGTGTAGTAGTGTAATTGAACAGGCTGCTATGCCCTTGGACTCAAAGATGCAGAAAAAATGGATTTACAGACAATTTAGAATTCCCAATAGGTTTAGAAGAAACCCTCATTGAACAGGGCAAAGAAAGTGCAATATATATTGAAAACTTATAACATGAACAAAGAACACATGAAATATGATTTGAGTTTTTCTTTTATTCATTAATATTTTTTTCATATGATGTTTTCATTACACTTAGTTTCCAACAATTTCAGAAAATAGCATACAGCAATTTATTTTAAAAATTGACTAGATGTTTTTCACAGTGTCAATTAAAATTTTCCCTTTCTCATTTAAGGAAAACCTGGATACAAAAATTTTGAGTTTGCCTTAGGCCTTTTACATTTACAAACATTATTTCGGCCAATGTATATGATTTATTATGTCAACTTTAACGTAAAAGAGTGCAACAGTTATAAATAACAGCCAAACTAAATACACATTATTTTGGCCCACATAGAAAATTTTTACTTATATGCAATAACAAACAATAATGTTTCCTCAAAATTTACTTAATTTTACAAGAACCCACAGGTCCTTCATTATTCCACATTTGAAATTATTTGGCCTTAAAAATACATTGCCCTTTATGACATCAATAAGTTTGAACTATTTAAATTTCCAAAGTTAATTGTTCCAGAAAAATAATATTGATTGTGTAGCCAAACTCACAGGTTATGGCTAGCCTTACAAATGAATTTGGTTTCTAATATTATGACTTAACATAGTTAACAGAGGCCAACCACAAAGTGTCTTTATTTGATAATGTTAACTTATACATTTTTAATGTTTAGCTAATTCCTTATTAAATGGGTACTTGATTTAATTTAATGAACTGGCTATATGGCCGAACAGCGGCCAAAAGTTTTGGAGAACTAGAATTCATTTTTATTTTACTAAATTCCGCTTATATTTGGAACTTCTCAAAACACTTACTATAAATTACTGGGCGTATGGCTGAACAAAGGCCAAAATTTGAGAACTGCACATTAGTTTTGAAATTTACACAGAGACCATGAAGATATATATTTTCATTATTTCCGGGGTAAACATTAAAATGTCCTTTTTAAAAAAATCATATTCTAAAAGATTTTGGCAGGCAACTTTGAAGTTGATTTACATTTTATATTTTGCCGAAATGCCGAATTCAAAGTATTCTCATGATAAATTTCGCCATCATGGTGCCTAGTTGAATTATAAGGGCACCATGTGCACCTGACCTAACCCAGCCATGAAGGCATAAGTTTAAAGTTACAAGATTATGTATTAAGTTTGGGTTACTTAACTCAGTGCAGGTGGAGCTCCTTCGGGGCGATGATCGACCCAGAACTGAGCTCGTGCACTCCTATTTATATGCCTTTATTTTCATTTTGCCCTTAGAGGGGTTACACAGAAACTATGGCCATTCAGGGCCAAGTAAAAAAATTATGGCTCGGCCAATAGAAAAACACATGGTCTTATTGGGAAAAACGGTTCATTTGGGCCTTATAGGGAGATCTCGATTTGGCGACCAATCCCAGCAATCATGTCCATTTATGGCGATCTATGTCACCACAAGGTCAACACACTTCCGGTGACCAGGCGAGCTTGAAGGAAGTAACTTCGTGGGCCAACACATTTTTCCCAAAGTTGGTACTCCTACGTGCATGCGCAGCAGGTGGCGCAGACACCACCACCACCCAGCTAGAGCAATTAGCCGTACCCCTAAAGGTGGTGCTGCCATCCACCACCAGTGGCGATGAAATCAACCACCAAAACAGAATCAAGTCTGCCACCAAGTGCGCCGTGTGTGTCGATGAAAGCTGCAGAATTCTACAGCGCTGGGCCAAAAAATTTTACAGTGAGGTATCATGCTTCGTTGTAGCCGCCCAGAACGTCCAGACATCGAAGAAACAGGTATGCTGACAGCAATTTTGGGCTAAATTGCAATATTGCAAAGTAGAAATAGGTGGTTATTTTCCATGGAAAACAAACACTGTAGTATGTTGCAACATGTTGAAACGGAGTAGTATTAGGAGACAGTCACAAGGTGCTCCCAAAAACAAGCTAACCATTGTTATGTCACATTGGGTGAAAAAAAAACTGTATTCATGCAGAATAAAAGCCAGTGTATATTATTAATTAGAGATATTGTATAAAATTTGTTGTAATGCACAAAGTTGTTCCGATACCATGTTTTCCGATACTGATACCTACCCCGATATCACTGCCGATACCTTGATACCAAAAACCGATACCAATGCCCTCGCACTGAATTTTAGAAACAGTTTTACTGTTAATAATACATTAAAACATTTCTCGAAGACTCATTTTAATAAAGAAAATAATGTTTTATCTGTATATAATTTATTGTAATCTGACACAAATGCAAGCTGACCTAAAACTTTCAAATCCTCTGAAAATGCAAATAATATGACACCTAATGCAAGTTTAATTTTAAATGTCCCGAGCGCACTATCAGCTAAGAGTGCAGGGTGAAGTTATAAATTGGGCAGTGACGTGTCTGTTGGTTTTCAGTGAGTGAGTGTGTGTGCATGCATGTGTGTGTGTGCGTGTGAGTGTGTGTGTGTGCATGCGCACATGCATGTGTGTGCGAATGTGTGTGCACATGCATGTGTGTGCATTGTATGTGAGTGCGTGCATGTGAGTGTGTGCGCATGTGCATGTGAGTGTGTGTGCATACATGCATGCGTGCGAGTGTTGTGTGTGTGCGCACATTGTGTGTGCACGTGTGTGCATGAGTGTGTGTACACACATGTGCATGTGTGTGCGCATGTGTGTGTGTGCACGTGTGTGCATGAGTGTGTGTACACACATGTGCATGTGAGTGCATGTGTGTGTGCATGTGCGTGCGAGTGTTGTGTGTATGTGTGTATGTGCGTGTGAGTGTGTGCATGTGCATGAGTGTTGTGTGTATGTGCATGTGCACATGTGCGAGTGTGTGTGCATGCATGTATGCACATGCGTGCAAGTGTGTGTGTGTGCATGTGTGAGAGAGTGTGTGAGTGAGTGTGTGTGTGCACGCGTCGCTACCTGTTGGCAACACTTTGCACATGTGGTAAATTTCTATCTTTTAAAGTAATTAATCTTATTTTACTGCAAAGAAAACTTGTAATTTTGAGACACAAATGAGTCAATTATAATGGATTTCTTCACTGTCTTTAATAATTAATAATTCAAAACTATGTCTTGATTTTCCCTGTCATGTATTACTCTGCACTCGGCTCGGTGCTCACCTACCCATTATTAGATGGCAAAAGATGTCATATAGCATATTAAAAATTCATTCAAAGACGTGTCTATTGAAATAATATAATATAAATCCTCCGATTTCCCCGTAAGAAGTTACTGAAAATGAACACTTATAATACAAGTCACACTATGTTCAAACAATTATTTTGCTGACAAGTGGTAGAGTGTATACTTTTGGGCATATAATTTTATTTGTGAAGATGCTGCCCTATGAGTTAAATAAATATTAAGTTTTAAAGCTATGTTAATTTTATGCCAGATACAATGAAACACCAACCTTACCAGATAAAACAACCTTTAAACACAAAAGAAAACATCTTTACAAATAATAATTCATTGTTAAAATGTTTTGCATAACGTTTCAGGTGAAACCATTTGCTTTGAAATACAAGTGATGTTAGGTGCAACTATTTTAAGTGATGCATACCATATTTACTTGTGTATAGCACGCACTCGTGTATAGCATGCACCATGATTTTTGCAACAAGTTACAGTGAAAAAAATATCTTAATAAAATTTAACCAAAAATGTGGCCACTGTTAGTAAATATGGAACAAATTATACTTTTTAACATTAATGTGTTGTCATTGTGATATGTTTGGAAAATACTTTAATTAAATAACTTGGGGCAAAAAGCCAAAATAAAAAAAATTCCGGAACCTCTTGTTCCTACTACTCAACACTTCCAGCTTCGCTTTTATTTTTTCTCCTTTCTCCTTTTAGCAGTGACCGGCTCTCTTTTGTTTTTTTGCAGTGTTAGAATGTCACACTACCCTTGTCTAAAAAATAAAAAAAGGGTCTTCTGCCTCCCTTCTCCCTCCCCACTCCTTGAACATGGCACCTAGCCTCTGCCATGGAAAGAGCGGTGGTGGAATTACTGACTGGCAACATCTGGGTGTTATAAGGGGTGGAGGGCTGTAAACACATGGCAGCTCTGGTTTTGCGGCATGATGGGGGGGGGGGGGCAGTGGGGTTTCGACCT
Source organism: Dryococelus australis (assembly GCA_029891345.1). Taxonomy (NCBI): domain Eukaryota; kingdom Metazoa; phylum Arthropoda; class Insecta; order Phasmatodea; family Phasmatidae; genus Dryococelus; species Dryococelus australis. The sequence continues at coordinate 55,647,383 of CM056999.1, forward strand.
CCACATTACTGAAGGGTCGCTGAGTGAGAAGGGAGAGAAGTGATGTAAGAGTAAGAGATGAGACGACAGACAGTTCCACAGTTCCGTCACTTCCCTCAACATCCCCGGACAATGAATTGCTAACACTTCCCATTTCTTTTAATGTGCGACGTATACAAACCGAAATACGGTAATTTTTGTGCCTAAAGAAAGTAATAACTTGACTTCATTGTCTACAACCGATACTAAAGTATCAGCCCGATACCATACCCAATACAGATACATCAGAAAAAGGCTAAGTATTGGCAGATACCGATACTTAGTATCGGGATCAGAATAACTCTAGTTTATTCTATCAGAGAGTAGTACAAGGTGACATGTTACAAATATTAGAATACATATTGATCTACATAGCATTACAAAAATCATAATCGCAGGCATTTGCATTCACATAGAAAAAAAGGCCAGTAAATGACGCATAACGTCTTTTAAACCGCGATTAAACTAATTTGCCTCATCAGCAAGCAAGCCTTGCCACTCGATTTGTATGGAATTTTCGTTGTTACCACACATCAAGAGACATCAAATTGTACTGTCTACTGACGGTAAGAATGGACGTTCCAACCTGAACATTGTATTATTCATCAGCTGAGCCACCGAGGCTATGCATCCAAGGCATTTAGTATCACAGCATGCCACTAGATGGCTCTACCAGTACATTCCGCTGCATCTCGATCCAAGCCCACAGGTGACGTCATGCTTAGATGAAGCAATGCTACAGCTGCCCCCTCTTCATCAACCACCCCTCTCCAGCTGACCACAGCGGTGTACCAACACGAGTATAAATAGCGGGCCGGAGCCCTTAAATGCCAGTCTGCTCCGGGCCTTCACTGCACACTGTGCCAAAGGTCCCCAACAGAATTAACGGTTCGTGGCCAGTCTTCATTCTCTCCACCGCATACCTTTCTGGAGATTGTGACCAGTCTGCTTGATTGTTCAGCCTGTCCTGTTCCTTGACCGCACGCTCATGCCGAAGGAACCTCCTGCTCCTTGGTCTCCATTGCAACTTGTTGCCGGAGATATCCTTCTACCTCGCCTGCACCGCAGCCTCACTTCTACCAAGCCCTGTCTTCACCACACACTGTTCCGAAGTTTCTTACTTCGCCAACGTCATCTACACACTAAACACTGTGGCTCCTTCAGGGCAACAAAGGCAGGAGTAGTCCCAGTTCAAGTTAGTTACATAATGCTCGGCTACCCTGCCATTGTTAGCCTAGGACCATGTTGCCTTCACTTGGCTCAGCGTAGGTTAAGCTTCCGAAAGCTCTTGCTGACGTTAGGAGGTAGTGAGACACTACCCCCGTTTACTTCTGTTAAAGGAATAAACAAATATTTTTAACCATCTCAAGGGTATCTTTCCCATAGTAGTAATTCCTCTCCCAGTGGACTTCAGGCCTGTCCAAGGGATAGCAGTTAACCGCACGCACATTGGACAGCCACCCTTTCTGTGCACTACGATGTACAGAATGATAGAGCCCCGACACTAGGTACTCAGTCTTTTGAGGTCAGCTTGCCGGCTCAGTGTTACTCTCTCCACCACCCTCCTTGAGCCGTAGTTAGTGTTCCCTGAGTTGGGGAGACTATTCCCTCCGAGACACTCACCCACGTGCTGGGACTGTCCGCCATCAAAACCTACGATAGGTATACCGCCCTCGGCTGGCAAACACTGCACGTGGCTCCACACCAGTATAGGACAATACGTCACCTACTCTCCCTTCCGTGGGCATGATAGTTCTGTCCTAATGCTCTACTACTCCCATCGGAGTGGTGTCTGAGAGAAGGTTAGACAGGTACTCACTGCCTCTGAGTAACACCAGGAACTTACCCCTTCCCTGCCTCACTCGTACATCTATCACCAAGGGAACAAGCCCAGGCATTGTATCACCTGCAGAGACAGTCTACACCAGACATTCCCAAGGACCTCTTTGAAGCTCCCATTTGCCTTAGCGAGGAAACACACTCTGGTTGCCACCTACTTAAGTTGACAGGACAAGTCCTTAGGGAACATCAACCTGCGCTTTTGGGGATTTGAGCTAGCGGAACCAACTCCTGCAAACCAACACTACCTACATGCTACTGCATACTGACCTACCCAGTTCAAACTCATGACAGCCGGAGTTCACACAGGTTAAGCAGACTCCACAAGTTACACGTCGCCCACGTATACACCCAGAGCAAATCCGCCGAAACACATCACACGGAACCTGATTTCGTGCCCTGCCGCAAAGCTACCAGGCCAGTACTTTACACTGGAAGCATTCCAGTATCTCATAAAGATTAGAATCATTTTAAAAGCCCCCACCACCGGGTGCACCTGAAATAGCACCCACCAAAGCACTCCCGACATGGTGACATTCCTCCATCTGCCTTAGGGTGTCACACGTCAATAAAAAGAAATATCATCTGCAGTTTGTGATGATACAGAACCAAGTTTCTATTTAAAAAAATCAATATAATAGTGACATTTTACTAAGATTAACAAGATAGATATTGATTCCCAGATTACATTAATCACAACCTCAGATATTTGCATTCATGTAGTTTCTGTATGATGGAAGGGACATTTTTTTTCTGTATATCCCTCTCCCAATTATTAATATGTATTTAATTTTTTGTTTCTGACAAAAAACACAATATTATTTCTATCGTGCTCCTCTCCCTCTTCACCATTAGACACAATTTTTGCACTGTTACTAGACAACCAGAAAGGACAACAAACCTAGGAGTCCGTATCAGAAACTCATGCATTAGCTTATCTTTCGTAAATGGTGTGCTATTTTACAGTTCTGAGTTGTATCATCAAAAATAACTTTAAATAAAAACTAACATTTTAATTGCATTTGTATTCTACAATGTGAAATATACCTAAATGTATTCTAAAGAATTAAATCAATATGTAGCATTTGCTAAATTACCAGTGCAACAACATTATCTACTGTATATGCCTTTCTGTGTAAATCTCAGTCCATTCTTGCAATTTTTTATGGCAGAATTTTAATTGCACGTATTCTACAGCCTTGCATTTAATTACACAGGCTTCCCAGACGTTAGCACACGTGGCAGCAGATAGTTTACATCCGTAACAATACATGGCACCGTATAATTCAATATTTTCAAATTTGATTGTTAGCCCCTTTTTTCGACCACCCACTCAAAAGCAACTTAACACATACACATAACAAATAAAACAGATATGTATTATTTTAGGTTTGATATTGCATCCTAATGCTAACAAGATAATTTTATTACATTACTGGTACAATACACACTTCTGTGTTGATACCCAAATTATATACACCCCATTAAAAATACTTATAGTGAAAATGACATCCCATACAAAAAGACGTTACAAATAAACACAAACAGAAAAGCAATGAATGTAAAATTATGAAGAGGAATTCAAGAACAATGTTGGGATATCAAAAACAGTAATTTCTCTTAAAACTGGCAAGACTTACCTGGCATTTGAATGGTTTCTCACCAGCATGAACCAATTGATGAGAGTTGTAGTAGCTTTCAGTGCGAAACTCCTTACCACATTTTTCACATTTGTAAGTCCCAGTATCGTGTGTCTGCACATGTCGTCGAAGATTCCGCTCACAAAGGAAAACTTTATCACAGTATGAACATGGAAAATTATGACTACACGTGGCAAGGTGATAGTCCAGTGCTTCTGGTGTTGAAAACTTGCTCTTACACTTCACGCACCGATGATACCTGCAAAAAAATTTATCATGCAACAGTGTCTTTATCTCCTATACTATACATTTACTATGGTCCACAAGTATAGTGTGATGTGTTGTTAGCCACTGCAAGCCCTTTTGTGATTCAATCTGGTAGTTGCAGTGCACAGGGATCCTGGCACAACACATGACTGGCTCAGTTTCATTGCTACCAACCGTGCATCAGGAAACAAGGGCTAGGGGATGCCCCACTTGACAAAGGCTTTTTGAAAATTTAGGTTTGAGGTAGGAGCATAAATAGCTCTTTGGTACTTGCTTACATGTGCTAGGACTACAGCAGCTACACTTTTACCTTGGAAGTCTCGACTATATCCTGCTGCAATGTGAAGTAAACTGAGCGGTAGTGACCGCACTTCTAAGAGAACACTGTCACTATCACACTACCATATCTAGCCTGCTCTAGTACACTACATAGTGGTGGGCTGTGCACAGATTTCAGTTTCTCGTAAGAAAGATTCCATGTGGGGATCCACGCATGTGTTGAGCCAAACATAAGACATTACACAATAGAGTTAATTGAGGGACCTATTAGCAGTCTAGAAGGTTCAGTGACTATAGCAGAAGACTGTTACTGTACAACGTTTTTGAGGGATTCAGTAAAATAAAATGATATTTGTATAAAACTTTATACGCAGAAATTAATACAACAGCCAGGTATCACGCAAAGTAACATTCAGATGAAATAATTTTTTGGTATAAGATGACTATTATTTAAAAGATTTTTTGAGTCAACACTACTTTAACAAATTAATTCTTATGTACATATTGATAAAAATAAAAAAATTCTGTGAGCATTAAATTAAGTACAAGGTACCCTAAAAATACAACTATATTTTTTTAAAATCTGCCAATTTTAGTTTTTGTATTATTTCTTGTCACCATAAATAAATACTTCTCAATTTTCACAAAGCACTCAATTCTTCCACCAGTTTGGGTTTGCAACCCAGTCACATATTGCTGAGAAGTTTTGGGAAGTCTGAAGGTAAAATAAAAGAACTCATTTATTCCCTTCCAGTTCTTCAGTAACTTCATTCAAATCTGTGGTGTCCAACCATTTTTTTTTTTGCAAAGAGCCGTAAGCCTTATTGCAGACTTGTCTATGGGCCGCAAACATAAACATCACAATAACCTCAAATGGTGAAAACGAAGAGATTCGGGCAGCTCTTAACATCGAGGTCTTAAAAGCCGATGGGAGTAAAGCGTGGTGAGTAATGAGCCGCGCTTGAATACGAGGGCGGGGAAAATGGGAGATTCCCGAGAAAACCCACCGACCAGTGGCACTGCCTGGCATAAATCCTACAAGCATAAAACCATGAGCAACCTTGCTGTGAATCGAACTCAAATCACAATGGTGGGAGGCGAGTAGTCTAACCACTAAACGACCATGGCACCTTATAACCTCAAATACTATACATAGATACAAAAATAATATGTATAATCCAGTTTTTTTATTAATACTGTTACATGCTTGCTACTCTGAATCGCTTCCCCTGTCATGTCCCGCCCAAGGGAGAGAATAAGTGTGTCAGGAGTAAGCGCGGGAGACCAAGGAGCGCACAGAGATTTACAAAAGTTTGCCACTGCATGTGCCATATAAGTCTATCGAGACTCACCCGCTCCCGACCTTCAGCAGATTGAATTTTGGGGTGTTCAATGTAAGAATGTTCTGGTCATTGCCCTAGCCTCTCTCAGTGAGACTCGAGGTGCAAAGAAACTTCTATATCAAGCCAGCAAGACTGCTTAAGACGTGACGGGCCTCTGAGCCCAGAGTCTAGAGTTTGGAGGGTTATATGGCCTTAAGCGCCAGGTGTGCAACAACAGCGAACAATGAGCCAGCAAAGCGACAAGTGGCAACAAAGAGTGACCAGTGGGAGTGAAATCTGCAGACTACGAGCATCAGTACAGTGGAGAGAGAGACTCAACGATGACGACAGACTAGGGATGTCAAACTTGAATCCACAATTCCTCGATACCTGCAATTCTCGAAGAATCATGTAATCGAGAATCGGAAGACCAAGAATCTAAAAACTGAAAACCAATTACTACAAATAGATTACCCATCACCTATCCAAAACGGTTAAAAATTTTTATTGATGCAAACAGTAATGGAGGCAGGACATGTAGGACTACCAAAGTTGACAGAGCAACAACAGATCTTTAACCACATGCTCCTTGATTTTACCATCCGCCAGATACTACAAGAAGCCGTCATGTCAAGGTCCCTCCCTGAAGAAGCACTCCTACTACTTTGCCGCTCCCGTTAAAACACACAGTGCTCCATTTGAATTTTGTGCCACTGTGGGGATGCAAGCTGCCAGCTAGAAAGTTACGGCCTCCACGAGAGCCACCACAGCTAAGGATCCATGGTTCATGCATATGATGTCACAAACTCCACCCACAAGAGGCAAGGCTAATTCCCACACCCCTCTGAGTGCCTGTGATAAGGAAAAATCACTATAAAAGGCACCTCAGCCTAGGCCTCAGAAATTGCACATCATCCTCCAGGCCGAGAACGCTACAATGACAAAGTCCCTAACCTGCGGCGGCAACTCTGTCTTGCTACACCTTCTGGCTGTGAAAGTCGAAAATACCTGACAAGGGCCGAGACCCTCAGCCGCGACGGTAACCTACCAGAGGTCGGCGACGATGCCTCCAACTCTGGAGGACCATCAACTCCAAGAAGGCTTCAACTTCTTCAGCTACCTTCAACTACATTGCCCTAACATTCCTTCCTCTTACCTTCCAGGTAAACAGGGTCACGACAATGTTTGTCTCTTCTAGACACCCCGTAAGGCCATAGCCCAGCCACAACTTCACCAGTTGAGGTGAAGAACCCATTTGTGTATAACATGTTTAGGTCCCTTCTGGACAAGCCCCTTAATTCAAGTTAGGGATTAATCTAGGGCTCTTTAAATATAAATTGTTTGATTATTAAATTTCTTTCTTTTGACGTATAACAAACGTCTCACATAATTCCCATTAGGTTACCTTCACCTGAATTTTACATATGGAACTTCTGCATTACAAATTAATTCTATTTCATTGTTTTATATTTCGAGTTTATTCTATATAAGAAAGTGCAATGTCTTTTGTGCTGTTAAGTTTGTATAACTTCGGGAGTAGAATAAACTTAACTGATTTTTCCATTAATATTTCATGTTCTCTTTAATATAATTACTAGAAAATTTTTGCCCTCAAGTGTTTTGATGAACAGAGTGAATTGTGAATTATTCTTCCACGTAAAGTAAAGCCGGTTTCGCGAATCACGCCAAACACCAAATAAAAGTAACATCTTAGTGGCCGCCCGAGTTTGTCCAAAGTATTGCACATTGTATTACCGTGGCTAATTTTCGGAGGAGTCCTTCGCTAGGTACGAAATATACCAAGGTGTTACAACTGTCTAAGTGATCTTGGCTATATAACCCTTCTGGCTGAAAAATGGCTAGAAGGAATTATGTGGTGAATCACGTTGAGCATAGCCGTATACCTGGATGTAAACTGTACGACCATGACCTTAAACAGCTACACCTTACATCCTGTTGTATCAGTTTTCTTTTCTTAAATTGGCCTTATGCCACATACGCACAGGAGTGGCCGAAAACATTGTTTGTAAAGAACCCTCAAACTTTTAGATGTTGAGATAAAAAGCACCCCCACTCCTGATATACAAGAGGGTAAAACAATATTTTCACCACAGACCAGAGTCAAGAGTAATATCTCATTAGAATACCTACTGATTTTATATTTTGATATTGCTGTGTTGGAACCCTTCCTGACCAACAGAGGCATAGGCTCCCAACCTCCATGTTTACCTCAATCCTCTACGAGTAAAGATAGTGCCTCTCCACCGCAACCAGTGTCTGCCGCTGTTCCACGACCGGCCGCTCCAGCTCAGCCACCGGAGAGAAGGGAAGCGCCGCTAACTCACCTACCACAGGCAACCCGTCAGAAAAGTGTATTTCCAGCAGTGCTTGATTTTGTTCCCACTCGCAAACCTACACGTCCCACACTATATAGAGACATTCTACCCAAGCGGGAATGATGGCATGATCACCACGACATTGGCCTCTCAGTATTTGAAGGACACCTTCATCAACCATACACGTTCAGTGTTCAACCGAACCTTAAAAATAAGAATACTTATAGGGGTTACAGTACCCAAGCCACTGGCCAATCCAATCACCCTCAAAGCTCCCAACCACTAACTTCACCTACCAACGTGGGGAAGAATGTGACCACCTTTGATCTAGCCAGGGACTTATGAGTGACATCCAGGTGACTTATAGGATTTAGTTTAGTATAGTTTTACACAAGTGTTGGTACCGAGGTTTTATTCTTCGGACACCACCTGTGCTAGTGCGATATTCCACCAACTCTTTTGGTACACGGGGATAGTATCCCCTGTATCAGGTGACTTAAAAGGCTTCATGGTAAACATAAGCCTGTTATAGTATTATCAATCTACATTCTACAGTTAGTGTGTACATCAGTCGCATGTGACGAAAAGAAGATTTCTTTTGTTGTAAAATATAATAACATGTTTTCACTGTGTTATTCTTGGAAACTTTTAAATAATTACATGTGTTTGTGAACATTTATCATGGCAAGTGAGGTTAGGGAATATTTTCAATGCCTGTTTATATTATCTCATATGCCTCTTTTGAACTTTTTGGATTTTCATATGAATATACTCCCACTGTTCCAAGAGAGATATTATTTGTATTAGTAATACTACTACTGTAGGCCAATTTTAAATAATTAAATTTCACACCCTCCTATACAGCACATATTCAGTTCTGTAAAATAATTATCTGTAACTAAAGGCATCGTGATTTTTGGAATTGATAATCGAGAGTGGTATCTGCATCGAGATTGAAAATTGTGAAAAAGTGGAATTTTTACATCCCTACAATAGACAGACTAAATATGTGTAAATGAGTGTGAATTACATGACTGTAACCAATATAGAGACTGTGATAAAGACTTTTATTAAAATTGAGATAGACATTGAATATTGCGCACATTGAGAATAACAAAAGTAATAGTGGAGATAAAATAGTTTGATACTGTAAATAACAGCTGTGAAAAAATTAAAAATAAAATTTAGTTCTTTTAACTTTATTAAGACCTCCAGCCTTCATGAACTATGACATGCCCCTCTAGCATCTTACAATGCAATATTTCATCACAGTGTTTTAATTATAAAAAATTGCATAAATATTTTTTATTGTTAGGTTTCAGATGTAAATTTAAAAAATTCTGGTCATAATAACTGGTAATTTGTTTTTGAGTTATTTTTATTACTTGTATTAATATTTCATATATGTGAACAGATAGTTGTACAAATATTTTTAATGACTGAAATAACTATTTAAAACATTGTCCCACTTGAAGCATATTAATGAAATGACAGAAAACTTTTTTTTTTTTAATAAGGCCCAATTTGCTATTCAATGTTTTTAAAAGTTATTTTAATGGATCTTTAACAACAAAACTTTTAAGAACCACAACATAAACACCACTGCTGTACCTAAAAGTTAGAGTAGTGTGTCTTAGAAGTACAGTAAATGAAACATACTACACTCCTTTCATCTTGAATATACACAAAAAAAGTGCAAGAAAAAACACTCTTCTATCAAAAATACAATTGGGGAACTTGCAACTTTTCGAAAATATGTACATCTATCTTCTATTACATACATGAGCTGAAAATACTTTTATCCTCAGTTTCTACAATTCCTCTAGAATGAAAAATGTTTCTGTCTAACTATAACTATACGCAAATTTAGCAACAAGCCGAAGGAAAAATTTATGAAATTACTTCAGCCAAATTACGTGCAAATATGTGGGAGCCCGGAACACAGCGGCCTGTTATACCGCGGGGCAATTTATGTCCCCCCCGGCCAGAATAAATAAATAAGTGGAAAACATGTGGTCAGGTAGGCGTGTGGTCTGTCGGCGGGTGGTCATGAGTTGGTGACGTGTGTTCTCCCTCCTTTCAGCACCGAAATCTATTTTACTGATACATTGCAGCCAGTATTGTATATTTTTCCGTATTCAGTTTCGTTGGTGGTGTGATATCTTTGACGAAAGAATTCCCAGTGGTCCTTTTTTACGTGACCCTATTATACCTGTTTTGCTGTTTGGTTGTAAACAGGCCCAAAAAATGTTACTGTAGCAACCTTTCCATCATATCTGGACGTTGGATCGGTGTGGGGGATGGTACAACCACATTCCAAGCCATACATGATACTTGCAGGTGTCCTGCTGTCACACATTTACTGGCACTTACAAGTTAACATGAAATGTGCATGCTTCGTATAGTGTAACACATTTTAGTAATTAAAATTATTCAATGTCAAAAAAGTACGTAAAATACGCAGAATTACTGTTATAAAATGTATGCCCACTTCTGTAGCACATACTGTATAAAACTGGCTAGCAATGCGAGGGGTTCTGGGTTCAGATTCTGGGTAAGGTAGGGACTAAGTCATTTACAGGCCTATAATTAATCTCCTATGGGATATAGAGTTACATAATCGTTATAATTATGATGACACTTTGATTATAATGTATATGTACCAGCTATATGGTATGTTTTCGCAATTTCAAAAAAATATTCTGAGTGGACAAGCTATTGTGGACAAGGCTTAATGCAGAAAAACTGCCTTTCTTTGCATGCCACAAATAATTCAGTTTTTTTTTTTGTTTTAGTTTTCCTTTGTGAAATGCAAAACAGACGAGCAAGAGACATGTTCCATGACATGTGAGGCACCAATAGATCCCATCTGAAGTGCGGGCATGTTTCGACCTTTGTTTAGTTTCATTTGGACATGAGTCTCTCTTCTTCTCACTTCCTCCCAAACCGGCCCCCCAGGGGACGGAGGTGAATCCACCTCCTCCAACCCATGTGACAAAACAACTTGTAGCAAACACCGCCCTTGGTGGAATAAGCACATCCTTTGCCTGGAAAATGTGGTACTTTTTAGCTATTCTTGCTTGAATGCATGTGGCCCCCTTCATTTCAGCGTATTTCTCTTCTCCTGATTCTCTCCCTTAGGAGTTAAGTAAAGTAATGCAGATAAAAAATTAAATTTGATAGGAAGGGGCTAAACATTTCACGAGTTAAGGTGGTAAATAAAAACACTTGCCCTGTGTTTGACAGATAGGTGCCACTGCCCATTAGATCACTGGCTTTTTTTTTTGCTGCTGTACTTGGTCACTCCCGGAATAGCACAGAAAGCTATAGGCCTAATATGGGTCTGAGTTATGTTACCCAACAGCAGCATTATATCGGGCTTTTACTCTGTGTGTGTGTGTGTGTGTGTGTGTGCGCGTGCATGCGTGCGTGAGTGCGTGAGTGCGTGCGTGTGTGTGTGCGCGCGCGCGTGTGTGTCTATATATATATATATATATATATATATATATATATATATATATATATATATATATATATATATATATATTATATATATATGTGTGTGTGATTGCAGCACAGGCTGAAACACAGAATATTTTTAGCCTGTACCATGTTGTTTTAAATGGACAAATTATTGTGGTTATCTCAAACAAAAGCACACACTAAAAGAGATTTTTCTTATTTGCCAATTTTCATTTGTTTTGATGCAGAATTTGTCCTTTCTGTTTGCATGTTTTTCATAGTTTGTATACCTATTCCACAATGCAGTGCCAATTTCATTGTACAGTAGAACCCCGATTTTGCGAGACCAGATGGTGCCTGAGAATGACTTCGCAAAATTGCTGACATTGAAAAATCTTTTCTGACCGATTTTGACCTCCCAAAACTCCAAAAAAAAAATGCATTAACACAGCATTTTTCACGTTTATTGAGTTTTAATAGTAATCACAAAATTAACACTTTTTCAAAGAAAATATTAATTTATTTTAATAGACAGGTGTCTTCCGAATCATGAATACTCCAGAGAGCGTATACGAACTCCCCTTGCTTGAGAAAAAATGTAAACTGCGAGCACCGAGTCACTTTAAAAAGTGCTAAGTGCATTTCCCGTAGCTTCTTGAGGGAAAATCAGACCATGTATTAATGAAATATTATTTTAATTCAATAGGCAGATATCTTCCATACAAGATTATACTGTACAAGCCCAATATAACATGGCTGTTGGGGGACATAACTCAGACTCGCGTTATAGCTTTCCATGCTATTCTGGGAGCGACAGCCTATCTCTGGATGATGAAAGGGGGGACCAGCATCAAAGCAAGAACTACTCAAAAACCGTATGTTCCAGGCAAAGGATAAACATTTTCTACCAAGGGCTATGTTTTTCGCTGTGTTTGTATTTGTCACAAGGAATGGTGACCCCTCCTCGTTTGGGAGGAAGTGAGAAACAGAAAGGCAGAAACTAAACACAAGAAGTGCTATGACAGCAAGAGTGAGGCTGGCCGAGTAGGTCAAGGTAACCGCAGCCATAAAGAAAGAAGGGAGAATGCGGCGGTGTTCCAATTGACACTTTTTGTTACCAAAATCGTTGCGTGACTAGTTTTGTCTACAAAAGTGACACATGGCGCACAGCTGGCAATGCACTATGTCAGCATCTACGAACCCTAACTGTTACACCTAAGAGATGAATACTACCCACCACTGCTAGTAGCAATAAAATACGCACGTCAATCATGTGCCCCTGCCTCACCACCTGAACAGAGCCGGCCTGCCCCTAAAAGAGCGCTGTAATACCACCTGCAATGCAGAGCTACCCCACTTAAAATCCTCACCAAGAGAGCACAGCAGGGGTTGACACCACCCACTCAGGGAGGAGCCAGCCGGCTGAAAATGCACGAAGGAAGCCGAAGGAAGACACCAGTCTGTATTTAGAGCCGGAAAAGCCCCCAGAACACCAGTTGACGTCGAGTTCTCATTGCATTGGCTTTCTTTGCCTTGGCAGCTCAGCACCTTGCCCGTCCACTGCTGTGCTAGGGCCCTCTGCAACAACCAATTTACTACAAGTGAAGCTTGCTTCAAACACAAACACACGCACTCCACTTGGAAGTGTCACACACTGTCCCTTCAGAACAACAACAAATGACAGTAGGGTTTGCGTCGTTCTCACAACTACTTTATTAGTTGCTCTAGTCATAACGTAACTTACACCAGTTGCTTGGTAACTACAAAAGCTTAGGAGTTAGTACAGGTCACCGTTTTTATTCTCCCAAGAATAAATATATTCAAGTCGACACAATGCGTTCTAATTCCAAGGATGATTTGTACCTCTCAACCTCCTTGTAAAAGCCATCCTCCCAGGGAGCAGCAGGGACTGGGCCTTGCCAAACCATTGCTGATACTAAACTGGGTATTTAGTATGTTGCAAAACACCACCCAATTCGCCGGACACCCATACTGTGGGCCCAGTGTGCAAAGGCACTTGATGCACACGTACAGTAGAGCCCCCTACTAGGTACACTCCACCAGGATGCAACTGGACCACCCGAGTCAGCTAACCCACTCCATCCACCGGGTGAAATTAGCCAGTTGGGGTGCCAGGCCTGAAAAGGGGTGACCCAGTAGCCTCTGAGTGGCTCACGACAAAGATTTAGCGCCATCCCAAGTCAGCTAACCTGTCCCATACACAGCGTGTGATTTACCGATTGGGGCACCACGCCTGACGAGATATGTTGTCACTTCCGGGTACTCTTAGCTACAAAATTTACTGTCACTTGCCCCTTGCTTGTTGCGATAACCCGTAGTACCTAATCCCATTTACCCGAAGAGGAGACACTAAGTGGGCCGATAAAAAGGCATCTACGGCTCCTACAGTCAACCAATTGCCAGGTAACCCATCCCAGTCGGCCTTCAGCCTTTCCTGCGCTCGGGATCAGACACAAGCAGCCCGCCAACTGCAGGAGCCTCACTCCTCAGTCCTCCCTAGCAACTTGTTTGAGCCACCTCAGAAGATTGCCGGCACACTGCATCCCATCGTCGTACGCCTGCGACTAGAACTGCCCATGGGACAGGGAATCGCCAGCACCAGCTACTGGACACCAGCACCTGCCACTGCCACCCTGAGCCCAGCAGCCCCTGGAGCAGTTGTACACAAGCCACCCTTGGACAGGGTCCGCAGAGTCATCTGCCACCACCTGCCAGCGGTCAGCTACAGCACCAGTCTACAGGTGTTAAGCTGGCATCCACTGCCACGCACGCGACCTTAGAAGCCTTCATAGCCTGCAGACGCCCAACCAGGCTGACTCTGTATACCGGCACCCTCCGAGCTAAAGCACACCTACAAAAACCAGCCCATAAGGCCACCCAGGGTTCTCAGCATGAACCCACACAAAGTGGCCCCTCTTGTAGAACAGGTGACGTGTCAAGCTTTCTGACCATCACGCATCAAAATCTATCACATATTTTTGTAATTTGCATTTTGTCAGCTTCGAAGCTGACAAATCAAAATACAAATAACCAAACCACCAACATATTTGTTTGGCCTGTTTAAAACTATTAAATACACATATAAGCGATGTCAATGGAATAAACAAATGTCACAATAATAATTTCACAATGCAAGTTGCTGAAATATTCTTGAAATAGTTATTTTCTCATGACACAATGTTTTGTTAAGTAACAATTTCACGTCATATTGGTTTTATTTTGTTAATTTTAAATTTTTAATGACCCTCTAACTTTTGGGAATAGTTCTTTTTGTTTTAAGACTTAGTGGAGTTTTAATTTTGAAATCATGGAAACACCAAAATAATAGCAGCATTGCATACTAGACAATTCAATGTCAAGGTGTTCCAACAAAACTCCGAACAAATTAGAGGAAGGGCACGTTTATTTTTTGGTGCCTCATCTAGTTATTTCCCCTTAGTACATCACTGTTATGACACTTTCAGGATTGACATATTTTCTCGTGATAACTAGTATTCAATTTTATCCTATGTACTTAAATACTTTATTTTAACTTAAACTAGAAAGTGTATCTGCACTTTTTTTTCCATACACTATATGCTTTCCTTCACACACTACTGCAGCACACTCATGCAAGAAAATCTATGCAAGCACATTTAGTCAAACTAAAATGTTTCATAGCTATAATTATTCATAAGTAAAGCTTCTAGTTATATAATACAAACATTTTTAGGCTGATACTTATTAAATAAATGTAATTTATGAAGTTTTTAATTTTAAACAATCAGATTGCTAATAGTCATGTTATTTTAGATTTACAAATAACTCCGTCTCTAGGAATGATTCAGATTTCCTAGTGCCGGTCCCAAGCCCGGATAAAGGAGGAGGATAAATGGCTGGTTGTGGAGAATTGAGGGATGCACTGATGTCGAGTAAGTGCATTCGTTAAAACTCAAGAAATGCTGTCAATGTAACCAGCAAATCCTACCCCGTATGGGGATGGGTGAGGGCGAGTACCTGGCACCTTAAAACTGGGTCTCCTTGACTAAGGTATGGTAACCCCAACAGAAGAGTCCCTGGACCTCCAGGTTAGGGGTTGTGCGAAGGGCTGGTAACCCTCCCACGGAAAAACATATATTACTCATAAACCTCAGAAGAAGAAAACTAGGATGTATTTTATGATGACAAAGGTAAGGACAAAGGATAAACAATTTGGAATTAAAGATAATTTGAAATTGGGAACATGGAATGTAAGAGGTATAAAAAATAAAGAAGAAAATCTTGACAGAGAGCTATCTAGAAAGGGAAATAATATTGCTGCAATTACAGAGACAAAAAAATGCAAAGAACAAAAGAAATTGATAAACATACAATGATTTATAGTGGAGTCGCATGAGAAGAAAGAGCTGCAGCAGGAGTGGCAATATTAGTGGACAAAAAATGGAAAAATAAAATAGTAAGTTATACCATTATAAATTAAAGGATTTTGATTCTTAGATCGACAGTAGAGAGAGGAAACCTAACTTTGATCACTGTATATGCCCCAGAAGAAAACAAATGAGAAGAATCTGAACAATTTTATGAAAACCTTCAAATAGAGACAGATCAAATCTGTAAAAGTGATTTCCTTATAGTAGCTGGTGACCGTAATGCTCGACTAAGAAACAACCCAATTCCAGAAGTAATGGGAAATAGGGGTGAATCAACGTTAAATGAAAATGGTAAATTACTGACAGAATTTGCATCCTACAATCAATTAAAAATTACGAATACGTTTTTTGAGAAAAAGGATATGCACACGTTTACATGGACAGCAAGAGGACAACTATCTATTATTGACTATGTGATGGTCAATAAAAAATTAGGTCCCGATGTAATAGACACCAGAGTGCATAGGGGTAGCGATATATTCAGATCATTACCTTATCATCTCAAAAATGAGAATTCTTGCTAAATGGAGGAAAAGGTTCAACAAAAATGTACAAAATTATCACAAAGTTTATAAGATTTATCTGTTACAAGATGAAGGATTAAATCCCTATACCAAAACCGATTACAACAGTACTTACTTGAAAATCCAACAAGTAATGATGTCAACAAAGAATGGGAAATTATAACATCAAGCAATATTGAAAGCAACCGATGAAGCCACCGGAAAGAAAAAGAAATACTGACCTAAGTTGTTGTTTTTGGTTTATTTTTTAAATTAAGATTTGTGAAAATCTCTGTATTTTTTGTGTAAAAAGGCAAAATGATCTTGGTACGTAAGCAATATCATGACACCTGAAAAATGGTACGTGTACCAAGAAATTGTCATATTTAATATTGCTGCTTCAGTGCGCTCAATATTTCTCGGATTTGGTACAGTTGCAAGCTCGGCGAACAATCAATTTTTCTAGATCAATAGTTTTTTCGTAATGCTTTGGAGGCTACGCAATTCTCATAAAAATATAACCTCAAATATTTTGCGAGTGGTTGATTTAGGTAATGAAAAATTTACGTAGGTATCATAGTTAAGTGAATTAGGTGTTTGTGTAGATAAATCAAGATAAAAGTTTCGAACCTATTAAGATTTTCGAACACATACAAAACAATCAATTCCTCTTTCATGTAAGCACTTACCGATGTCCGGTGTTGTTGATTTTTTGTATGAACGCATTTTCAACTGTGATTAACACGCAACATGATTTACCTAACACTGCAGTCTGCACTATAAAACAACGGCAAAATAAAACCACTGATGCATTAACTGTCGTCTGTCTTACTAGACAGTGATCAAACAATCTAAATGTGATTTGTTGTTGTAAATAGCAAAATGAGGTTATGTACAGTGTACACAATGAGTGTGTCGAATAGATTGAGACTTTTTGAGTGGTTTTTCTCTTCTTTCTTAGTTTATTTCTTAACACGAGGCTGTTAAAATAGTGGATATTTGTATAGATTGCATAGTATGTAGTCGTTAATGTTTCTATACTACAATAGATGAGATAATAACGAAATTCACAACCAAAATGTAAAAATCTGCCAAACTCGCTATTAAAAAAAAAAAAACGCAAAATAATGATGGTGATTCGCAATTTCGAAAAGGTCATGTCCCTATGTATTAAAGTATGGTGTGCAATTATTAAATTGAATGTCTAAATGCATTTATATACTTGCATTATACTATGTTGTTATGATCTCGATTCTCATACATTTTTATGGGTTTCACATTGATATATTTTTATGACTGGATTGTATACATAGCTTTAAACAATGAACACCAACAATTTTTTCAATTTTGATAATGTAGAATTTTTAATTTGTGGGGGAAAAAAATTTTACCACTGAAAATTACACCACTTTCTATGTAAATAAGCACCACTTTTCGCTGAAAATAACATCCCTTTTGGCTAAAAATAACACCACTATATGACACAAAACAAAACCACAAATGCAAGTCACTAACAATGGGTTGCAATGAAGCTGATGTGGATGCTGCAGGCCTGGCTGAGGAGCTGGGCGAAGGAAAGCTGGGACCAAGTACGCTATGGTTGGCATGGGTGGTCGATCAGGCTGGCTGAGGTAGCCTTCTACCCCCCATGGGTACTCTGACGGGCTGGTGCGTACAGGGTCGGCAAACAAGTCCTTCGGAACCTCCGGTGTAACAGGATCCTGTGGATGCCTCAAGGCCTGGGCCTGTCCCCTAAACTTGAGCTTTGCTATGGAGGCAACAAGAACAGGGGATAGTATGTGCAGGTGACCAGAGGCAAATAAGGTCAACTTCACTCTCCCCTTCAACTCCCACCTTCTGGAATAGGTAATCGGGATACACAAACACCCACCCCATTTCAGAGAAGGAAGCCAGGCTCCTTGTATAGCAATTTACGTGTAGGGCCA
The DNA here is from genome assembly GCA_029891345.1 of Dryococelus australis. Classification (NCBI taxonomy): domain Eukaryota; kingdom Metazoa; phylum Arthropoda; class Insecta; order Phasmatodea; family Phasmatidae; genus Dryococelus; species Dryococelus australis. The sequence continues at coordinate 55,665,425 of CM056999.1, forward strand.
CGTGAGGCCCGTAGACTGAGTGGACACCATATTCCAGTACTTGGCACAGAGGCGCGGTACACACTGGAAGTCAGGCCGCACCATCTCGGATCACACACATGGGTGTTGCTCTGACTGAGTCTTCCCAACTCAGGGTACGCCTGCCTTTCATGGCATGGATGCGGAGTAGAAAGATTGGCGGACGAGTCAACAAGCTGGTTTAAGGTCAGTGTACCTGTGCTGGCACCCCCATTCTATCTACGCCGTAGATAGAAAGGATAGCAGTTCTAGGTGTTTGTGGTAAAATGGAGTGTTTGGGCTTGTCTGAATGCACGTGATGACGTAATCTAACTCCTGCGTCTGCACGAGCTAGGCAAGGAAGCGAAAGTCCTGTAAATCCGGTAGAGGCGATAAGTAGAAAAACTGACAGGGGTAAGGTGGGTGCGTAGCGTTGAACAAACTATGCAGTTCCCCTCTCCTATTGTTGCCTGTGTGTCCTGACATAACGCTCAGATACAGAAACGTCGCAAGGATGACTAAGCTAGGATAGCATGGGATGTCCTAAGGACTGTGAGGATAGGATTACCTTAATCTGACATGTCCGTGCAGAATAGGGTGGTAGGTTAGCAGGATTCATCGTGAAGAGAGACACCGGACTAACATAGAGGCCGAGTGGTCAGACTACTCCTAGTTAAAGGGCTTAATTAGCAAACAGTTCCTAGCAGCACAAGCTGGTCAGTGTCCGAGCAACGAGTGCTGAATGAATGAAGACTGGTGTCGCAGGCTGGTCATAACTCTGCGGGGGAGAACTGAAGACTGGTCTAAGGGAAGGCTTGAAAGGACAGGTGAGCCAGTGTCCGAGCAGAGGGTGCTCGACGACTGAAGATTGGTCTGGAGTCAAAAACTGTTCCTCCTTTTATAATCCTTTGGGTCACTGTCTGATCCTTATTGGCCAGCGTCATGAGGGAGAGGGGTAGTCACTGAGCGGGGTGGTAGCGAATCAAAGACTGATAATGTGAGTCACCAGCCAGCTGAAGGAGATGGGAAGCAAAGAAAAATGAAAATTCTACTACTAGTGCTATCTAGCGGCGGGTAAAAGAACTCGTTGCCTATATGCATAATTACGGTGGCCCGGTGCATAAAACAATCTTCACGGTAGATAAAACAATCTCATCTCAAGTTGGGCCAAACTGTAATGCTAACTTCGAAACTCACAAACAAAACTAAGCTATTGTTAAAAATGTGTCATGCATTTCTATCACACTCTCCGTTTGTTTAGATCCAACACAACTACCTGAATCCTTTAAACCTATTCCTCCCCATCAACATCAAGAGACCCTCATCTGCAATGATCCACCGCAATCAGAGTTGGCGGCTGTTCAACCGCCATCTCCTGCATCCAGCCAGAGAGATGGAGCACACCACCACCGAGCATTTCTCAGGTAAAGCGACGAAAGATTGTGGTTCTTATCTCACCTGACTTCGTCCCCACCAGGGTACCAACCTGACCAACTTTATACACGGGAATTTTGCCCAAACAAAGTTGAGTTCTCTGGGCATGCTCTACATGACTCTGGCATCGTGTGTGTTGAAGGTCTCCTCACAACTCAAACCTAAGTCTGTTTACTGCAAAGCTATGAGAGTACAGTTTGTCGTAGAGCTTGAAATCTCCCATGCATGTTCAGGGAAGAGCACTCCCAAAAACCAACCTCTGTTAACCTCACTCAAGCGTGGGGAACCCACACTAAACACCGGGCACCTTTAAGTGCTTGTGTTCGATCCCTGAAGATGACAGGGTAACCCCTGTTCACCTCTGGCTCATTATAACTTTTTTGGATTTTGAGGTTTCACTCTTCATCAGTTGTTATTTTGCATTAATTATCAAGTTGCATGAGAAAACACTTGGATAAATAAGATAAAATCATTTTTATTCTTCAAACACTGGAGTGTGAAATATTTTAATCTTAGGACTAATCCAATTCAAACTTGTTATAGCTTGCCGTCTCCACTCATTGAACTATATTTGACTCTCCGTTGGATGTTTGTTTTTTGGCTACGAACTCACAGAAAGATACAGTTATTTTCATAAAAAATCTCTTTTGCTACATGACACAAATTTGTTTTTCGACACCCATGAATTAAAAAAATTGGCCAGACTTGTTGCCAGGCGAGATAACTAGGCTAGACGCAGAGACTGAGGTTGGAGCTGCAAGTTGGGGGGGGGGGGGGAGGAAGTAAAGTTACTCCCTTTGTTCCTTCACATGTCACACAGGCAGTCTTTCCTTCAAGCACTGTGCAGCGTGCTCATTTCAAATCAGTTTTGACTAATTTTCACTAAGTATTTTTTTTTTTGTTTTTCAACTTGCGGCATGCAAAATACAAGTAGCAATACTACAACCAATGTACAGTGAATTCTCTATCCAATGTTCTCACCGGACTGACTAAATATTTCAATACATGTGGACTTTCAATGAATGTGGTCTTGTAATCCAGATAAATCAAAACTGGCATCACAGAATATGTTCCATGAATGCGGGATTTCAATTCATTGGAATGCAATACATAGAGGTGCCACTATTATATCATTGTGGACTCACAAACATATTTTTAATCAGTTTTTGTTACAATTGATTGCATTTTTCCTGGGATTTTTTAATTTTTTCAACAATTTTTATGGTTTTTTTTACAGTTCCTGAGAATGGCCTTACAAACTCCTCATTAAAACCAGTACTTGTAAATTCAGGGTTCTACTGTATTTTCACTTTTCTCTATATTCTCCATCACTTCTAACATTTACATTCTTGTTAACATATTTTGTTTACATTTTCCAAACTTGATATGTATATGCACAATCTTTCAAGCAACTTGCCAAATACAAACTTGCAAACAATGCAACACATGCAATAAATCCATGCTAAATTTTCCATGTAGTCATGAGAACATGTCACACGAGGGAACAAAGAAAATACTGAAATTTAACTTTACAGGTTGAATAGGTGAAGTGCCGTAAAGGCTCATCCCGCATACAATGTATTAGTGACATGAAGAGAATGAGATAATCCATTACTTTCAAAAACCTTCCTGTGCAATGTAAAGAGACGGCAGCACATGATCTTCGATTACCATGTTGAAAAGACATAGTAATAATCCATCACCAAAATTGTAACAATTTTTTTATAAAAGGTATGTATGGATAAACTGAAAACCAGTTTACTGATGTGCAAATAAGTAGGAGTTTACTGTGTATAGAAATATACAAATTAAATAACATTAAAAAATACTTACTTCGAACTTGGTCGTTTTTCAGTGGGCTTGTGTGTGGTGTTATGAACGTACTGATGGATGCCTACTTCATCTAATGTTTTGAACATTCTAGAACATACATGACAACGATATTGCACTCCTGCAGTGTGTTTCCTCAGTGTGACAAACAAAGGACTCCAAGTCGGGGAACATTTTATTGCAATTTTTCTGTATGCACTTGTACACCTGAAACATTAAAAATGAAATTCCTCAAAATTTCAAACAAATTCAAACTGATAACAGTTTCAATGTTAAAACATTATGATGCGAATGTAACACATGTCTGTATGTATCACCTTTTTGATTGCATACATCAAATACACCATCACAACCAGAAGACAAGCAACTGTGTTGAGTCAAACACAGCTACTCCCCATAAAACTGTTCAAAACCAGGATTAAAAACATATGGAGTACAGTAGAACCCCATGTAAGATAATTCTAAACATACCCTATATACTACACCGTATAAGAGACAACATGATATTTTCCTACTGAACAACAGGTCTGAGAATCAGTTTTTCAATCAACTCTGCGTCAAACCAGCAAACACATTCTACTAATGTTTTAATTGTCTCTCAAATACAAACAAAATTTAAAGGTAATAGTTTCTCATAAAGTACAGAATATTCTATGTTAATTTCATACAAAAACTACAAGTGAAATGTAACTTAAATTTTTTTGTGAATGGATATAATAAACGTGCAAGTAAAATAACATCACAATAAGCAAAATTTAGGTATATTGTGGTTAGTAAAATGAAGTCTGACTAATTCTCTCGCATAACCTTTAATATATCACATGTTGAGGCAACCATATTGCCATTACTACAAGCTGAGTTTAAGATGTTGCGCCAGTAATTAAAATTCCAGTCGACTTTGTTTAGTTCCAGTAACATCCATGGGTGGACAACGCCAATTTATATCCTCGGTGGTCTAGTAGCTGTCCCTCCCCTTTTCCGGCCTTGCCCCTACCTACTCCTCCTCTGGTGTTCGTCACTTTTCAACTTTGCCGGCGCTATTCATTCCTATTCTGCGTGGACTCAACGATCGGCACCAGCTGTTTGGATAGGAGCTTCACACTTCATGATTGCAAATTGTGTTACGGTGGACGAGAATTTACTACTCATTTTGAGCATAACTAAAATGTGAAAATTTTAATTTCGAATCTGTGAAAATGCAGGTGTTGACAACGCAGAAACCGGTGAGTGGTGGAACGAGTTGTGCATTTTTTTCTGAGATGAAACCTTTTGATGATTTGAATGTTTGGTATAGTAGAAAGTGCTAGCTTTTGCATGGGCATGCTATAATTTTATTTGGTATTGCTTAGATGTTGCTTTGGGTTCTGTGTGTAAATTAATGATTTATTCTAGCTTAAGTGTTCTTTCAGCCGTCCCATTTGTCGGCCCAGCTTGGTTGACAAGCAAGCAGTGTCCACTACTCACTGGCTTTAAGTTTTATATGTGTGCTTCGTTTACGTATTTTTTACATTGGAATGCTTTATTGGACTCATTTTTCAGTTGCCATTCCACTAGTTCTGACTTTTTTGTAATTTTTATGGTTTTTACTTTTTATTTTTTTCAGTTTTAATTGTGGTGAGTTTTTATATAGGCATGAATGGTCTCACCATAAACTCATGGATTAGGTTGGAATGTGCCTTTTTGCAGATTATACAAAATTTTGGCACGAATATTTAAATTGAGTTTGTATTTATTCAATTTAAAGGTGAACAGTGTATCTAGTTTTCTTACACAGCTAGGGTTCGGTGTTCGAGAGTTGAAAGGGGTATTGATCTAGTCACACATTTCTGCTTTAATAATGTGACATTTTTGAGGATTGTAACTATTTGAAGGTTTAATAATTTGCCGTCATAGTAAAAATTTTTCCTCTTGGGTCAAAATCTAAATGTGCCACTGGTTTTCAATTGGGTGCTCTTAATGGTAAACTTAGTACAGCCCCCTCTTTAAAGTATTGGAATTTTGGGTTAACTATAGTATTGTGTAATTAAAGTCATTTTTATCAATATTGTTTGAGTGTGTTCAAAACTGTGTATTTTTTGGAGCAGTAATTTACTTGGTACATGATAACTTTAAAGTGGCGATAACATTAATCAATCATGGTAGAATATGGCAAGTGTTGTCAGTTGTATTGAATTGTATCTTTTGTGAGGCAGTTAATAAACTTGACTGTTTGTTGAAAATAATCCTAGTGCACTTGTATGTCATTGTACCCCTATCCTGGTACAATGTTAAATGGCCGAAATTGTGCATTTGGACAAATCCACGATAGTAACAAATTAATTGTGTATTGAGAGTGGTGAAACACAGATCAGTATTCCTAGTTGACTTATTCTTAAACTCAAAAAAGCGCTAACAGGAAAATGTTGCAGACAGAAATGTTATAATGAAGGCCTACTTGTATCAACCGAAATACATTTTATAAAAATGTATGGCACACAGCGCTGTGCAGATGTAACTTTTTTTTTCATGAAACCAAAAATGAAAACACATTTGTATTCACACAAAAGTTTAACACAAATAGTTATGTTAGCAAGTGTTAAAGATGTATTATCGTATTCACACAAAAGTTTAACACAAATAGTATTTTTAACAAGTGTTAAAGATGTGTTATCATTCACACAAGAAGTGACACGTATCAAGTCACCTCAACCAAAAATTTTATATCACATTAGAGTAGTACTGGCAATGTTAGTCTAGTATGACAATATGTAATGACTAACAAAGCTCGTCACCAAGTGTTTACTACTAAACCTGCTTCCTTCATCAGTCTGTGGTGGTAACCTGAAGCTTACCATCTCTGAACCCTTATCAACAGCCCCAGAAGGTATACTTCAACCACCTCCTTCCCCCTCACTCTCATATGCGAGATAAATAGGGCAGAACCCTAACCCTGGACATCAGCTAATCTTCTGTCTGGGAGGACAAACTAAATACACTCTCTCATTTATAGTATGCAGGGTTAGATTTTAAGGATCTAGCTAACCTGTCCAATGGACATGTGGCATTAAAAATTCACCTATCCATCATCCAACCTACCTGCCCGCTGTACCCAAAATAGAAATTTTAGTCTCACTCAAAAATAAAGTATTATATATTAGAATTTTTATACAAATTATTTACAATGTTGTTTATTTCAGCCACAAAAATTTAGTAATCACTTTTTCATGACTCGCTGTCAGATTCACTGCACTTGTTCTGTCCCTCCTCACATTTTCTGTATTGTGGCTGAAAGAGTCAACACTTTCTCTGAGCATTATGATACCAGAAATTGATTACTGGCCCAGGATCAAACTCATTTTCACAACATGACCAACTGAAAATGCATAGGTGAAGACAGTGTATCGTGTAGACAATTTTGTCAGTCTGTCTTGATAAACTTCATTAATGAAAATCCTCCACAAACTGCAGTGAGAGCAGGCAGGGACAGCACAAGATCTATGAGCAACAATATATTTGGATAGTAACTGTGATGTTTTAGGTAGATGTTACCCCAGTTGGCTTTACACACAAGACTATACTATACTGCTGATACACTGTTGTTTTTAGATCTGTTCATTCTAGCTCAATCATCTCGCACTTCAACCCATTGTTTACAAGACAAGGGGAAAAAAAAGTGTCTCAACCTAATGATCGAACTATCACCAAACTCAGTTTCATTGTTTGAAGGCCACATTTTAAAAACACACAAATTTGATAAATCCGGTAATTCACAAATTTCACTTTGCTTGTCTCCAAGCCGAGATTCCAAATTTTCGGTGATGGTATTTATAGTGACGCATGCCACTTCTACATCTAATCTAATACGATTACGACTCATCGCCTAGAACATATCGTCCATCTCTACAGACATGAACAGCACGTTGCCTAGCCCACAGGCAACTGGAACTTACAAGCAATTCCTTCTCAACTGGAAGAAACGCAACCCACTAGGCACACCGGCCCCCCTCTCCTTTCCCCGCGTTCGAAGCCAACAAGCTGCCCAGACCTCGAGCAAGGCCGAGCGGCTCAGACGAGGCACGAAGCAAGAATCGTTGATATGAGGATTCTCACGCCACCCAGGGCCGGAGGATGTCACACCTCCCCTGTACCCTGCGCCGGCAGCCTACAAGCTTCCCCTATATAAGTCCGGATGCTGCCGACCTCGGGAGTCATTCTTTCGCATCTCTAGCAATCTCCCACAGCACTACTAATGCTCGGGATCTTCAGAGAAGTTGTTACCTTACAAGTATGCCCCCTCTGCTACTTACTACGTACATCAACGACCAGTCAACCCGACAACATACGAACACAAACATTTTATTTTAACTTCACTTTGTCTCCTCTAGATACCTTTTATTAGCAGTTTAACTTTAACTCATTTATATTCATCTAGAACCAGCTTTTCCCTTTTACTTAATACCAGGTCACCTACACCTGGAACCACGCAGTCACCTTCAGCTATCCTCGACTTGGTAGGAGGTAGCACAGGTCACATGTTTATTGAACTTTCAATAAGCACACATTGCTCTCTACCTTTCTGTTTTTATTTCCAGGGTATTTATTTGTATACACAGTTGAAAGTAGACTATGCTGTGCACTGTCGACAGAAACCGGGAATTTTATTCAACTGAATTAAGACACACATATTAGACTGCTACCTGTTTCTTCCCAGCTACACATCAGCACTTTTAGTGCTCGTGGGAGAGAAACAGTGATGCCACAACCACTAGAAACACCTTCACACCAGGAGGCACGACAGACTCAGGTTGCTTCTCACCATCTGCATTAGTTAGTGTGCGGTGACTGTGGCCTGTAGTTTTGTCGGGCATCCTAGTGCGAACGCACAACCAGTAGAGGCTTGGCGGTCCACACGGCTCCACGTCCCTGATCAGCCTGCCTATGGTGGGGGGTCAGTGGGGATTCTTATTGAGCTCGAGCTGGCAAGTCACTATTGGGTTACACACTGTTATTCTTTCTATATAAGGTGCACTACATAAGCTACAGAACTATTATTACCCTATGCCTCACGAGAGAAGGAGTGGTAGAAAACGCGTGGAACAACACCTGGCTCACCCCACTCTCAGGCCGAGGATAGCATTACTCCATCCTATGTAGGATAGACAGTTGGAAAAGGATCGTGCCGCCGAACTGAGACGACAAGCATTCGTGCGTGCTCCGGTTCTAGTAATCGACTTTCCACCGTGTGTCCGCATCTATACCACGTGTCACCCGGTTGTTAACGGACTCCTGACCGGCACTAACGTGCGCCTAGGCTGGGACAATCTCATCTTCTGGTCTAAAGAAGCTCATCTGTGGAACATCTGTTCCGGCATTGAACAAATTTGTCCTGCCTAAAGCCATATGTACCTAAACTACAACATCCAGGAGCAGGAGTGAGTAAGTTCTAGCCAATCCACTTCATCTCACCCCAGCTATCTAAATCCAGTTAATCTGCTTTTGGTCAAGCGGTCAAAATCCTCAACTAACGTGCCAAGTCAGTCTAATCGAGCATGAGACAATAGCAGTTGTCTTATTAGAAGTCTGCAACATATAACACATTTCAGTTGCTTACCTTCATGATGCTGAAAACTATAGTGCTGAGCTGCTACAGATTTTTAGTGATACCAGTACGAACTGATACTTCCTTGCCAATACAATGGACATATGAGTAATGGACTGAAAGACTTCTAGTAGCGCTAAAAGTATTTTGGGAAGCTGATGAAAATCTGTGTTAGTCAGTCTCACACAATGTACTATTTGATGCTTTACGTAAACATACAAAATATTACGAAAATTCATTTCACATTAATTCTTCAAAATCAAACAATAAAGGTAGCACTTAAAATATACTTTAGTAATTTTCTTTTAAATTTAGTTCTTGGAAACTTAAACAATTTATGTTTTAAACTTATCAAATAAAAAATATTAAATCTGCAATGTTGTGTATCACATTTCTCACTATAATTCAACTTTGCTCATATTCAGAAAATAAAAATTATTTATATGTATAGTTCTTAAATTCAGCACTCCCTTATTTATACTGTTTGACCTCTGCAAAGCTGGCCCCCACATTACTAGCCTAAGATGATTATCTCTTTAGAGTGTCTGTCACAACAGGCCACAGTGCCATGGGAGCGAGCTGCATTTCTCTCTCTATCTTTCACTCTTCCACTCTCTTCCCACTTGCAGTAGATGATTATCTCTCACAGCAGGGTAGCATCTCCCTTCCTCCCTTTTTCTACCTGAAGTGACAATCAGTTAGCCTGTCTCAATCCAACATTATCATCCTGGCTCAGCTTTATAAAACTGCCAATGAGTGCCTCATTATAAACCTGTCAGGCAGGTGGACAGGTGACTTAAATTTCCTGCCTGCCTGGACATGATTTTACCTGCCCGGGGCAGGCAGACAGGCCTTAAAATCAAACCCTGATAATATGTACCACTACATTCCCTCATGTTTTCTTCTTGTGGCAGGATTACTCAAGTAGCACTCTGCACAACTGACCACTATATATTTGGGGAGGTAACCACAACAGAACCTAGTACCTATAAGGTACAGATGGTTCACTTCAGCCAAGACCACTCTACAGTCTCTCATACCATTTCACCTTTTACAACACCTCCAGAAAGCAGAGACTTAAATGCTAAGTTCTATTTGCAAGCATATGGAATAAATCACTACCCCTGTTCAGCCACTCAAGCATAAGAAGTCAACACCATGATGTTTCAGTGAGGCCAACACAGTTCAGACACCACAGGCAAGATCCTTTACTTATGCCATGCTTACGGCCCAGAAAATTTTGCAAACCGCAAAATAACGCAAAATAATGCCAAATACTGAGAAATTATCTTTAAGTTTATCTAAAAGCACAGTGCGAGCTTCTTTTACCACGAAAACTCTTACAAACATTAAGTTTTACAATTTTACATTTGTTTTACAGCATTATCTCTCACTTACTGCACATACGTGCTGATAACAAAACTATTGGAGTAGTGATCACATTGTTCATTAAACTAAATTTTATGTCATGCGAACAATTCATAAACTGATTGATAGGAAGGTCAAAAATTATATATATATATATATATATATATATATATATATATATATATATATATATATATATCAAGCCAAATCGCTATGGTGCTCATTCATGAGCAGAATCATGCCTATGCGTATTTTATTTATAAACAAACATCTCTAACTAAAAATACTGGTGACATGACGAAAGTAAATAGTACATATATATATATATAACACAGATAAATATTATTGTCATCAAATGTAATAATTACGCACCAAACATTTGCGCTGTATTTGTAAACATTGCCAACTTAACTCCTCTTCTGGGCTTTAAGGTTAGGTTCTTGACAACTAGCAAATATATTGCATTTGCAACTATTGAGGGAGGTTGGTGTTTGTAGTAATCTGCTTATGTCGCAAAACCGGTTAAGAAAGCCAAAAATTATAACTGTTTCAGGTCTGCCCGGGAGTTTGAAAGTGAAGGGATTTTTTCGTTTTATAAACTGACCAAAATGCAAAACTGCATTGTAAACATTGAGTGGGCGGGAAAAACCACACGCTTAAACACTGTCATGCAGTATGCACAGCGATTTAGTGATAACGGAGGACATAAAAAATAAAAAGACAACTACATTGGTAGCAAATTTATTTCGTTTTCATATTGCCAAGAAGACAAAAAACAATAGGTTTCTGTTAACTCCTTTGTAAAAACTGTTTTACTATGTAAAAAGTATTTTTATTTTATCAATAATAAAATATTTGTACTAGTATTTTGTAGTTAGGTTGTGTGTTTGTGTTGGAGTAATATTGAACTGAATAGAATTTGATTAAAATATTGTTATCTACAAATGAACAAAAACTGTATGTGGGTGACACAAAAATTTTGTAAAAAGCAAATGCTAGTGAATGTTCTTGGGCAGTTTAAAATGTCTCGATAAAGTACAATATCCATCGCACAAAAATTACTGTAACGTGACAATGTGTATTGCATGACAAATGTGCTCTTGGAAGGTTGTCCCTTTTCCAACATTATCGTTCAATATTTTTGAATGTTTTCCACGTAAATACGTACCGGTTAAAAGAATAAATAGCAAATTTCAGTGAAATCGTTACAAAAACCAAATATTCATGTAATAATAATAATAATAATAATAATAATAATAATAATAATAATAATCGATGCATTTTTTGCTATAAAATTTATTTGATGAAATTAAAATATATTTTTGACAATATGGCAGAATTTTAATGAAGAAATCAGCTAATTTTATTTACCGTAAAAGTGGAGCCCTAGCCATACCAAGTGCATCCACGCATCAGCAAAAAACAAAAACGGAAAGAACGATGATGCATCACAAATAAGAATGACACAAGAACACTCACCCAGTATCAACTATGTTTTCACCACTCCACGCCTCACTTAAAAAATGAAGTTCAAGTACTTACAGGGTAGTGCTACTGGACAGATACCAAATCAGATTAACACACAGTCTAAGCAGATACATTGTCACAGCGTTTTGGTGGCCGACTACTGCGCAGCTGTGTGGAAAATGTTTGACCGCCTTTTTGTAGGTGCGCATATTTGCAAGAACCACCCTAAGTGGTTGTGTTTTCTGTATCGTTTTCAAAAATGTAATTAGTAGCGGCGACCTATTCCCAACACATATTAAAATACAAAGTATTATGGGTCCACTTATTAAAATCCATATCCATCCTAATCAAACTTCACACCAGTGTATAATGTTAAAGAGAATAGGCCAGATACCCGTCAGAGACCCTCCTAAAGTACCTTACTGGCTACACATATCACACTGCATAAACTGCCATTCCTATCAGTAAATTCAATGACTGAAATTAAAGTGATCGCCTACATTGAGTTAATTTCACATCTGAGGCTTAGTGGCATGGAAGTGATAAGGGCTACACTACTTCATAAATCAAAAGCACCATCACTGCTACACGCAAGTCTCTGAACTGGTGTGCAGCATTTTTATTATGCTGCATATACCAATGGAACTTTCAGGAATGACCTAATTTTATTAGTGGAAAGTGTGTCCCAAGATTCAATGCAAGCTCCCATCGTAGATTTACTTGTGTCAGAGTAGTATGTTATAAAATATAGCAATCTGGAAAAAAAAGTTTTTAATGTTGGAGGTCTTCAAAATAATGCTTATGGCATGTATGATGCCTGGAGTCTAGATTATACGGTGAAGAGCAATAAAACTGAAATAACCCCAAAATTCAAGTTAATACACTGCCTAACACTAAAATTTAAGTTAAAACACGACATAAAATGGAACTGAGCCAAAATACACTATTTTATCTGCAAAACCATGACAAACAATTATATCCAAGAAATGTGTAAGCCAAGTGATGATAAGAATAATAACAATTTTCAAATAATGGGAAGAAGAAAATTAATTTTATGTCATTATTTAGGCTGTGTGAATAACAGCACTAAGGGTCAGATATTATGTAGGTAAGAATAAACAGCAGTTAATGAAAAAAGCCAAATTATAAAATTATATGTATAAAAACAGTTTCATTCCCACGACTAAAGATTTTTTTCTCTATAAAACCTCATTGAAGCAATTTGTGTAAAATTGTGACAAAAAAACAGTTTCAGAACCTCAACGTATGAGTTACAAAAATACTTAAAACTTTTTAAAAAAATTTGTTTTTCAACCTATGGTAACACTCTGTGTAATCATAATAAAAAAAAAAAAAAATGCTTATTCTTGTTTATGCAGTTGTATAAACATTTTAAAAAATTCTATGTGAATATGCACATAAGAATAAATTATTAACTGATCCACAATTTTTTATAATAAAATTTTCATTCAAATAACACAGTAAAATTTTTCCTCTAATACTGCATTATTTTAGTAATGAAGTTTCAATTTAAGAATCTTCAATAATATAACTGATAACCGAAAAATGGGGTATTTTTAAAAACGAAATTTGCAATAACACCACAATATCTTTCCATTCTGAAAGTAACATTCTGCCCTCGCCTGGGGATATGTTTTCTTTTCATAAGTAAAAGTATTGGTGACAAGTTTAATAATATTGTCAAAAAAATTGGGAATTTTTTAAACATTCTGCAACACAGTACAAGTGCCAAGTAGTTGACTCGCTGAGGGGTCATGTACACTGAGCATGTGTACCGAGTTATACAAAAACACAAAAACTGGGATGGAAAAACTAGGAAAAGGAAACCATCAACACACTTTCCACAATCCATAAAAGCAATAGTTTAATAAATGTGACAAATGGCCTGTGGCTAAAATTTTAAATACTACTTTCTGTAGAAAACAACTGCCACTAACTTGCTACCTGTATTAATAAATGTACGAAGGCCTCTTATAAATGAACACAGTACCAGGCTCCCCTCCTTCATAACACTTCTCTAGCTCCAACAGGCACACAGCAATTAGCACAGCCACAGAGAAAGAGATGTGCAAATACATAATGCCCACAGTGGAGTCATCAAAACTTGAACTTCACAGCCAGACACAGGGTCAAAACACAAAAATGCTTTAAAAAAAACCATACCACAACATCCTACAATGATTCATACTGCAACTTATTACGTATGAATACGACGCACACTGATTATATTCCAAATATTACAAGTCTGAGTTATTGCAAGCAACTTATCCATGCCGGTAGCAGTATACTGGAGTATGAGACAGCAGATAGTCCACCAACAGTTAAGCAAACAATTTAAAACATGCATATTAATCAAATGTAACCAAATATATCACCAGAACACTTACTTTTTCATCGGAATGTTCTTTTAAATGTGTTTTCAAGGCAATATAAGTTGAAAATACAGTTGAACAAAATTGGCACATGTATAATTTATTCACCAAAGTCTTCACTCTCCTTGAAGATTCAGAACTCTGCAAATGAACAAAAATATATCAAAACACATACAACGGAAAATTATTAGTACTATATTTTAAATTCCTATTGAATACAAAATTATATTTAAAGTTTATTTAAGTTACTTAAAATTGCTAGAGAAAAAAAAAGGGGAAGGGGGAAGAATGTAATTATGGGTGTAATCAATAAAGCAATACTAACCTGTTCATCATTACTGGTGTCTTGTCTATCACAGTTCTCAGAAGATACACGCAAAGGATCTTTTGGCACGGCCTGCATCAACCATTATGCAATAATAGTACTACTCACAAAATCACCATAGTACCAAACACAAAATAATATGTATGGTAAACTATAATGTTCATACAAAACAAAGGAAAATTTCTTACAAATATTCAGACATAGAATACAATTCCTTCAAAAGAAAACTATGATAATTTTTTTTTTTACATTATTTTCTTGAAATGGGGCAAAATCCCATTTTGAGCTCACCTGCTTTGATGACCATTCACTGCTAATATTTTGATCACAATGAAAAAGTATACATGTTTGACATTCACATAAAATAGGTATGTGTTTGAGTGGGTGAGTGAAGAGATTTGGGAGGCTCTTAACAGCGAGGTCTAAAGAACCAATGAGGGTGATTGAAGTGAATATGGAGCAGCGCCGGAATGAAGGGGCAGGGGAAATGGGAGATCCCTGAGAAAACCCACTGACCAACGACATCGTCTAGCACAATTTCCACTTGGTGGGCGGTACATGTTTGAGGTTCGCATAAAACATGTATGTGTTTGACAACAGAAATATGTGGTTTACAGTAAATTCCCCTCCTCTTACATCCAGCTAATTACATACTACTATTAATAAATTCAACTTTTGTCATAATTTAAAAAAGCAAATAAAACTACTATTGGACCTTCATTCATACACGTACAAATCAAATCTTCTGATTTGTACCAGTTGCCGTACACAACACATTGACGAGTGACGCATTTCCACGCACTGGGCATGCGTGCTGTACATTAAGACTTCGTCCTATCATAGAACACCAGTGATCACACAGATACAGGCAAGTCATACTCCCAATAGTACAATAATCACGTGCCTACAAGATCCGGAGACTACTTCATGAGCGACTAGACACATGGTTGGATAAATTGTACTGTTCACTCCAAAGCCGTCACACTGTCACCCTAACCCCAACACGTGATTTTACTGTTCGACGAGCCTTCAACAACATCCCCAAAGATAAGTGAGTTCCACAGTTCACTGCAAGAGTGCAGCAGTCATTCCGTTGGAGCACCACAGTCTCCAGCCCCTCGTGCCAAGGCAATAGATATGTCAAAGCCTACATCACAGGAGATAAGAAAAAGGGTGGCGCTGCCACCAAGCAAGAATAAATTACCCCTGCGGAGGGAGGTTAGCCACCCCCGTATCCTCAGAAAGCCTACAAACTAGAAAATTTGGTATATAAAGAGCAGTGGCGGCTCCTGAGGTAGGGCTGCGGGGCACAGCCCTCCTAATAAAATCTCAAAACGCATACCTCTACTTATCTGATACTCAGTAAATAATACTGCATGCGAATACAGCCAGGTACTCTGTTCTAGAGTGCAGTTTGTCTAATTGCTGCTCGTCCTCTCCACCGCAATCAGGGCCGGAGGGGTCGTTCCTAGAGTTGGGAAGACTTAACTCAGAACCTACACCCATGTGCAGGAACTGCTGATGGCAAGGCTTAAATCCCATTGCTCACTGCATTGAGGCACCAAGCATTGTGAGGAGGTTGTCCGCTCCCTTAGCAGACACTCCACGTGGCTCAACAGAAGTAGCGTACACATTCCCTGTGTTTCTCTCACAGATGTGAGGGTTGTTCTTGCTTCTGAATACCTTTCTCCTACCGCAGTGGCACTCGTGAAAAGGTTGAACAGGCGCTGACTGCCTCCAGGTGTTTACAAGAGCTGACCCCTGCCCTTGTTGCATCTATCAACCAGCTCACGACCAAGGAACAAGCGCAAGCCTTGCGCCACCTTCTTGTACCTGTCATGCTGGAGATTCCAACAGATTTGTTTGATGCTCCAAACCATCTATACAAAGAAATCCAACCGTGGATCACTGAATACCTCAGCCAGTTGGATCAGCTGCCAACAATCCCTACAGCTTATCTCTGCATCAAAACATTTGCTCTGCACCCACCGGCACGAACACAAGCCCGGAGTATGAACGTTCAATTAGCTGTAGTGCATGCATGTCCCACAGAAGCTTCCAAGGTTAAGTCAAACACAGAGGGAACACATCACCCAGGTATACCACAAAAAGCATTCAGCTTAAAGTGCAAGATCTTGTTGCCGCAAAGCTACCAGGCCACTTCTCTACATGGGACAAGCACCTGTACCACATAGAGATTAGAACAAACCAGTGAACCCCGCCAGAAGGGGTACGCCTGACCTAGTGCCCCGCAAAACCTAACCCACCTTGACGTAGTGCTTGCCATTCTGCCGAAGCATCACACGTCACAATAAAAGCTCATTTTATGTATTTAACAAGCTATTAAATTGGAGGTAAATATTTTTGCAAACATAAAAACAAATGATGGTCAGAATATTTTACTGAACACATCCATTGCACTACAGTTTTAAAAAATTGGAAAATCTTTTGAAAAATTAAATGAACGTGCATTACTGGAAAAACTAATATTAGCAAATTTAAATTGCCACTTCCTTTAGTTTTAATTTAATGTGCTTTTTGGGTAATATAATGTATATTATTAATAAATGCACAACATTTTACCACAAGATTTTCATTTACATACTGTGTGATTTTCCAGCACTAAAAAGTGACTTTAATTAGTGCTGACCCAGTACTGATATCCAATATTAAAAATTGGTCACTGTTCAGAATATTAGAACCACCCAAACCGAACAATTTTTATACCAGTACTGAACACTGATAATTTCTTAGTTTGTTTATTTTTCTTCCCAATTAGTGATAGGAAAATCATATTTTTAAAAATATGTCTTGCTCAAAACTTGTACAGAGCAGTCCAAAAGAAATGCAGTAAACTCCCAATCCTTCTGGAGTGCACCACTATCCACCTCAATGGTGAGGGCAATGGGTGAAGAAAGGAGACATCTTGGCCACATGGATGAAATGCACATTCCCATCTCCCATCTTCCTAGTGTCTGTATTCTGTAACTCATTACCATCTAAACAAATTATTTCGGTAGAACTCTAATAACAAACTCCAAAGGATGTAATGAGAGTTGCATATTGAGGATGCAATTCTGTAACACCAGTGGAAAAGGGTGTACCGAAAATTATCCTTTCCTTTTTTTTTTTTCTGATACTGATCGTTACAGCTAAAGGCAGTTCACGTTAACGTGAGCACTCTAGAAATCAACCTTTGAAAAAAACCACCACCCGCAACTGCGTATGTATAACCATGTGTGTCAACACATAGGCTGGGGAAGAAAACACCCAGTTATATTGGCAGTGAAAAGTAGTTCTACAAAATAACACTGTATTGCAAGTGTAATGTTTAAATTTATGGCTACGTAAGCTGTTTGAAGTTTATTTTATACACTTAAAGTAATTATTGGCATAAAGATAATGTATTTACTGTAACTCATAATTATATTGTGTCACGTGATTGGCACAACAGTCAAAACCAACAGTCCTTTGTTGTGGTTCCTTCATGCTTGTTGCTTGGCTTTGCTTGTGAGGCAAACTACAAATTTGGAAACTGGAAGTTGTTGTGTTTTAATATTTCTCATTTCTTTTTCAGCTTATCTGCAATCAGCATTGTGTTATTATAGGTCGTATAGTGTTTAATTTTGTTGTAGTGATTTTGTGTAAAGTTGAGTTCCAGCAAAGTACATACAAATATTAAGCGTCAGGAGGAAATTATAATTCTCGCCAAAGTATTTATTCTTTAATTCATCGAGGAGGGATGAAACCGTGCAAGGTAATCGAACGAGTTGCAGAAATGATGAAAATTTCAACTGCCACTGTCCGGAGGTAAATGTGTTTTTACAACGTGTTTTCGACACTTATCCCCAGTAAAAAAAGTGAAAAAGAACAAGTATAAATCAACAGATAAGTGATATTATAAACATAAAGTTAAATAACAATTATACAGTAAATGAACGACAGCAGAAACGCAACATTAATATATTCATGTGAGTTTGCTAAGTAAATGTTATATCCTAAGTTTGACAAATAATATTAAAAGTTATCTGTACCTATCTACCTACGCCCAACTGTTTAACCTTTCTTTCATATGTCATAAAAAGTGCTAATTTTGCAGTCAATAATTATACGTTAATTTTGCATGGTTTTACATCACTGTGTAGTTTTGTAATGTAGGCCTAACCTCAAATATATCTGTACATATCTATTTACGACCAGCCATGTAACCTTTCTTAAATATGCCAAGATAACAAGTGCAAATGTGCCTGTCAATAATTATACATAAATTTGACACGTTCTGAAATCACTGTTATTTTGTAATGTAGGCCTAAACTCAAACTTGTGTTCATGTAGTTATTCATCCCAAGTTACAGTGTTAAGTTTCACTATTGTTAACATAACATAAACATCGCAGTTTGATGCTACACCAAAGGTGTTCCAACATATAAACTATAAAATCTTGAAGCTGGTTTTGTTAACTATATGCTTGTTGCCAACATTCTTTTGTGATGCAAGTGTAGGCATAATTGTTTTATTTGGTGATGCTTGCTGTAATAAGAATTAGAAAGTATTTACAATTAATTGTCAACAGTTAGGCCTATAGAACAATTCCATGTTTAAATTTCAAAATGGATGATCGACAAGACAACTTGCTACCTTTTGAGAAATATCAACAAAGATAGTATGCGTTATTGAGCAGGCATAATTGTTTGTAATATCTGCCACTTTGGCAGCAAAAATATTGTAGTTATTGAAATTTAATGTAACTGTAAATTACATGTCATAGTCAACACCCCAGACTCCCAGATCACCTGCTTATTTGCGAATGCAAGTTTTGTAAAGGTTAGATTACATTACGCAGTGTATGTGTTAAATTAAGTATTTCTAAAGAAGCTGTATACGCTAGCTTTCAATAAGGGCCGGGCTACAATTGAAATACCAAACACGTTCATAGTTGTAGTGATAAGCACATACAAAACACAAAAGCACAGTGGCCTGGCTACACTTGATATAACGATAATAATATTTGTTTGTTTATGTTGCTACATTTGTACCGAAGAAATTAAGGTCTGTACATAGTGTTGATAGTGGGTTTTTTCAAAAATTAATATTTTCAATTGATCTGAGACATTTTTTAAATGGTAAATTATTTACATTTCAATTTTTACTTTAAACGTTACCTAAAAGCGTTACAAAACTTCCGTGGTTGTGATTATCCATAAATAAACAAAAGAAAATATCTTCCCGAAGAATGAAGTCAAAATACACACTTTCTTGATTTGTAAATAAGTTTTTCAAATGATAACATAGTATAAGTGTCGGGGCTTCTGATTGGCTGTTTATTGACGCACAGCTATAGAAACAAGGAAAGCTAAACCAAGTGCTTATCGCTATGCACAGTAACTTGCCTGTAAGTATTACTTTTATAATTTGTCCTTTACATTATCATTTTGCTGTCATTTGTGAATATGTAGTGGTTTTACATTAATAATAAGAGATTTATTTCAGCTTTGTGTGTGCACGCATGAACCATTTTTGTAAGTATAGTAATTTTCTTTAAATACTTTTCTCATTTAAGTTTTCAGTTTTGCTGCAATCATTGCAATGAAGGAACCACAACAATAATGAGAGTCCATGAACTTTATCTGTAAAATTGCTTTCTTGAGGTCTGTGTGAGTTTGACAAAAAGGAAATGTCGCACCCATTTGGGCCGCAAGAGACACCAGAAATATGGCCATCACCGGATCGGCATTTCACTTAGCTATAAATAATTATTTTGTGCAAATGAAGGTGGTGCCAGTTACAAGCCTGGTATACCCTTCTTTTACCACTTCAATTCACAGTATAAAAGTTCAGTTCTTTTTTGGAGGGTCTCAGAAGGGTACGAACACAGAGTAACTGTGTCAAAAAAAAACTATATGTACATATACACAATTGCATTTGTTGATATGTTTATATTTTTTGTGTAAATTATTTTTATTTTATATATACGTTATAGGCCTATGTTGAAATATATTTATCTCCAATTATAAAGGTGCATATAAAACTATCCTTAAAATGTACATATACATGCACATATTTTATATATTTTTCTTTTTTATATATTACATATTTTTATATACTGCCATGTTTGCACCATCACGTGAAGTTAATTAGCACCATCTACTTGTGTGCAGTAGTGTACTCTTTGCTAGGTTCAGATCCCCTCCTCTTTCCTTGCCTCCCTGCCTTCCCCTTTCCATTCGTGCATCATTATTTTTTGATTTGTCATTTTTTATTTAAGGTCTTGCACGGCCTCGCTCTGTCTACTTTATACGCTTCAGATATCTGCTACGTTACGCCGCTACCTTATGCCTGCAGGATGTATGTTTTTTCCTGATGGCTTAGTTGCACCTAACTTCAGTCAGCTGAGGCCAAACACAGCTACCATGTTTTAGAGCTGACGTTTTACTTGTCACGCTACAGAGCGATGGAGCACTTAGAAAACTGTGAGTCATGGGAAACGTTAAGTTTGCGGTACAGTTTTTAAATGTTTGGTAATGTGTGTGACAAGTGGTGGTGTATCTTGGGTGTGCAGTAGTGCTAGTCCATTTCAAAATCTGGATTTGGCTGCCCTTCCAAATTATTTTTGGCTTAACTAATGTGTGTCCTTTTTTAACGTGTCATGTTGGTCCTTGTTCACCACCAAAGTTTAATGTTTGCTTTT
The DNA here is from genome assembly GCA_029891345.1 of Dryococelus australis. NCBI lineage: Eukaryota > Metazoa > Arthropoda > Insecta > Phasmatodea > Phasmatidae > Dryococelus > Dryococelus australis. The sequence goes on from CM056999.1 coordinate 55,686,505, forward strand.
TCACAGTTTCCATGACTTCATCGCTAGGGCATTCATATATAATGTATGTATGTATGCATGCATACATATATATCATGTAAAATATACAATATATATAAAATACGTAACATATATAATTGTTTGGGTCATCTCACAGCTCCGATAGACAAAAATTTTACACAACAAACAATTGAAAAATGAACGCCCTAGCGATTTTTTATATATATATATATATATATCATGTGTTACATTTAGCAGTCCTAAAATGAACATTGAGTTTATTAACATGTGGCAATCACATGGCAGTCACACGGAAATGTTTGTTTACATGTGGTGGAAGTATACATAATGGGCAAGAAAGTAGAATTTTAGCAGGGCTTTCAAAAGTGCTCACTTTATCGTGAACAGCCTATAAATGACATTTAACACAGTTAACCGGCCAGTTACCATTCACGAGAAGTGAACAAGAGTACACTGAAAGAGAGAGAGCTACAAATAAAGTCGTTACATTAACGAGCATATATTTTTGGACTTATTTATGTTTATAATGAAAATAAAATGTGCATGTAGAACGTCTAAAATACTCTATAATGTGCTGCTGTAAGCCTTAGAATTTTCTGTCAACATGGCAAATCCAAACATTATTCACTAGAATACACATATTTATACGGGAAGTAAGAAAGGAAGGCGGTTTGACTGCACCATATATAGGTACAAAGTAATAAATTGTTTAATGCATCACACATTTTAGATTCTAAATTAACTTTCTCAGCTTGAAAGTAGTTGTGATAGCAAAGTTGGTTGAGGCATGGTGCAGAATCGCCGTGCTGCGAGGTTTTTGTGTTTCACGTTCATATCCGACCAGTTCCAATTTTTTTTAAGTTATATAAAATAATATTTCAATATATTTAAAACATGAATTGTATGAAAATAATGTATTTTACTAATTTCCTTACAACATATTGAAATAACAGTAAAGTTCAGCACAAAATGGCAGCTAGTGTTGGGGCAATATGAATTTTTCTTTGCAATAATTACAGTTATCACTCAAATAGGACCTACGTGTTAAACACAACTACTAACATTACTATAATTTTTGTCTATATAACAAACATTTGTGGTTTTAGTCACATTATTAATATTGTTGTATTAAAATATATTAATCAGAATGTTACGTTAAAATATTAGTAAAATAAAAAACTCTTAAAAAAATATTTTGGAAGTAGGTGGGATTGAACCTGTGAACCTGAAATTATTGTTCTAGACCATGCGCACGACGAGCCATGACGCTAACCACTATTCCACTACAACACCGATGTACAGCTGATGTTAGTAGTAGTAATTATCTTAATTGTAACCTAAGCGTAAGTCTATCTCCACATCAAAATATTTTGTGTTTGGGAATTAAATTGGCAATCTGTGTACATAAAACTGCTTTACAAGGTGTAAGAGCTAGCTTAAGTTACAAACGGAATCACTTTTGTGCTTTGAAATTTAATTTGGGTGTTTTCAGATTACAAGGTTAAAGCTGTTCAAGTATACCCACCATTTTACAACGTTACACGAAACACATTGTCGAATGCAAATTTTTTACATGAAGCTTAATTCACTGGTTTTCACTCATTTGGCTCACTTTATTCTAGTTTTTGTTTAGCGTGTAGGAGAATTGTCCAACACACTACTGCTTATTTACGGACTTCAACAATACAAATTGAATCGGAAGGTTAGCGAGGGGTCTCGTAACCATCATTACGATAACAAGATTTCTAGGTATCCCACAGTGTAGTTAACGAGGATTTTCGATTTTGTACCGACATTTGTAGATAAACGGATGTTACAGAATTGCTCTTCAGTGACGTAAATGATATTTCTTATTATCAAAGGCTGTTCACGTTAAAGTGAGCACTTTTTAAGGCCCTGATAAATTTTTGCTATGAGAAAATTTCTCTGTTTTTATCATTTTTTTAATATAAACACTGATACGTTACTAATAAACACAACCTAAACATTTCACCAAAACCAACAGTCAACGCCTGAAGCAGCCACAAAATATATTTATTAGTGGTTAAAGCCATTTGGAAGGGCCTTAAAATGTGCTCACTTTACAGTGAACAACCTATAACAGATGTTACCAATCGTTATATCACAGTTAACAAGTTACAGAATACAGCTCCAGGACAGGGACAATCACTCACTTGGCACAGTGAGCTGAGAGTTCAGCAGTTGCATCTTATCACCTGACAAGCCACTGTTTACAGAACATGCCACAGTAAGACCACATTCTAAAGTTGCCATGAGCACTATACCTACAGTTACTTTTTGGGCTGCAATGTGAAAGAACTCCCAATTCTCTAAAGTAGAACCTCTACAACATTTTCCTTACGTTCACAATGTATTAAATTCCTGCTATGTACACTAGAGTATTCCTGCTATGTACAAGTTCATTATGGAGAGATTGGTGTGATTTTGGCAGCTCTTAACGTTGACGTCTTGAGAGCCGATGAGTGTGAAGTGAGGCGAGTATAGAGAAGTGCCGGAATGCAAGGGTGGGGAAAATAGAAGATCACCGAGAAAATCACCAACCAGCGGCATCATCTGGCATAATTCCCACACGCAAAAATCCAGGGGCGACCCCACAAGGAATCAAACCTGGTTTGCCAATGTGACAGGCAAGTAAATTGATCACTACACGACAGCCCCCCCCCCCCCTTTTTTCCAATATTCATTATGGGTTCCCCTTCATTACAGTAGAACCTAACTGATGTGACCCCTGATGGTTTCCAGAAAGACAATCATAAGTGAGGGGTTGTCATAATAAATATTTTGGGAAATTTTGAAAAGATTCTGACCCACCCTCAACACCTATACACAAAAAATTTCCAATTTTTCACACAAAGTCCGTGTTTAGTTGTCTCTGGTGTGAAAACGACAAGTTTTTAAATTAAATAACATAAATTAATTTTAATAGACAAACATTTTCCAAAAAAAATGATACCCTGCAAAGGCATATTGAACTGCCATTATCTGCAAAAAAAAAAAGGCCTGAATACAATGAAAAATTAAGCTTTAGTATGCATTAAGTCAATTTTTATTGATTTCATGTTGAAAAATTAGAGGCTATATTACACAGGTCTCATACACCACAAATATAGTGTCCTACATGTCGAAGCTCTCACTCTGATTGGGTGAGGGGAGGGTAGGTGGTTTGCTTCCCTCCAAATGCTGGGCTGGGCACGCAATCAATACTGCTTGTCTGGCATAGACCACATCCATGGACCATTTGCATTCATTGACTGGCAGGCAATGTAACATTTGGCTACAAGTTGTACACATGAAATTATAGAAATCATGTATCTGGACAGATCTTGCAAAATTTGCATCAAAGTAATTATTTACGTGGGCACTATGTTGGTCAACGAAAATCATACTACCTTAGTACTACCGCAGAAAAATTTGTGTAGCAAAATGCACCATACAGAACTAGGTTTATTAAAATACATTTGCTATAGTGATAATCTGTTAATGAATCATATTAAATATAATGCACATAGATATAAGTACCTTTTAGTAAAAAAAAAAAATCCCTTTGGTTTTGTTAACTATAGAATCTGGGAACTGGTAACTCAATCTTGCAATGGTGCAGTAACACTACACCACCTGTTGGGAAGATGAATTAATCACTACCCCTCATTTTTATTTAAGGTTACTTTCTGACAACTCCCATGCTTTAAGGGCAAGTTTGTGAACATGGAGATACAGTTACACAGCATGGGAAGACAAATGACCTACATTACAGTTCCAGCAAAGCCCGTGGACAGGATTTGAAAATGGGAGGTGATGGTGTTCTGGTAGGGACAAGACTATATGAAATTTGCCTTCAGTTTCACCCTGAAAATTAATTTATAGTACAGCCCAGTTATAACAATATTCAATGGACTGTGAAATATTAATCAGTTTTAAGAATATAATTAAAAATGAGAGTGGCAAAGTATGTTTATCATTTTTCAAATGCTATTTAATTTAGTTTCATTTCTTGCAGCTCTACGGGAGAAATTTTGTACTTTTTACTGAAGGACAAGCTGACTCACTTTCCACCCAATTAATTGAAATTGCAAGTCATTATAAAATAAAATATGGCAGTCATCAACAATGGTTCACAAAATCAAGTTAAAACATTTACAAAATCAAAACAGGTAAAAACAAACTGCATGAATTATCAAAAATTTTTCAAGAAATCAAAACAAAAATGTAGCCAAATGAGAGTCAAAATAAACTTGTAATGTTGCAGATGTCAGATTTCGTGATTGCAAATCACAGCTCTTGTTTACTCAGTAGGGTCATGAAATTTTAATAAAGGCACCATATTAAAACAAAATATAAGAATTCAAGTTATGGATTACGTATTTCCTATGTATTTTTATTTCACGTTAAAAAAAACAGTTCACATTCTTCAATTTATTAATGCAAAATTTCAAACAGTTTGATTAATGAGACAATCTAGCAAAGAACAGCACCGCAAAGTTCATTAACTATGCATGTCACTAAAAAAACTTGCATCGCGAAACAATTACGAAGACAGGAGGAAAGTTAGTTCCCACCTGGCACCTGATTACCTCCCACACGGGCGGAAATAATTTAATACAATAAAAGTTGTTAGAAGAAAACTGAAGTTAAGAAAAAAGAAGTAACGGTCAAGGGTGCTTGCTGGTGTGGGCAAAATTTGCCACACTCAACATGTCTCTCTCAAGATCTGGTCGTCAACTGTTAGCGGGCGGCAGAAGCTCACTGTTAATGTCGCCACGTACTCTATCCCCCCTCCTCACACTAGGGTGCCGAAAACCTAACCAAATAAGGGCATGGCATGGTACAGAATCCCAATGGATACAGTATGAATCCCCGTAGCAACCCCCTTCCCACACCAGCTGAACTGCGTAGTAGTAAAACAATATAATTTCTAAAAACTTTCACGAAGGGAAAAATTTCTACAAATGTGGTAACAATCCTTATCTCCGATTGCTGATGCCACCTCAACTGCGACTTCAGGAGAAGCAAACGCATCACAGATAAACATTCTAACATGGCCAAAGCGTCAAATAATGGTAAGCTGTTATAATTTGTCTACAAACAAAAGAAAATCAACCAAATGCCCCAATTAAATAAATACTAACTGCATCATTACAAACAAAAGTAATAAGTTGTCAACAAACAGTAATCAAAACAAAATCAAGATAAACTCGGAAACATTGCACAAATCCCAGTCATAATATCAAGCAAACAGAGAAGGTAACGTATTCACAACCAAGCACGATCGCAATGGCAAGACAAGCATGTAACATTCAATGGCAATGTTGAACATGGAAACACACACAGTTGAGAGGACTGGGCTGCCCCAGCCCAGTCAATGGATACTGGCTAGTGCTGACATGCTAGGGGAGGGTGGTACTCAAAGTGACATACTGTATACTGTAAAAACTAAGTGGAGCAAAATATAATATAACTGACAATGGTCTGTCGCATGATACATCCTGCGCTTCTAGCAAGTACACCCTACTGAATGACTTTTCCCCATCTTGTTATCGAAGTCATGACAATCAAACAGTAATGGAGTCAGGACAAGCGTCTAGAGTGTACTTTGGTGCGGCCCATCTGTCACGTACTCCAAGATTTAACTGTTCACCGAACTCGCCCAGAAGCCATCACGTCAAAATCCCTATTGGAAGCGTGCACTACCTACAGAGCCATCAACACCCTCCAGTAAGGTCAAGCTAGTTCCATAGCGCACTGCTGGAGGGCAGCACGCATTCTACTGGAGCACCACAGCCACGTGAGCCTCCAGACAAGGCAATAAAATATGTCAATGCCTCAGGTACAAGTGATAAGAAAAGGTCACCTTTTCGAAAATCTTGGAATTTATCAACCCCTTACCCTTCTGAGGTCCTACAAGCTCTGGATTTTAGTATAAATAGGGCTTCCAGAGCAGACCTCAGGGCAGTTTGCTGTACATAATCCACTGAGAAGAACAGAGGTAGCAGCCCAGGGTAAGTGTTGTCCTAACTCTTTCTCCACCGCTGAGAAGGCCAGGATAATGTCTGCAAGGGTGTGCCAGCACTAAACCCCATCCCGTGCTGGTGACCATAGTTACCAGTGGCCGTTGACATCCTCAGCAGTTCCGGAGGACCTCTGTCTTCCAGAGGGTCTTCCATCTCCTCAGTACCTCCAGTAGCCACTCCAACAGCTCCTGAGGGTCACTGACGCCAACCAGAGGGTCCTGCCGATGTTGTCCCCACCTTACCCCGCTTTCCTTTTCCTGGTAGTCAATCCCAGGTAATTAAATCACGACAAACGACGTCCCCTCTGGACAACCTCTAGGGCGTTAGCCAAGGCATTGTCTTTGCCCTTCTGGTGAAGACCCCCTTGTTACTTAACATCAGGTTCCTTCAGAACAAACACCACTGTTCTAATAGGATTTAATTAATTGACTAATTTTAATTAAATCTCTTGCCAGTATTATCTCATATTACATGCACATCAATTTAATTTGTATCCAGGTTGCCTTTACCTGGCTTTACTGTAGAATCAACTTCTTTATATAGTCGAAGATCATGCTTCAGGGCTCTTCCGGAGGTGTGGGGGATGATAGCCTTTCTTTGCAGGGGTTGGTTATCGTAGGGTTGCGGCGATGCCGCACATTCCTTATCGCCCTGAGTGGAGGCTGCCGACAAGTTTACAACCTCCGCTTGAGGCTCGGCGGGTGTGATGTAACGAGGCAGTAAAGGTGCTGCGATCTTGTGGTGCTTCTTGTAACTTCCTTCTTCATTATCTCTGGGCAGTGGCTCGTCTGGTAAAATAATCTTGATTCAAGGGGTTGGCGACCGCATGTCAGATTCTGGGCGGGCAGTACAAATTTTATAATCAAATATGTTGATTATGATTGTGTCCGAGGTTATCCAACACATGGAGTCAATTCTATCGGCACGTGAATGGTAGACTGCCTCTGTTATGACTTGCCACGAGCTCTTCCTAGCTCGTTTATGGGGCGAAGTCACCTGTAGGGTGCGCAGATGCGCTGCGCAGCAGTGTGGCATGCGTAAGGACATAGCATATGTCTGAACGTAGATACCTACTGTACCACCCCCAGGCCATTAGCGCTAAACAATACCTATTGACTCCGCCCACCTGTATCCTCAGGCAGCAGAATGTTTGTGCTGACATTGGGCAGAATGCTTGCCCTACCATCATGCTCTCTCGCTCCATTTTTGACTTCCTCACTCTTTCCTTGCTTTTCACATCCATCACACATGGTGAGTGTCAGATTCATTCTTTTCCTCACTTCCAACCTTCTCCCCTCAGTAACCAACTACCACCCTTTTGCTGGGTTTGTCAGATGTGAAAACAGATGAGACCTAGCTTTCTTCCATGCCTTCGGTCTACGCTGTGCCAGCTAACCCTGACACACAGTGCATCAGTGGTATAAAAAGAAAGCAGGCTGCGCTCAAAACAAACAATTCATACAAAGTGATAAAGTGTTGTATCTCAAACAAGCTGTTACAAAATGTTATCTGACAATTAAACTTACAGCAGTAAAACAAAAAGTAAAAGTCATAGAGAATCAAGAACCGTGAACCAATTTTTAAGAACCCGTACCGAACTGTGAACAGAAAAAATTATGGAACAGACCCATCGCACGTTAAAATGCAATTGCTTAAACTGGCAGTCAGCCACAAATAACTCAACGAGCCCAAAAAACATATCACAACATATACACAATATGTGACAACATATACACAATATGTGAAGCAGCAGACAAGACATTCATAATCACACTGAAAATCACTAACTTGTGAACAACCAAAGAGAAAAGTTTAAATGTATTTATCATCACAGTGCATGCATGGCATTTTGTGATCAGACTTCCTACAAATTGCTGGCCCAACACAATTTACCATTACTTTGTTTAAAATTGTGCTATGGATAGTGTTCATACCATGTTTACCCGAGTATGGGTCACACATTTTATTCACATTCTGTGTGTCCAAAAACTGGGGTGAAACCCGTATGCAAATTTTTCACTTTTGCTGAAAAATTTTTTACAGTGGGATACAATATGAATATAAATAATTATATTGTGTTGGTTTTCCCAAATAAAACTTATATAAGACTGCAAAACTTATTTGTATATGTCAAAATGCCTCAATATGGCATGTGAAACAGCCCTGCCAGCTGTTGCTGGGCAGGCAATAATGCATGTGTGCATGGCATGTGCATCTTCACACACACAGCTGCTGCTGACTCTCTCATCTAACTAGAAAGAGAGACAGCGTGAAAGACAATTGAGACAGAGGAGGCACATTTTAAAAATACTGGTAGACCATCCAGCCATCATAGCGCTTCCCCTTCTTGGAATTCCTCCTCCAAACACTGCCACAAGTGGCTGTGTGGAGAAATGACGAGTGTGAGGGGGGTAAGAGATCCTTGGGGGGGGGGAGCACGAGGAAGTGACGAACCTGGTTGTAGAATAGGAGGGGAGAGCAGAAGGGTGGGATGTCAGAGAGGGAGAAAGAAAAGAAAGGGAGTGAGCAAGCTGGGCTGGTGCTGGGCGGCTAATAGTGAAGAGCAAAGGGGGAGGTAGAAAGAAGGGATGCCGAGCGAGAGGGAGAAAGTAAAAGAGAAAGGGAAAGAGTCAGTTAGACTGGCACTAGGCAGCTGGACCTGAAGGTGATACAAAGCAAAACTTACAGAGACAGGCAGGCAAAAGTATGGTACAACCCATAAGCATGGGCAACCCTTATGATGGAAAAAGTAGATTATTTGCCTGAAAACATACCTCCGACCCATACGCGAGGTTGACCCTTTTGTGGATACACACGGTAATCATCATCTTGGATGAACATCATAGATGACATAGTCCATTACCATTGAAGCAGGTTAATATTACTAGTTCACACTGGCCAGCTCCACAGAGCAGCAATATGTACACTTTCCTGGCAATTCAAAGTGCATGGGCCAGTTGACTATGGCATAACTATCCTTGCCAACATGGCGCCAATAGTGTACACTTACATATGTATGGGTTACATACCTACACTTACCAGATGGCTGAGTGAGGAGGGTTTGCTAGGACCATCAGAACATGCATGATGTGTAATTTCAAAGGTAATGATGCATTGATCACTAGAAAGAATAGACCTTGGCCTTAGATGCTGTAGAGAGAAAACGCAAAATGGATATGGCAAGATGGAAAGAAACAGTAAAAAATAAAAGGGATGAAAGAAAATGTACTCAACTGTTAACTAAAATTCCATCCCAAACATGTCCAGACAGTTGCTTCAATGGCACGCATGGGTTGGCTTTGAAAGTATTTTACCTCACCACCATGTGGGAGCAAGGTAAGTTTTGATCACAACTGCATAACATCACAATACTTACTTGATCATCACCACCACTGCTGTCTTGTCTGTCATAGTTGTCCAAGGATGCTATCTCCAAAGGGTTCTTTGGTAAAGTCTGTGGCATCCGAGGCCATACCTACACATTACCAACCAGCTAAAAACATAATGCAGTAATACCTTTTATTTAATATACTAATATTACTTAATTTACTTAATTATACGTATATTAGAGATGCTACACATTCTTGCCATAGACTGTGCATGGCACTCCCTAGAGCTTTTTACCAGGCCAAAGAATATGTACGTACAGAGAAGCGAAATCACGTGATGGTTCCTTTGGTGTGGGCATACCTGTTCACTGATTGACTGTACGAGTTTCTGGAATGGACTTTGTGTCTGACTAGTGTAGGTGCAAATACCTATTTTCTGGGCTGCTGACTAGCAAGTAGTTACCAGGCATTGATTGAACAGCATTCCTAGATGTTGCTGGTCAGCGATGTAATTGCGCTCATTTTAAAGTTACTCAGACACAAATAAAAAATACAAATGAAGTTACTTGTATCAGCACTATCAGCCGGATCAACTGCAAAGTATCAGTATCGGTAATATGAGCAAAATGGGGTTTGGACTTTGCCATGCCACAACATGTTCCCTCTCTCTACTATTTTCTTTTTCCTCTTAAATTACTTTTTTTAGCAATTTAAGCTTGCTTTGCAAAGCCCGTTTTTATTTTGCTTCTGTGTTTCTTTTCGGGGCACTACTTTTGTTTAAAGGTAATTTTTAATTTGTGTAACTGATTTCTGATGGGCAAGTCTCTTAAAACTGAGCAGACTATAAGTTTGTAAACCAATTAATCTTGTTTGCTTTTTAATTAATTTGTAAATATCACAAACGATACTGAAAAGGAATGTTGATTATTATCTTTGGTAATATTCAATATTTGTATCTTTATTAGAGGGCTTTACAACATATTTGGTATTTGTCTGCCGCTGCGATAGAGAGCAGCCCCTGTACTGTAATAAGGCAAGTAACTAACAAAAAAACTTTTGTTATATAGTGATGATGTGTAATTATTGTTAGTTGTATTTGGGTAATCCTTTTTTTTTTTTTAGTCAATTTTCTCATGTTTTTTAATAACGTTTATTATATAGTAAATCTAAAACATTGTCATGGAATTTTCAACTGCATTTCGCACTCGTGGTATGGTGTTTCGATATTTATCGATTAGCCATATCACAACTTTTGGAACTTTGCCCAAGCCACTCCATGCACAAAGGAATTTGCTGACCCCTTCTTATTCATCCCATTTCCATCATGTTGTGAGTGCTAAAAATTAACCGCTAAGGTTTTTCACCGTTTTTATTATGTGAAAGTTCCATACTGCTGCTTGGGTAAGTGGAATCTTTGTAACTTTTATTGCCACACCCCTGTTAGTGTTTGTAATGAAAGTTATAATGTTTTTACATTTGTTAAAAATATTTCTTAGTATGGTCCAAGTCTACCCCAGGAAAATGTAACCGAGTTCCCACGTGCAGCTGAACCTTACCTGCCTGCCCCTTGCGGCAACTTTCTTGGACAACAAGTGCAAAATTTGCCGAGCTGTGTGTGTGTCACTGCCCACACTGATTTTTCATCCAAAATATTATAGTCAGAACTTTCTAATTTATTTGCATGGCACTTACTGGAATTTAAAACAAAGACTATTGTGCTTGCTGTGCGCAATTTCTGGACAAAATGTGTTCCTAAATTTTTTTATTTCATATTTTTGTAATAACAAAGTAGCATTTCTGATTAAAATAATGGAACAACCCTGGTTCCAAAAAGGAAAAAACGTAAAAAGAAAATGAAAAGTATCATTTTTTATTGTGTGTGTTAACTTAAATGTTAACATTTAACCATGTGTGAATCATAACAAATGGTATAGGGTGCACCCTCTTTTAAAAATATCTCTATGGAATTATATATATATATATATAAAATAATGATATTGAAGATAAATAATACTCTTATTACTACTTGTTATAAGTTATTGATTTGAAACGTTGTTTTTGTTGTTAAATATCTGTACTCCAACTGGTGAGGGAAAGAAAAAATAAACCTTTTTAAAGGTTAATATAGTGATTCATTTGTAAAGTTTCCCTTTTTAATTACCATCTGTGTTGAATTGAAGTATGTCTACAAACTTTCTCCTACAATATCACTTGATAACTAAACTAATAATTTTTAAAATCTGTATTATGCTATATGTTGTTGGTTTTAAATAGGTGTGCTCGGCAGCAAGGAGTAAATTTATTTTGGGTTGGGCGCTGTGTTTGATATAACCTAATTATTTACAACACCAGAGAGTCACATTTGAGTGGGGAATTATTTTTCCTTCCATGTGCTCCTCTGGGGCACCTTGGCGCAGCGCTAGGTTGAGACTCCCTTAGCTGGGGCGATTTCCCTAAAGGAAATTTCCTTGGCTGTTTTCTCTCTGGGCTCTTAGCCTGGGTGCTGAGTGGTGGCTCAGGACCCACCTCTACTTTTCACCCTGCAATCAACAAGTTACATCTACACTACTTGTGCAACTCCCAGGCAGAGAAAGGAAAAGCCATACTCCAAGCTTCCCCCACTCATACACCCACCACACTCCATGCACCAAAATTATGTACAATGTTGCATGGGCATCCTGTTTTATGAATGAGTGCACTTTTTTAACAGTTCTAAAAGTAATCTTGTGTAAAGTTATTTCTACAACAAAATATTTTCTGTTGATATGATGAGCAGGTTGACAGTCAGCTGAGGTGTGTGTATGGAAATATTGTAAAGGGGTAATTTTTTAGGTATAGAAAATTTTCGTTTTGGTTTTTCTTTCAGATTGGTGTAAGACAGTGATGTTTCTTTTTGTTGATGTTCTTATCGGGTTCTAAGACTTTTTTGTTTGGATGCAAGCCACTGTTTTGATTAGTTATTATTTTCATTTGTTTTGAGTCATCCGGTATTTGTTAGTGTTTCGTCAGTTTAGACCTTTTGGGTTTTAAATGATAGTAGCTTTTTGGTATTTGATGTTAGTGTAGCTTTTATGAAAAATGTTATAATACTCACCCGTGTGTGTGTGCATGCGTACGTACATGTGTGTGTGTGTGTGTGTGTGTGTGTATATATATATATATATCACATCATGGCTGGGATAGGGATTAGGATAGCCGGGCCTCTAGTGGAGTTGTACTGACCTGGGCCTCTATTCTGGTAGTCAGGTCAGCGGGTGTATGCACATTGGCTGTGGCTGACCGGATGTGAGAGCCAACAAAGTAGATGGCAGTGCAGTGGAGGTGTGGATCGTAGACTGTCTCCTTGCCACTGCCGCGTGTGGTCCACAAAAGTAGGGACTCCAATCTCAAGCAAATATTCCTGCCAGTACCTTAGCTAGGCGCTCCAGTCAGCGATACAACTTCAGGTGGCTGTCCCACCTTGGTGGATGTGTACCTAGTGGTTGAGGCTCTAGCAATCTATACACCGGGGTGTACAGAATGGGTGGCCGTCGAATGATGAGGTGTATGTGACAACGGGCAGGCCCCTGAAGGGGGTCTGACGTCGTACTCTAGGTACATAGTAAAACACCCGGTCCCTTGCTTGTCCTTTTAGGTCTAATACTTCGTGACAGATAGGTTCTACTCCTAGGACAAAGAACTCTCTGATTCATTAAGAATTAGTATTTATTGAATCAATGAATACTATGTGACTAGTATGTAATACCAAGCAGGTTTGGGCGGCGGAAGTAATACTGATGCAATTAACGGGTGGAGGTGACCCGCTCCTAAGACTACTTAAAATGCAAGTGACAAGAATAATTAACTGATGCAAACTAATACTTATGAGGCCCTAACTTTATGGGGCGACCACTACCAGCAAGTAGTGGTGGCTGCTGACCCAGGAGGATCGACAACTGAAGTGTTAAGTCACAGGTCGATGTCTTACGCAGACAAAGGCTTCTGGTAATGGCGATTTACCAGAAGATATTGAAGCCTCTGGATGGTGGTGGCAGCCACTGGTGCTTGGTGAAGAACTGGAAGCTCTTGGAGAGGACAGTGAGGGCCTACATCAGTACAGAGCCCCTGCACACAAAGTTTTGAGGCGAGTTACTGGAGATGATAACTCCCGACCTCGGCCGTGCACAGCCTTATATGCGGTTCACTCAGGCGCTCTGCGGCGCTCTGCCATCTTCGACGATGTGGCAACACACTGTTTGCCGGGTGCGTCATGGAGGATGGCGTGTCATGCATCTACTTTAAATACCCTTCATTTTATGTGTATAAATAGTGCGTTTGAGGTGAAATTACTATCTGCGCACTTGTAAAACTCCGTGCTTGGTTTGACCCTACCTCTAGTTTTAAAACTCTCTAGTAGAGAGAGAAGGGCAGGTCAGGAACAGTCTGGAAACCAAGTATCTTCAATGTCCCTTCCTGGTAACACATTCTGCTAGACGTCTTTGAGTCATTTCCTTACTTGTTGAAGTACGTTTGGATGTGTCGTAGTCGTATTTGGTATATTGATATTAGCAGCACGCATCAATGTGATGATAAATATAAAGCTGTGCCGCCCTCTGCTTAACCCCTCCCTTTTCCCCTACCCTCTTTCGAGCCAACTCTGCCCAACCTCTCCCTCAACCACTAACCCTTTATACCTCTACCCTCCCATTTTCCCATTTCCCCTACCTCCTCTTTTTCCCCTACTCCACCCTCCCTTGTTTCCCAACATTCTTAACCCCCTCCACAATACCATTTGCCTGAGTCGCCAGGTGTCAAGAGAGATTAGGTTATGGTGATTTTAGGATATCCCTGCACATGCAACAATATCATCTTTTATGGTGGAAGTGTTTACTTCTCAAACATATGATTTATGTCAGCATTCTATCCCACTTAGCCAGTCATCACACTCAGTCATATCCAATATAACAAAAGATTGTTATGAAACAGATTGATTAATGGATGGGAAGTTCACTCCTGAAAAAAGCTTGCAAAATCTAGGTTCAGCCTGTAGGCCAAAAAGATAGGTGACAACTCAATCTGTTTATTTTACCATTAAACCAGAGGATGATTGGGTGGCAATGTTGGAGTAAGAGGGGTTCAACTGCTGCCATTTTTAGTCAGCAGTTGCAATTCTTATCCCAAGTATTAAACTGACAGATTGTCACTCCAAGACAACAAAGGGTGGAAGGGACATGCCTCCCTGCTGTGAGATAATCATCTACAGAAAGAGGAAAGAGTGAGGATGAGAGAGAGAGAAATACTGCTGCCACCCCACTGTGGCAGCCTGCTGTGACAGGCACTTTAGGAGATAATGATCTACAGCTTCGCCAAATTACCAGCTTTGCATGTGCCACACTTCAGTATTACACCTTGTCATATAAGTATTGAAAATCTTTTAAAAGCAATGATTCCAACATTAATAACCCGGGAACTGGGAGTGCTTCAATTTTACTCTCAGTAAAATAACGGAGCGCTGAATTTAAAAACTATACATATTAATAATTTCTAATTTTCTGAATGTAAAAAAAGCTGAATTATCCTGAGAAATGTGATACATGACCTTGTAGATTGAATATTTTTAATTTTATTTGTTTAGAACATAAATTGCTTAAATTGCCATGACCTGTATATTTTGAGTGCTGATTTTGAAAAATAATTGTGAAATTAATTTTCTTAGTGTTTTGTAGGTTTACTTAAAGCATCTAATAGTACATTGTGTGATACTGACTTTAACACAGATTTTCATCAGCTTCCCAAAATACTTTTAAAGCTAGTAGAAGTCTTTCAGTCCATTACTCATGTCCATTGTATAGGTATCGGATATTGGTTGTATTGGCAAGAAGTATCAGTTCATATCGGTATCGGTAAAAACCTGTATCAGCTCAGCACTAATCTCATCACTTACTTTCATTTTTTAATTTTAATGTGACCTGTATCTTCGCCTACTTTTTCACTATGACCACCTGTCCCAAGTTCACACTGATTATATAAGCCTCATGAACTATTTTCAAGTGATTAAAGCTGCCACTTTCATAATCTTCACAAAAAGAAAATATTAATTATAGGTTACATTTTGCTTAGGATTCACAATTTGTTAATTCTTTTAAATACAATTCAAGATTCAATGTACTAGAAATTACTGCTACAAGTCAAACTAAAAAATTTAACAGTTATATTAATCTAAAATAACCTTTGACATCCATAAAAAGAAAAGACTATGAGCAACATATCATAATTATTAAAACATACAATACGTAAAAAAATAATAAAATATGTTTCATAGTTACTAAAACCACAAAAATTAATCATATAAACACAGCAACAAATTAACATTTTAACCATATTATTTTCTATTTACAAAACCAGCTGTACCTTACCTTATGAGTGGACATGTGTTTCTTCACATTGGACTTCTGGGAAAAAGCACGCCCACAGACAACACACTGGAAAGGTTTCTCACCTGTATGACTTCTTATATGCTGTTTTAAGTCAAAATTCTTCTTAAAAACCTTTTCACAGACATCACATTTCAGCTAAAAAAAATATATATATATATATTAGGAATCTTAAAAAAGCACAAAACAGCACACAAAAATATACAAATACATATGGACCATTGTATCTGTACACTTTACTACAAAAATTATCACAAAGCAGCACACCATGCCTGTTTCAGACACAATGGAACTATCTTGACAGTTTTGGAAAAGTTAAACCAACTACTAAAACTTAAAAAAAATAATGGCTACTGTAGTACTATTACTTTTATAAGAAATATGGTGGTATTTAGTAGAATAGTTCCTGATACATGATACATAAGCTTAATTCAAAAACAGTAGATCCAACAGGATTTAAATACTTGTAATTAAGAAATATTGCAAACCATGTTTGGTTCAAATCTTGCATTCTGTTCCCCTGATACAACAGTAGCCACTGAAATACGTGTAGTGGAGAGGTATGGGTGGTTGTTAACATCAAGGTCTCAAGAGCCAATGAGGGTCAAGTGAGAGTGTGGAGCAGTGCCGGAATGCAAGGGCAGGGGAAATGGCAGATCCTTGAGAAAACCCGCCAATCAGTGGTGTCATCCGACATGATTCCCACATTGGAAAATCCAGGACCGGCCCCACCGGGAATTGAACCCACTTTGCCTTAGTGAAAGTCTACTGAAATAAATTAGTTTTTCATTAAAAAAATATGTGATTTTCAAGCTGGAGATACTTTTCTATTTTTTGGATAAATCACTACACAATTACATACAAAAGCTTTATAAAACGAGAAAAATACAGCATGGTGTATCCCATGTCTCAATTCTTGGACTTCTCTTGTTATTCATTCATATTCTAAATGGCCAACAATTCTATTTTAATCAAGTGCCATAAAGTCAATGCAAGAAATTCAATTAATAGATACCACGATTAATGAGTTACAGATGTAGTATAACTTAAAGCTAGGAAAATTAAATTTTAACAAAAAAAAAAATATTTTAAGCAGTTTCTCTTTCAGACATCAGGCAAATACAGTAATTTTTCTCTATGGTGAAAACAAACATCATGACCTGTAAGATGTCATGCCAAACGTAATGTGAAAAACAAACGTTAATAACATTTTTCAGTTTTGGTTGTTAAAATCAGCCAAAATGCATCACCTTCCATTAAAATTGCAACACCAAGAAGAACATAAGCTAAAACAACCAGATTTATTGGACAGATAACCCATCACACACAGGTGACATGATTACTCTTGCAGCTTGACATGGCACAGAGAACATGGGCAAATCAGTACCGTGTGGCTTCACCACAGGTTTCAATAATCACTGCTACACAATACAGCATTGAAAGAAAGAGACTTTGGATATCTGTCGGAGGTATCTCCGTTCATGCTGCTTCGATGCATGCCACAATTTCATCCATTATGGCCGCAGGTGTCATGCCAGGTCAATTGTCATCCAATCATGGACCACATATTTTCAATAGGTGAGAAACTTGGTGAATGCACAGGCCACGGAAGCAGTGTAACATAGTCGTCATCCAGAAACCATTGGACAATATGCCGCATGCAGTCCCACACTTTCCTGTTGGTACAAGGTCCCAAACTCAACTTGAAGATAGGGAATAACAAGAGGCTCCAACTCCTCTACAGTGTAACGGTTACTGATCAGTATATCAGTAATGTGGACTATAAGTGAACAAGACTAAAATCTGATGGCACTCCATACCGTAATTCCTGGTGTTAGGCCGGCATGACGGTAAGTAACGCAAGACTTGGCTAGGTGTATGCCATAATGCCATCAGATATGGATGCAACGATCATGGTGCTGCAAGCAAAAGCATGATTCACCAAAGAATATGGCATGCCATTAGTGCCTCCCGGCCTGACGTTTCACGCACCATTGCAGCCTCAGGCACATGTGGTGAGCAATCAGTGGCAGCCGCAGTAATGAGCACATGGATATGATGCCTGATGCTACAGACAGCAATGCATCATGCCTGTAGACACAGAACGATTTGCCACATTCCTGAACTCCTGAGTGAGGATGTTTGACGTGGTTGTACACTGTAATCACTATGCACACCAGATGTCTGTTCTCACACTCATTGGTGTGACACTGTCACTGTCATTGGTTTCTTGCACAATGCTCAGACCATTGTTCCTCAACCCACTGATTCCATATCTGCTTCACGATGGGTGCATTTCTTCCCATTCACAATCCTGACAGGCCACAATTCTCCACTGGTCCAAGGTAGAAACCTGTTCATGTATGTGTCATGGTCTTCAACACAGCATTCTCACTGTGTCTGTGCACATGAACAGCGGGGAAACACACTGTCACTACCTCTCTGCAACTCACTACCTCCACTTACATACAGCTTAGCAGTGTCACCATTGGAACATATGCTGCACCACTCACCTGAACAACTAATCACATAATTGTTCTACCCTGCTCTATGCATTCCCATATGTTAGGTCCTTCAGGTGCATCCTTCTTGGTGTTGCAATATTATAATAGCCAGCAATGTATATAAAAATTGATTTTACAAATACAGACAATTTATGAGTATATTCCTGGGAACTGTGATAGCTCACAAAAATGGAGTTGACTATACTTATTAACAACTAATGGTGGAACTTGTACCTAGTATATTTCCACAGTCAAGTTCCCACAGCTGTACTGTCATGCACATATATGCTTACACAAAAAGGTTTTATTCTACAACATACAACAGCATCTGTCTCTAGTGTTACTAATAACATTACAGGAAAGACTACTATATCTCTTTACTGTACCTCAGTCTTCTTAAGGGCTGCAGTGTCTTCCCCGATGTTTATTATTACATTCACTGCAGAAGAATCATCTTGCTCCTCTTTGCCAGTGGATTCAGGTTTCTGTATCACTTCATTTCCAACCTCTTCGACAGACATGATGATGGAAGGCTCACCTGATACAGACACTACATTCTGTATGTCGGTGGCTAGGCTCACAGCCACTGGATACTCCCCCACAGGATCCTGGCAGTTGGTACCACTGCTGCCACTCGACACCTGTGCTTTGTTGTTCCCATAATCCACTGCACATAACTTCTGCACTGGGATGCCAACCTAACAATTTTACATACAAACTTCCCCTGTAATTTTATCAATGGTGATGGATAAGGTATACTAAACTCTTTAAGTAGAAAATGTAAGAACTTAAGATAAATGACTTATGGTTATTGAATAGACCACAATAAAAACTTGAAGTAACACAAAATATTTGTCCATACAGAATGTCACCACTACAATTAACAGCCGTTCACGATAAAGTGAGCACTTTTGAAATCAACCTTAGTAAAAAGTTACTGCCCCTACCTGCATATATTTTAACGGACCCAATGAGTAACATGCGCCCAGTAAAGTCGGTAACGATGGAGGGAAAGTAGTTCCATATATAAACATTGAATAAAAAGTGATGGGTAATCATTTGTGATAACTTATAAATTATTTCCCTCGCTTTTTATATTATTAATGCATAGACACATGCTGCTTAAACCAATTATCTACAAATGATTACGACTCATCTCACGGCAACCCTAGTTTACTATTTCTACACACACAAGATTCAAACCCCGTGCCATCTCGTACATGGAAGTAGCCATCTGCCACAATCCTGGAGGGCAGCCGGACATGTGGATACGAGGGGCTGCGAAAGACAGCGGCGTGTCACAGCCCCCCTCCCCCGCGCTGAGAGCCAACAAGCTATCAGCCGCCTCGGGCCACTCACGAGTGCCACCGAGGATACACAAAGGCAGAGAGATGACCAGAGGGTGCTACCCCCACTCCAGTCTCCCACCTGAGGGACGTCACATGCCCTCCATGCGGCCGCCACGACATGCACTGCCTCGCTATATAAGACAGTGCGCTGCGGACCTCGCGAGTTGTTCCTGTAGTCTTCTCCAAGCACCTGGGTGTTGAGCCTACTACAACTGCTAGATCTTCAACAGCCCTTCCAGAGGCTGTCACCAATGACTTAACAGTCTTCAGCAGCCACCAGAGGTCGCCACCCCTGATGTCGCCATAAGAGCTCTGCAGCTCCGCTACTGGACAGTCCAGCAACGTGAATCGCCAATAGCTACCAGAAGCTCTCTGTAGCTACATTATATACCACACGTAATTTCTTTGCCTCCTACAGGCACCCCATTTAGAGTTAGGTCTGTATTAAGCAATTTTCGACAGATTTATATACCACTTCCCCAAGTAGCCTAGGACCAGGTCACCTACACTTGGCTACCGTATAATTACTTCCAACCACCGGACTTCTTGGCAGCAGAGCACATGTCACCGTGTTTAATAAATTTTCAAATAAACTTGGCTTTGTTTCTCTTAACCTCGAGTCTCATTCATAGAGTACTTCGTCACCAACTACTGGGAAGATCTCGAGCTGAGTATCGCCGACCCAAAATGGGGAATTATTCTTATTACAAATTAGCTACAACTGGAGACTCCCCCTCAGGCGGCTCCAGGTTGAATACACGCCCATTAGACGGGTATCTATTTTATTCTTACTGAGTATACAAGTACTGGAGGAGTAGAATAGAAGAGCCACGGCCACTAGCAACACTTCTCAACCAGGGAGAGGCAGTACATCTGAGTTGTATCCTTACCGGAGCACCTGGGTGCTGGCAGGGTATTTGCTTAGGTGCTATGGCCTGGCCTTGGTTGGGATCGCACACCCAGTAATAGTCTTGGCAACCCATACGGTTCCAACACTTCTAATTAGCCCGCAACTGTGGGGGATCTTCTGAAGCACCGGAGCTCGCATTGGCAAAACTGTTACCAGGCAACACTAATCTACGGCTATCCATGTCCGTGGTGCTAGTTTCAAGGTCCTCAGTAGTTAAACCCGCTCTATGCAATTTAAGGTGAGACACGGCGCAAGGAGGGGGGAGCAAAGAGTTGCGCCTTGCTGCCAGGCAGCTGGGCTGGTCTCGTACCACTCACACCTAGTCGATGAGCCAACAGAGATTGTGCCGCCTTACTTTGGTCACTGGCACCACCGACGTTGATTGTAACTAATCCAGCTTCTTTCCCATCGGCACCGCTATGTACGCATCCGACCTGCCATCCAGTTGTAAGAGAGTTACTCAATCAGACCGAAAACTGGCTAGGCATCTCAAACAGTAACTTCTGGAGCAGGGCCTCAGAGGACAGGAACTGTGAGTTCTGTGTCGTATCACATTGTGTCTTCGCTACGGCCCGAGACGAAGACGAACGACTCAATCAGCTGTATCCAACTACCCCTCGCCTGCAAGGCAACAAGGCTAGCACTTCCCGCCCATCGTCAACTACGACCCAGCACCGATACGAGTCGTAAGCCGGATCAATCAAAGGAACTCATGACTCGTAAAGTCAAGAACTTTGTACCATCCCGTAAGGCCATGTGCCCAGCTGCTATATCAAGCCACAAATAAGAGTAAGTCAACCTGAAAGCATAACCAACCAAAGTGCAACCAAAGCCACATGACCGTGATCCAGCCTTAGCTAATCGGACATGTGTCAGCATCGAAGTGTAAAAATGAGCCCATTTGTACAATGTTTGCTTTTCTAATAATTACACAGTTTCACTTGACCGATGCATGAATAAAGTGATGAGACCCATAACCACGTTAATCCTACATAACGCGGCAGAATAGATAACATGCACACAAGTATAACTTAAGCAGGGCTTTCAAAAGTGCTCATTTTACCATGAACAGCTTATACACAATTAAGTTATACATGATAAATTGTCAGCAATTTACCAATGCATTTTAAATTAAAGGCAAAGGGTAAATATCCCCTGTAAGTCACCAAAGAAAGGCCATAATGAAAAATGCTTAAATGGACTTTGGTAGATGACCGTGCATATTTGACAGCAAAGTTAATGCAATGAAGTACCTCACTGAATATACGCTGGTCTTCTGAGAGGAGATCCCATCCGTTAATAAAAGTTACGATACATTAGGCCAAATCCCAGGTTTAAGATATTCTATGAGCAAAGGTGAACCAGGCACAGACAAACCTTGGCAGAAATTTATATTTGAAAATTTTAACCCTTTCATTCATATAGAGTGATGTCTCAGCTTGATCTGAGTTAACAGAGTTTATATTTCATGGTATGAGAACAGCACATAAATATAAGATCATGGCAGTACTCGTAGAAACTGGTAGAAGCAAGGTTGTGGCAGTGTAGTCATGTCATATCAGATTGGTATAGGCTGTTCACGGTAAAATAAGCACTTTTGAGGCCCTAGTCACTTTTTTCTTTCAGCCATCTTTCATCCTTTAACCACCATTTAAAATAAATATTGCCATGTATGTAATAAACACAGTGTGTTTATTCAACTGCACTCAGAAGTTAACCTCTAAGGCTAAAACAAAATATATTTATCTTAAAGTTTCTTTATTTCGGTCTTATATGCACACATGGGAAATTAATTCAGTTAGTTTTTGATGTAATCTTAATTTCCTAGTTAACAAGTGATAATAAGTAGCATGCAGTAAAGTTTTCTTTTACTATAAACACTATTTAAATTTTGGTGTAGTTTATTTACTGTTTTGATATGAATGTAATAAATTAGGATTCTTATTAGTGACCAACTGGATATATTTTTGGTTCTTTTTGAATAATTTCAATTTTGTTTATTTCATTTAATTTGAACTCTGTTCCAACCAGTAGTACGGAATTCTAAATTAGTGGTTTGCCAATCACACACCAATTTTTCTGTAAGGTTTACGAAGTTAACTTTACAGATTGGCCAGCATCCAACGCAAGAGAGAGAAAGACCATCGGGAAGCTTCTTCGTATGGTATTCGAGCTGGACTCGGTGGTCACAGCACGGCGTTAGACAATCCATGGACTGCTGTCACATCCATTTCTGTGACATTTACTCTTTAAATTTCATGCCGCACACAGCTCGGCAAAAGCAGCTTCGCACCAGTGTGTATCCTAGCCACGTTCGCTGTTTAGCGACAAAAAACGCACACCTTGAACTCATTGATGTAGTAAGTTTTCGTCCCGGAGTGGTGCTGGTGCATCGTTGCACCGTCTCACGAGACCGTTGGAACTACTATTAGTGTGCATTGCTGCCATGGAGCGCTGCTAACAGGCTGTATCTTCTCATTGCATGCGTTTTGCGGCAAGTTACAAGTTTGCTGGCACTTGAAGTGACATACACATTTTTTTTCGGCAGGCAGCGGAGTTGTCGTTTGCTACTGGAATGTAGCAGTCAAGGCACTTCAGTGATAACTACAATGTAGCTGGTAGTTTGGAAGTTGGGTAGTGCCGTACAAAATATAGCAATGTAGTTAATTTGTTGTTGTCGAAGAACGTGGAAACAGCTGTTAGTAGGTTCTACACCTAGGCTAGTTTTTCCAACCTCCGGAATGGGTAAGTTCGACGCTCTGTATTTTTTACTAATAGTCTTATCCACGAGCGACTGAAACTAATTTTCCACAATCCCATCTGTTTAACTTTGTTTTGGAGATTCCTTGATTATAATTGTACATAGTTCCGTTCTCTCTACCTTTAATGTACTCGGGAAGCTGATGTAGTTCATTCCATGTTCCGGCTTCCCAGTTCATCCCGTCCTGAGACTGTCTGCGGAGCTTCTCTTTGGGGATAACCTCAATTCACGCAATGTAACTGGACGGATCATCGACAGTGAGGTTCTTCACAGCACAGATATAAAAACAAAATTTTGTTTCTTTAATTTTTCTGATGAAAGATGAAAACAATGGACTATCTTTTGAAAGATTTTGCAGGCACACTGAGATGATAAGCCGAGAGAGACAGAATTTAAAGTAAACAAAAATGTAATTTTTTTAGAAAACAAATTATTAAAATGTTTCATAACGATTAATGCTATTATTTACAAAGATGTGTAAGGGATCCCGTAATATATTATTTTATTTACTATCTCTTTAGTAAAAGATGTTAATACATTTTTGAATCATGAAATCTGTAGATAAAAGATTTTTTTAAATGCAAAGATCATTTATATTCAGATGTCAAACGCACTTGTTAAAGGTTTTGAGTTATAATATACTGCGACCACCAACTTGTTGAATTCTCGTGTTATTTATTTGTAATACAAATATTATCCTTTAAATAACTTTTTACTATGTGGACATATTGTTAACTGTGTTATAACTTGCCATGTTTGTCAGCACGCCTTTTTATATTAATTAATTTTTTTTTTTAAACAAAACGTGGTAGCAGAAGTTTAAATAATTAATGTTGGCAAGTACATAACATTCTGATAGCAGAGCACGGTTGATACGTGGTTTTGAACTGTTTAACAATTTGATGGTACTTTCTATTTAAGTCTGTCGACGAGTTATATTCGTAAGGCTACATAACAAATTGTCACGTTTGCGTATCTGTGCTATCTCCGACCACCCCAGTGTTTTCTGCAGAAGGTAAAGTGTTTCTATTATTTGTTTATTATTTAGTGTTTTTCCTTTATGTGGGTGTGATATTATTCTGGTTGCATCATTACAAAATTAGGGTTTTAAACTCTTGAGCTTTATATTCTTGCAGTGTACTCTCTCTTTCTCTTGCCTGGCCAAGTATTGAAATCTGCGTTTGTCACGTAAAACTGTTTTAAATATTTAGCAAGCGTTTCGTAAAGAAACACAGACAGTGTGCAACGTCTGTTTACATTGTGGTACCTAATGAAGGTTTTCACGACTCGTGATTACTTTTGTCAACCAAGCCTTATTTTTTTAAGGTTGTTGCATGCTTACCAATAACAGTTTTGAAGTCCCAAACTTTAATAAATATGTTTAGGTCTATGAAAATAAGTATGTGTGCACTTTGTAAATGGTTTTGTTGGGCATATTTCACAGTTAAAACTGAAGTTTCTTTTGCACTGGTATTGGCCCAATTTAAGCATTTCTATAATCCCACTGTCATTTTGAAGGTTTGTTTATATGTTGCAGTTCATGTGAAATTATTTTAAGTATTCTGTAATTGTTTCATTATGAAACTTAGGCCCTGCACGACGTAAATAAACATCATAGTAATTTACATTTTACAACACTCTGATTATACTGGCAGTAGATTATTTCATGTTACAAGTATTTCTGTCTTCGCATAATAAGTTTTTTACTGTTTAGGTTGTGTAAAAGTGATTCTGTTTACAGTTAATTAGCAGGAAAGTGTTGTTGACGGTAGCGCGTGTCAGCAGAATGCAACTGTTCCTTCCTAAACTTCCATCTTGTTTGGTGCAGTACTGACACCTGCGTGGAGTTGCATTCCACCATATTCTCTGTGTTTAGTTTACATTTCATGTGAGTGAATGTTGTTTGCCCCCAACGTGTTGATAGTTATTCGGGAATGTTTTTAAAGTATTTATGCAATAATTTTAAATAGTTCTGCAGAGTCTTCAAGTAATTTAACTGGATGTCCCAGGGTTTTGAAATATAATTTTTTCTGAAACTCTTTTAGTTTGGGCTTGTGGTTTTGTCAAGCAGACATTTTGTTTTTAGGTCTTTTGCAAGGGTATTTATTTATAGTGATTGGAAATGCATTTGCTTTGAGAGCTTCTTTTGAAATAATTTTCTGCTCGCAATGTTTTGGGGACACAACTTTGGAATGGGACTAGGCTGCTTCATATCATGTAATAAATTTTTTCCACTTTTCACCTCTTTCAATTTTGTTTTATTTGGGTCAAGTCCAAATGTGGGTAAACTCTGTTACACTTACAGTAGTGTAATGTCGTTCATTCTGGTGCACTTGCTAATATTAAAAGTAGTGTTATGGTTTGCAATTAGTTTTTGCATAAGTATTTTGTAGGGAGTTTGTGACTTTCACGCAACAATTAGTTTCATTTTCTTTGTAGGCAGTAGGAAATTAAGTGTCGCAGTGGAAGACTACAGTACTCATTTAAATTGTAATTTATTTAGGGTTATCTTTCAATTTTGAGTGTTACCATAAATTTTTATAGTGTTGAGGTATCTTGGTTAGGTTTTTGTGGTAGCTCGGAGCTGAGACTCTCGTAGCAGCAAGAATTACAGTAGAGAAGGCTGATCCCGTTCTCGGCAACTGGACTTTGTTGTTTTACGCACTGGTAATACTGATTTGGAGCCTGAGGTGTTGGCTGCTGTTCAGCAGTTGGTAGTTTTAAGTTATTTTAAGTTTTAGGTTATGGTTTAACTTCAAGGTTAATTTAAGTTTAGTTGTTACGAGGTATCATCCAGAGTCAAGCATCCTAGGACAGCCTGAAACCTAGGGATGCCTTTGTTTATGTATGTTGGACTGACTCAGTGGCAGGGAGGACCAAGATCCCTGGCCACTGGAATGAGCAGTAGTCCCTCGGTTTTTATACAGAAGTTTCATTCCCAGGTACCTCAGTGCTCATGTTTGCAAGTCAGCGCCGTAACAAAGCTCATTGATCACCATCAGCATCACCTCATTCTGTCTCTACTCTTCGTAATGTTTTTGAGTAGTTAATTTTGTGTGACCAAGGAAGTCTTTATTTGTTGTTGGGTGTTGTGCTCCACTTATTATAAGTTTCGAGCCATAGTTTTTGAAATTTCTTTTAATCATGGTTCATGTACTGTGTCTAACTTATCTCAGGTTTTGAGTCATGATTTTGTGATTGTGTTGTTGTGCTTGACTCAGCGCTAACATTTGGAATTTTGGTTTTGGTCTTTATTTTGGTTTTGTGTGACTTTCCTCAGATTGTGTTTCCTTTGGAGAAAACCTAGCATCCGCTTTTATGGGGAGGTGGTCTGTAACGTTGTAGAATTTTGGAAATTCTGTGGCACACTGGTAACAGAGTTTAAAGGGCGCACAATAAAAGTTTTGTTTTTGCAGATTTTGAATTTGTCAGTTTGATTTTATTTTTGAAAGCAAAGTTAGTTATTCAATATTATTTTTACATTGTGCAATGATGAATAATATCTATATGATAAGTATTTCACTTACGCCATAGGCCAACAATTATTTACCTAGGAATATTCCTTTTATACCAGTGAGGAGAGGAGTGTACAATCAAAACCCACGAGAGATAACCAACCAGTGCCTCGGGAAGCAATGTCCATCCAGACGGGAGTACCCGAAGAGTCACTGCCTCAGACGACGACACCGACCATGTCCGCCAAGGGAGACATGGCCACCCACCAGGCCTCGACGCTGGACGGTGATGAGACAGACACTACACAGTATTCCATATGGGAGAAAGAGCCCAGCAGACCTGAGGAGGCAGGGGAAAGCAGAGGAGTCCCTACCTCCGATGGCTAACTAATCACTGCCCCTCCAGGAAGAGTGGAAATCCAGTCGTGCCTTGGTGCCTGATGGTCCCGAACTGGCCATTGCAGAGGACGACACCCAGGAGCCCAGCAGAATCGACAAGGCAGGGGTGCACAAAGAGTCCCTACCTCAAATGGTAACCAAGGCCACATCCACCCAGGAGGACATGGTCACCCACCAAGCCTCGACACAGGATGGCGGCGAGACCAACACTACACAGCCTTCTGTATGGAAGGATGAGGCCAGTGGAGCTGAGGGGGCAGGGACAGCAAATAAGTCCCTGCCTCCGAGGTCCACCCAAACACCACCCCTCCATGAGGATGGGGCAACTAGTTGTGCCTTGGTGCCTGGTGGCCCCGAACTGGCCTCTGCCGAGGACACCTCCCAAGAGCCCAGCAGCCGGCCATGACCAGCCGGACGAGAGATGCCTCCCCGCACCTGCTGCACCGCCTCTTAAAGTCAGCCGGGACGTTATCTGAGTCACCATAGTGACCCACATCCAAATTTACATGCCCATACCTGCAGCAGGCGGCCTTACAAAGGAAGCGAGGTCATCCATGAAAGATAGACTTCCCATAGTGAGTGAAAACAAGCTGTAATTTAGGCAGAGACAAATGAAATGGGTAACACTACTGGAACATGTACAATGGTACACCACATATTCTGAAAATATTTGTAATTATTTTGAGTAAAATACTTGTTTTAATTCATTGTAGGTGGCCCGTACGCCAATCATTAGTATAAGTAATTTCAAGGGTACTCATATTGTATATAATGTAGATAGTAACAAGCCTAAGTAACGGAAGGCACCACTAAAGATTTGTATCTCACAAAATCACCCAACGCATGACCAGTTAGGAGGCTACAGAGAAGAGCCATTTTAAAATGCTTTCAGCACCACAGTAGATAAACCAGTAGAATTGACACACCCCTCATAAGTAGGACTTGAATAAAAAACCAGTTTTCAATAATTTTTTCATGTCCACTGTAAAGTGGTTTTCCCAGGTACAAAAAACTCTGTAAATATTTTTGTTTGTACATAAACATAGCCTTCAACAGACTTGTGTGAGCAACATACTTATTATGTAACAAACGAGGGGACACAAGCATTCACCCCGACACTGGGACATTACCACATGGCAGCTATCTACCCCAGGGGGTAGAACCCATTAGCGAACAAGATCGCCCAGCCAACCTGCAAAGCTAGAGAGCTACAATGCTACGCCTACAAGAGTGAACGTAAAACGCCATGTGCCGGAGCCTAGAGCAGCATGCAGATAAGGAGCACTACAGAAGCCAACCCAGACTTTTAGTTAACAGTTCGACAGCACTCACACACAGAGTTTTCTACCAGATGAGTCTACTTGGCAATGGAGGGGAGGCGATTGACCTGTAACACATACTGACATATATATTAACACTACTTCACCTCTTCTTCACGTGTCATCACGTCACCTCAGGCGGGTTAACTCTGGACGACTAGCTACCAGAGCCTACCAGCACACCCCTAGGCAAGGGGCACCCATGGACACGGCAGTCAGGACTGTCTTCACCGTTACGTCAGATATCACGCCACCCACTATGTGTGATAGAAGCCAGCCAGCCAGTCAGGCAGCCCAGCGCTGCCCCTAACCTTGCGGGAGTGAAGCAACTAGCATACGAAAAAAACTGCTCTTCCAGTCTCCCCCGAGAGATTAGCGGCCTTCTTCGCTAAGGGAAGAGCTCCAGCAAAAGATATCCCACTGGCTGAAGGGAGCCAAAGAGCCCACAGCTAGCTGTCCATATACGCAAGCACACAGCCCCCGTTTCGCCAGTTGATACTCAGAAGCTCACTCAATCAACTGGTGTGCTGGAGCTCTCTGCTTATACCACCTTCCTCAGGAAGGACCACCGCTACCTTCAAGACATCTCTCATGCCTTCGACCCTCGAAGAAGTCTTCAACCATTTAATACTCTCTAACACTCAGGAAGTGACATCCGAGTCTCTTCCGGACAACAGCATTACAATTAGTTAGGGTCAGTTAGTATTATAGCTACCTAATTGCATCTGCTCGTGTCTAGTTTAGACCCAGGTCCCCTTCACCTGGCATTACAGTAGTTTAGTACTGTTCATTGATAGTTAGGAGTTAGTATTGGCAACCTCACGGGAGTAAACACATAATCTTACCTAACATCCAAGTATTCATTTTTAGAGTGGTTGTGAATTTAATCCCAAGTATATGTCGGCCCACCAGAAAAGCAGGAGACAGCATCATTGAAACCCTTTTTTCCCGGACCTAGAGTAGGACTGTAAGCTCCCTTAACCGGGCGCAAGCACGTCTCAAACACACACATTAGACAGCCACCCATACTGTGTTCCTTTTGCACACGTGTAGTAGAACCACAACCACAAGAAACTCAATCCACGAGGTGACTAGTCAGCCAGCCCAGTGAATTCACTCCATTCACTGCATTGTTACTGCATTGTTATTTTCGCTGGAAGGAGTAATTGGACTGAATCTAAGTGGGCCAGCGATGGCTGGCTTTACACCTAGCTAGGGATCTTCATCAACTGCTCGTCCTTAGCATGGCAGACTTTAGTTACTACCTCTATGCCATACACCCATAGGAGTGGTGCAAAGTAGAGAGCTAAGAGGGCAGCTACTGCCTCTGAGCCTAGTGTGAACTGCAACCCAGCGCCAACTACCCTCTGCAGTCTGATACCCTAGGAACAAGCTCAAGCCGCACGCCAACTGGACAGGTTTTGCCTCCCAGTTCCCTCCAGCTCCCTCTTTCAGCCACCCCATAAGACCGCCAGCAAGCCACATCCTATGGTCGAGAGATTTTGCCAAGGACTTCAAATACCACTGAGACCCAGCAGGACATGTAGCCCTCCACGCGCTCCACCTTCGCCCACGGACTGGGCATGAGTTCCAGCTGGCCCCAGCAGCAACAGCGGCTGAGTCAAGAGATACCCTGAGCCATGCCCAGTACAGATAAACAGTCACTGTGAGCAAACCAGTAGTGCAAAGGACCGTTAAGCCTATACCATACTTTGTGCCGTGCCGTCAAGCCAGGCGCCCTGGTTTATATACCGGCTGGGGACCAGTTAGCAACCAGTAACTGCAATTCAATTATACAGCCCGTGTCTCTGACCAACACATTAAGACCTTGCCCGACCGTGACGTCGTAATCGGTCACCCGACGTCACACGGCAATTTGCTAAAATGAGTGAAACAAATACAGAAGTAATGACTTGTAAACTAATTCTCAACAGTCAGAGATAAACATTAAGCGTCCATTAAAGCTCTCAGTATTGCTACATAATGACAAAAATATAATTAAATGCACTCGACCAAGTTCCTTCCAGGTTTTAAATTAATACAACCAGCTTCAACTGCACATAGACACATTTGACAGGTCGGCTTAATATTAAATCTTAAAACTTTCTGGGACCAGAAACTACGACAAAATACAACAAAAGCAGTTACAAAATGCACAAACTCACAACAGAAGAAATATTTCATTTATCAGCAAAGAGGTTTCAAGACGCGGTCTCCTGCTTCTCTTGGTAGGTTTGACGTCTACGAGGTTGAAAGTCACAATCACCCTAGAATAAGAACTCGGGGTTAGGAAATATTACGTGTTTATTCCCCAGAGGAATAGCCACAGTGGCCCGTACTAACTCCTAGCTATCAATGAACTGTAACCAGCAGAAGTAAGTTATGGTAAACAGGTGAAGGGGACCTGGGGTTAAACTACACAAGAGCAGAAAAAAGTTAGGTAGCTATGATAACAACTGACTCTATCTAATTTATGCTGTTGTCCAGAAGAGACTCTGGGTTCACTACTAGAGTGGTAGAGAGTGTAAGGAGGGTCAAAGACTTCTTCAGGGGTCACTGGAAGACTTCTGGAAGGTTGCTGGTCTCTCATTAGGAAAGCGGTAGACAGAGAGCTCCAGCACTAGAATGGTGGAGCGAACTGCTGAGTATTAACTTATGTCTTGGGGTAGCGTGCTGGTGTATAGACGGCCGGCTGCGGGTCCTTCAGCTCCCTTTGACTGGTCGGGTATCTTCAGGCTAGAGCTCCTCCCTTAACAGTGCAGGCCACATTCTCTCTGCGGAGGCTGGAAGTAAAGTTATTCTTGTGTGAAGGTTGTGTTGCTCCCGTGAGCTTAGAGGCAGCACTGGGCTGCATGGCTGGCTTCTGTCACACACGGGTATAGTTACCGGACATGTGGCGTTTGACATAATGGCATTGATGGCTTTGGCTGCCATGTCCTAGGGTGCCCCTCGTCTAAGGGTGTGCAGATTGGCTTTAGAAGCAAGTCATCCTGAGTTCAAACCCCGCTCGGAGTTACGTGACATCACATAAAGATGAGGCGGAGTCGTAAATTATTATTATGCCAGTACGTGTTATGCATCTATATGAACTAAACTAACTAACTATACAAAACATACAGAAAAGCAGAAAATGGTAAAACACAACATGGAAAAACAAGAGTATTCCGCACATTTGTTTTAATTACAAATCAATAAGATTCATTTTGCTCTGCCAAAAGATTTTAAAATTGCACAAATAAACCGTTTCATGTATTTTCCCTGTGCTTAGCACCATTTTTATTTTCCCTATCTTTTCCCTGTTTTCCAGTTTGATGGGTACCCTAAAACCACTGGAACTAAAACTAAAACTGCATATAAAATAAATTCATGCAATCCTTCCCAACTCTGTACACTCAGGATAGTTAATGTCATGATATACTAACAGTGCAGTCCAAGAATACAACAGAAATACAGCAATATTAACAGACAAACATAAATACATAGCTTAAAGTCAAGAAGATTTTAATCAAATGCATGTTAAGATTCAGTCACTAATAGAACAAAAAAAAAATTGATTTTTCCAGCCCCATGTGAAAATGTTCATAGCAACTGAAAGTTATGATTTAAATACCATTGCTTGTTATTGTAATAAAAATATGAGTAAAACTTTTTTTATTAAGAAAAATTATAATGAAAATATATGCACCAAAATTATTTCATTTATAATTTTTATCTCAAATCAGTGCCAAAAGGCACATAAAATATTATACAACCACAAGTCATGGATACTGGGGTCCCAGTCCTTTCACTTAAGGAAAACTCACTCTCTAAGTACTGAAAAACTGCTTTCTTACATAAAAAAATAAGTTACAAACATAAAATCAAGGAATCTAAACAAAATTATTAGAAAATATTGTCTAACAAATATTTAAGGAGTCTTGCAGTTTGACAAAATATACATGTACACACATGCAGCCACACACATATGTTCACACTCGCACATACACGTAGCATGCATGCAAGTGTGTATCACCCTCTCTCTTACAATGTTTCTTAATATGAATTACATACTACATTTTTACGCTAGGACTGGTTTCATGTGTTTGTCATGCAAAAACGTCAAGTTGTAATCACAAACAAGAACAGCTACGGAATCAACATTTATTTGCCGCACATGCAATTGCATACACTGTCTACTAGTGTAACGCATGTGGTAGAGATATAGATTTATCTATACTTTGCTAACCAGTGCCCTTAAGGTGAGACAAAATGGCAATGCGTAAGCAATTTGAAACTTTTCACAGCATTAAATGTGAAACTAAAATGAACAAAAAAATATAAATGCAATAAAATATGTTTTTGAGTGAAGGTTGATACCTTTGCAGCTGTTTTTGGTTCCTCCAAATCAAACACAGTTTGATTATCGGAGCTTGTTTCTGTGTATAAAATCTTGCCAGACAATATTTTGTCATTAAAAAGAATGGTCCTAAAACACACAAAATAAAAAAATATATATATATATTCATAACAAGCAAGTTCATGATCAACTTATTATTTCTACATCGAGTTTCAGTACATGCTTGGGACTAACATATTTTAACTATGTATCACTGTTTGAGAAAACATTAATAATAATTTTTAAAAATGTTAATTTTAAAAGACTGTAAGGCATTTACAGAGAATGTTTATTTGGATTTTTGAATAGTTAGTCATATGTACACCACCTCAAAAAAGCATGTTCACCAACTGGGAAACTGATATGTAAAACATTGCCTCTCAGATTTTTTTTTTTTTTTGTTTCTGATGTTTCTTTTCCAAAAAATATGCATGGAAACAACCACTCATACACCAGTTTCTTAGGACACAGTAGCTCAAAAAAGAACCACTATGCTACTACCAGATGTGTCTGCATGTTCTGAACAATATACATATTTTCAAATTATGTAAAACAATTCTCACATATGGCATCTGAGCAATGTATGCATCGAAAGTACCCTGGCACCCCTCTGTAAAGATAAACTTATGCTTAGGTGTCATTATGACCGCTGCGGCGTCAGATGCAAGCTGTGGTAGGATTGGTGAGTTGGCTGCCTAGTTGTTATGAACCTTGAGTGAGGTTCTTTTTAATATTTTTATAATGTGTTTCTATGACGTATGGACTTGTTCGGGCCATGATTTGGTCGTCTCAGTAGTCATTTTAAGATGGTTTCATTGCAGCTTACTATTTGCAAGAAAGTTTTTTTTTTTCCTGAACGGGTTGTTTTTAAATACATATAACTAATTTAGTTATGGTATTGTTATATATAACTAATTTAGTTATTGTCAGAATAAAAGGGGTGTGAATATTGAGTATTTCATTTAATGGTGTTATTACTTGTCCACGTTGCCATCATACATATAATAGCATGTGTTGTTTTTAATTTATTTTGTCATTTGTAGTTTTATGTATAATCATATGGGTAGGTTTTGTAAATTAATGTTTTCTTAGGCGCTGTGCTCTCAGTCAAATCATACCACTCATATTTTGATTATATTTCATTGTTTTTATTCCTTATAACGATTGTACTCCAATTATCACTGTTTGAATAATTGTGAACTTTTATATATTTTCTATAAAGTCTTTTGATGCTTGAATTTTTTATTGTACTGGTTCCTTGTCACAACTGCATGTTATGGTGCATGTTGACTGACAGGGACCATCAAGCATTGAAGAATATGGTACGGAAAGATCACCTGTCCCCACTACAGGATTCTGCAGTGACACTAATTGTGCAGCTAACACCATGACTGTGCATAGGGAGTTACAAGGACTAGGGGGGTTCAAAGCCCAGGCCCCTGCTCATAAACCACACATTTGCCTGTGAATGTAAAGGGCAACATTCTTGAGACCTTGGGTGTCTCATGTACTACACAACACATCTACACCTCCCTGTTTGACTGGCTTCGCTCAAAATTTTCCGAGCCATGCTAGCTGAAGACCTGCCCAATGCTGTGTGTGTGTGCGACACAAGAAATATTTGACTGCATTTTTTTACCTAAAATCACATTTACTGGACTTAAAAATTTAATAAAGGAGTGTTTTCTTACCTTAAGTATACTTGCAGTGTGATATCGATGAATGTGAACTAATGCGTGATGTCACATAAAGTTCGTCAGCAGGACGATCGCGGGTGACCGGACTGTAAGGCAGTGCATGCTAGTCTGGCAGCATGACGGTCTGTAGTTCCTGCCTGGCTCGCAGTGGAACACTGGGGTCACTATGTGCATAGGTGGCGTGCGACAATAAAAGCGCGTCCAGAGTGCTTAATTCCAAGAAATAAATGTGTCCAGAACATGCCATTATATGTTATTGGTTTAAAATTAAATCATCACCCCCTCTACTTGATGTGACCCTTCCTAGATTTAAGTATAAATACCCCAGCAGCAGCCTTGGTCGTCAGAGACTTTGGCTGCTAGGGATTGCCATGGAAATAAGCTAAGTGTTTCAACTCCATATGTAGACCCTTCAGGCTGTAAAAAGTAGAAAGGACTTTGTTGTCCTGATTTGCTCTAGTTATATTGATTTTTTAATGGAATATCAAACAGAATTCACTATGGCAAATGTAATGTAAAAATAAAAAATTTCATGATCAAAGTTATGCAGAAACGAAAAATGATATATAATTCTGAAAGTTTTACTTCGTTAGGCATTTTGGCAGGCTTCAGTCAGCGATAAAGGAACGTTGTCCAAATCATATTTTAAAGGTAAATTGAGGTTGAGAAGAAATGTTTTATCAGTATGTTTCAGCCTTTGTCTTTGAAAATGATCAGAAATTGATAGTCGATTTTATCATTACGTCAGCTATCAAAAGACTTTTTTTTTTTTACAAATATCATATATGTCTGCATTTTTTTAAGTTTTCTCAATTGTACAAGTTAGTTTAATGTTAGGAATATCATTTCTTTGCAATGTGTCAATTCTTGCAAATCTAGTTTTTGAGATTTTTACTAAGTCAAGGTCACTGTGAAAAAGATCAAGGAGGTTACAAATTTGAAGGCTGTTAGTTGTAAATTGCAGTCATTTTTAGTACCAGCCATCTTTTCTAAAGAATGATACAAATTATTGCATTTAGATAATTTTATGGGAACATCAGTATTAATTAAAGTGTCCTTAATCCTTTTGACGTGTTTTAGGAAATCTAACAAATTTGAATCAAAATATCACCATTTGGATGGTGTGGGTTATATGTAGAATATGTACAGTACTTTTGTATTTGCCGCATGAAACACATAAAACGTAGTTTGGGGTTTCAAATATATGGTAAACTTTTCCAAAAAAAACTTGTCCGTTGCTTTGTAGATGTGCATTTTTCATTTTTTTATCAATTCTGTTTTTCTGTGGTCTCTAAAGGAAATAGTATTTGTACTCGAATTTTCAGGTTGTTTGTGTTTTGGGAAAGAACCCCTGTCACCCTACAACATAGGGTGTAGCAGGTGGTGTCATTCTGTTGTGTGAAGATGATCACCAATACAGTGTGGATGACTGTAGATGGGTGATATGGAGTGATGAAATCATGCTATACCATATGACGGTCTGATGGGAGGTTTTTGGTATGGCAAATGCCAAGTGAATGCTACATGCCAGCCAGTTGAGTGCCCACAGTGAAATTTGGTGGAGGTGGAGTGACAGTGTGGAGGTCTTTTAATGGAAGGGACTCGGTTCTCTTGTACTTAGTCCTCTCGTAATACTATGGGGCCTTGTCAAATGCAAAAGGCTTTTATAAGGCTATTTTGACCAGCTGTGTGTGGCCTATGACAGAAGACCAACTCAAAGATGGTAACTGTGTGTTTCAGCATGACAATGCAATGCTCCCAGCCATAAAACATGGTCTGTGCGTGAGTGGTCTGTGGACAACAGGGTTCCAGGAATGGACTGGCCAGCCCAGAGCCCCTATCTCAATCCTTTCAAGCACCTCTGTGATAAACTAGAACTGCAACTGCACACCAGACCCCAATGACCAACAACACTTACTACTCTTCCTACAATGCTGCTAGACAAATGGTCGACCATTCCCCCAGAGACATTCAGACACCTGGTTGACAGTCTTCCCCACGGCTTAGAGCTGTAATAATGGCCATGGGTAGACCCACTCCATATCACTGTCCGTTATCGGGCAGTATATCCGAAAAACACATATAGGGCAGTTTGCATGGGTGTCCGGATACTTCTGATCAGATAGTGTACACCAACTGTTGAAATCGTATTTTAAGTTTCATTTATTGTATGACTTGTTGCCTTCCGGGGGATGCGAACCCTGGTAAACAGGTCCTCGCGACTGTGATAGAATTGCCCTATGCCAGCTGCTCGCAAAGTCTGCCTGAGATCTACAGGGATGTTTCTCTAGCCTATGTGGCGGCTGGCAAGGCCTTAGCAACTGCAACTCACCCTGTACTGGCAGCTGTGCACACACTGATATTTTTTGTGGTGTTGTTGGCCACACCGCACCATGGATAGTTTCGGAAAAAAGGAAACACTAATACGGAGTATGACGAATACAGGACTTTATTGGCTCAAGTCCTCAAGGTACTACATATTCATCACAATCTCCATGTGGTACAATTTGTTTGGTCCCCTAGTCAGCCATACCAGTCTCCAACCTAGATAGTGCGTTGCAATTATCATCACACAATCAACCACCACGTGGTGCCGACCCAAATAACCTTACATACATACAGATTACCCTAACCTTAAGTGGCAGTCATGACTTACAGACATACAGATTACTCTAACCCTAGGTGGCAGTTGTCATGAAAGCGTGCCCGAAATATAATAATAAAAGGTCCGAAAACAGTTTACCTAACGTACGCTACCTCAGTTCGACGAGCGTTACGGGCCCTGTATAACAAGTCCGTCCTTTGTGACAACCCAATCAGGACTGTCACAACATGGCAGCCAGAAAGCGAACTTCCCGACATCCGATAACTACTAATACCCAATCACAAAGTAGACACAACAATCCCTTTCTTATAATTATTCATACATAATTTCCCTGCCAGTTTAGTTTTACGTGACATTTAGTTTTCTTCACTGAACCTGAGGGGTTCGAGAGTATGGTTGTCCTGTGACGTCACGGCCGTGAATCCGGCCTCCAGCCAGAGATGGCCATGCAGCCAGACACACAAATACACACCTGTCCAGCGTTCTCCAAGTATTGCAGATACTGAGAGGGACTGGCCAAGGAATTAGGGGCCCTGGAAGGGTCCGACGACACATTGCTGAATATATGATTTACTATTTCCAAGTAGTATGCTACTACAACTGAACAAGATAAACATGGAATATGTAAACTTGTAACTTTTTTTATAATGCCTTACTTTGACATATTACACTAAAAATTGCATACAGATAAAAAATCATATTTGAATCACTTTCAAAAGAATTACTTGAAAATACTTATTTCAATATTGACACAATTTATTTTCAAAGAGTAATTTGAAAACACATTTCAATACTGACACATTTTATTTCTTGCTGCTACAACTTGGCATATTGACGTACAAAGATTAGTCCGTAAAGCTTAACAGTGCCATGTTGCTTAACATGTGGCTATTGTAGAGCATTATGCAGACAATGCCTTTAAAAGAAAACCATGAACAACTAGAAATCTATACTAATATTATAAAGAGGTAATGCGAGTTTATTGATTTGTATATATATAACGGATAATCTCGGAAACTACATGGCCGATTCTTATAATGTTTTCATTATTAGGAAGCTACATTCTTCCAGATGGACATAGACTATACTTAATTATTAAAAAAAACATCCTTAAGAAATTTCAAAATTTGTAAACCAAGTCTTAGAAAAGTGAGCTACTTGGCTGCTTTCTAAGAATGCGCTAACAAAACCATTATTAGAGACTAGCTGTTCCCCGCCCGTTTTGCTGGGCAATGATTTATTTTTTAAATAATTTTTTTTATATTACAAACATTCAAATGTAAATTTAAAAGTTACTGTACAAAAATTTTTAATTCTTGCTACACTAATACAGTTATGGCAAAATCTGATTATAATTTAGTAGCTAATTAAATTAAATTCTCTACATTCTTAACATTTTTTAAGTACATCTAATTATTTCACCCTTAATAGCAAGTTAAAGCAGACTGCCATTGCTTCACTCAGCTTTTAGGGAGTCGATATATTTTTTTTATATATTTCTATCCCTTGAGAGTTCTCTAGCCACTGGGCCTCTGTGGCCCCACTTTTAATCGCTCTAGCCACTGGGCCTCTGTGGCCCCTGTAGTTTTGGTAGAGTATGTTTAGAAACCAGCCAAATAGCTCATTTTTCTCTGACCTGGTTCACAGATTTTAAAATTTCTCAAGGAATTTATTTTTTTAATTCAACAAAGCCTATGACCATTAGGAAGAATGTAGCTTTCTTGCAATGAAAGATTTATAATAATCAGCCCTGCAGTTTTGGTAGAGCATGCTTAGAAAGCAGCCAAGTAGCTGCTTTTTTTTTTTCCTTCAGAAATTTTGAAATTTCTCAAAGTATTTTTTTTTTTTTAATTAAACATAACCTATGTCCATCGAGAAGAATACAGCTTTATAAAAGTGAAAGAATTATAAGAATTGGATTAGTAGTTCCAGAGATTACCTTTAACAAACAAACAAACTTTACCTCTTTATATAATAGTTAAAAATAAACCTAAACCATGTTAGAAGAAATAGAGAATCTTAATTTAAAAAATTTACAAGTAGTCGCAGGTAGTCACACACTTTGTGTGTGTGTGTGTGTAGGGGGGGGGGATGGATGGATGGATGGATGGATATATATATATATATATATATATATATATATATATATATATATATATATATAATATATATATATATATATATATATATATATATATATATATATATATATATATATATATATATATATATATATATATATATATATATATATATATATATATATATATATATGAATTTTAATAACTCCATAAAACCTGAGCAAAGCGATGGCGGGCTGCTAGTTTTATGAAAAAAACAGAGTACTTATAAATGCTTTGTACAAAATAGCTAGCTATTGTAAGAGTTTGTTATGCGTTATTCCTTTTATTTACTACATTCTAACAAAATAATTTTACAACAGTCGGTTCTGCAACTACAAGTAAATTTACATAAATCTGATTTGTAGTGGTAGTTAAATTTCTTCATAATAACAAAGATACAAATGCAGTTGTTAGGTTCCTGCTCAAAAAACACCTAGAATATCCATATTTCATACATAACCTACGTTGCTACAAAAGTAAACAAAAATACTTGAATACATGGGAAACCATGTACCTATCCTGAAAAACATGGCAGTACAGAACCCCACATAACAAGGGATTGGATGTCCCTAATTAGCCAGATCAACGGTGTGAATGATCACTATACAAGTGACCAAATTGTGCCCCAAACTGCCATTTGACTGGGGAATCAATATTGCATCCATTAACTATCTGGTGATGTGCCAAAACTAGAAAAACTTCAAGTTCAGCATGAAGACAGTGTTGTGTAACTGAGACATGCAACAAAAAATTCCATGCAAACACCAAATGTGGATGGATTGAAGATCAGCGCCCAAATACCTATGAGCGGGCTGCACATCAGATAAATGTAAAGTGTGTTGTAGATAATCACCACACAAGCACCATAGTTAGTCAGCAATAATAACAATTCCAGTGCTGACATCTGATACTAGTACCTCACTATTTATAAAACCATTTGTAAGTTATTATGGAGAGAAAAAAATGTCTGTAAAATGCACTAAAATCACAAAATATGGAAGTTTGCCAATCCTATTTATTAAAGGAAAAAGTTTTTGGTTATGCCCTAAGACGAAGACAAAGGAAATAATTCTTTGATTCAACTTCAAATTTTTTAAAGCTTCAAACACCCCTATTAATAATACAGTATTTCATTTTATAAAAACATGATTTTTGAGACAGAGATGGATAAACATGATCATTAAGATTTCTTTCATTACAATCATCAATAATAAAGTAAAATAATTAAACCCACATCATTTGATTTTCCGATATGATTACACTTGTGGTGATTGTAGTTACATGATGCTCCAGTTTGGTGCTTGTGCATTATTTTGCAACATAGGGTATTGTATTTGCCCTTCCACAACATCACTTTATTCTGAAGATGTGTATATATTTAAGTTAATTAATACTTCAATTAGAAATTCTCTAACTTTCCTGTAAGAAGCCACTGAAAATAGACTTTGCACTCTGTAAAACTTACGAACCGTAATTTGATTAAACATTTTTGGCAATAAGGAAAGGTCAAGCATACGCTTTGGAAGTATCATTTTATTCAGAAGTTGTCTGCCTGCTGAATTAAATTAATATTTTATCCAAGCATCATATTGATACTATTTATAAGAAATAGACTTCATAAAAAAAGAACATCTGATAACTCGATTTTTCTTTATTATTTAAAGGGTTAAAATTAATTAGTTTTAAATATCTGAAGTCATATTCGGGAACTGTGGCACCTCATAAAATCCGGTGTCTACTGTAGTTAGTTCCCACACAGTAACAAAAAGTTTAAGGGTACACCTGGTATACGTGGGGTATATTTCAGATATGGATATTTACATTTATAT
Source organism: Dryococelus australis (assembly GCA_029891345.1). Taxonomy (NCBI): domain Eukaryota; kingdom Metazoa; phylum Arthropoda; class Insecta; order Phasmatodea; family Phasmatidae; genus Dryococelus; species Dryococelus australis. The sequence goes on from CM056999.1 coordinate 55,727,602, forward strand.
GTAAGAGTACAATATAGTTCAAACAATTTTACCCCAAAGAAAAACTTTTTGCTGGAAAGAAAATTAGTAACATGAAAATTAACAAATAAAAAAAGAATAAAAATTAACTGAAACGGTTTTAATAATAGAAGTGGTTCATTTAAACAAGTCACATATCATACACTGTATCACACTATACATACCTGTGTACACTGTCAACGACTGTAGTGTTATACATCATATTTGCTTGCAATTTTGGCAATATTAACCTGCAGCCTTTAAGAGCATTAGCATACAATTCTGTCTCATCAAAAGAATCATTATCCCCATTTCCTTTTGGTTTCAGTGGTCTTTGTTTTACTGAAAGTTTCTTCTTTTTCTTCTTTTTAGTTTCCGCCATTAAAACTGAATTAGACTGCAGCTGAAAATATTTTAAACATAGTAATCGAACATCATGATTAACAGTGATGTACAAACAAAATGGTCTGCTAGAACATGAAAATAGTCTACATAAAAATTATAAAATTTTAACAGTAAATAAAAAAAACTCATAACTAATAACAGTTTCAAATTTCTTTAAAAACTTTCCTTAAATCATAAAACAACTAACCTTTTTGTATAATTGAAAAATTTTTCTGCAGAGGGCTCAAAATAAAACAAAATATCCTTAAAATATAAAAATAACTTGCATTGAAAAGCACATAAACTTTTTAAAAAATTACTGAGGATTACAAACATGTACAGCCAATAGTCTGAGGATCAAAGCAAACTGTTTTGCCTCTTCTGTACACACACAACAAATCTGTATATTTTTTTATCAGACTGGCTTCATCTTTAAAGCCACTGTATGAAAACATATTGATGCATGATGCTTTTTGAGATATAGTTATAAACAACTTCAGCTCCATCTTCAAAGTCCCTTGCACGGAGTTTGAAGCTTAGAATTATTACGTTAAAAAAAGTGAGATTGAACTGTCTACCTTACTGCTTTTATTATTCACCGGTCCACTGTATTATGCTAGGATGACAAGCAAGTTCATTTTACTCCCCGCTAGATCACACTAGTAGTAATATTGCTTGTCTTTTGTTTTGTATCCCCCCTCCAGCCAGCCAGTTGGAGCCACAGAGGCAAGTCATGCTCTCGCACCCCCCCTCAATGACCAACCCTTACTCTAGTATACCAAACAATGAACAATGGGCAGCAGCAAATGACGAGTATAAAAGGCAAGACAGCCCACGTCTCAATGCCAGTTTTTGTTTCCAGAACACACTGCTCAGATCCAATCTAATTGCCGTAGTCTTTTCCAGCACTCGCTCGGAACTGATCCCGCCTTAAGCTTAGCTTATACCATCATTGCACCTAGCACACATTGCTGAAGTCAACACCAGTCACCATGCTAGTTTTGTATTGTTGCACTGTTCCAGCATACGCTGCTCGGAACACACCGCTTTGCCGACGGTTGTTATCAGCAGAGCTTGCTGTAGGATAGAATTACGTCAGTTAGGAACTATCTGCTACATACCCCGCAAACTTACACCCCCCTGTCTTTACACATGATTGCAGTGGATCCAATCCCAGTCTTTGGAAAGACTACCATCCTGTCACTCTCACGCTTCGTTTCCCAAGCAAAGTGCCAGCGATACAGTGATGTCATTTCTACAACACGTACACAACACTGAAAGACGTTAACCAGTAAATTCTACACACCCCTTTTGAGTCAGGTGCCTCTGCTGGCCAACCTAAAGATAGCTTTCAAGGGTTGATACTCATGACGCTGACCCGAAGCTAGAGAGCTATCACCATGTGTTTATTTTCCCAAAAATAAAATGTGCGTGAACTTTTACTTGAGTCCACTTCCTCGTAGACGTAGTACCTTGTAGTTACCCTTGCCATGTACCTGCAGGTATTCACGGGAAGCTTTCTCAACATAAACACACACTAGTATTGGCCATTCCTTTCCAACAATCCTGGATTGTGGGGAATGGAAGAGCCATCAAAAGGTACACTGTCTGTGAAGCCGCACAAGCTGCACTTAGCGATTACTTCTCCCTGGAGCGGCTTCACTGGGGATTGGTAACCCCCAAAGTGGTCGACCGTTACCAGGCCACGTACCCTAGCAGTGAAATACGTAAATTCCAACAAGCAAGTACCTGCACGTGCAAAGCAGCTTGGTGGGGTAATTTACAATTCCCGGATGCCTTTTGCCAAAAAGGGGAGGACTGGAGGAGAGAGTGAAGGAGGCACTCTTTGCATCAAGCCAAGTGCATGAATATCAGCCCTCAGTAGTTAAACAGATAGCTAGCCTTCTGCCTAGGGAACAGGTGCAAACTCAACGCCAACTGCAAGAGCCAAGGGAAGTATCAGTGCCCAGCCATCTGTTCTCGCCGCCTGTATGCTCTGGACCAGCAGCTTACCCAGAATATATTATAGAATATTTGAGGAAGCTTGAACTGCCACCTACACCGACCAGAGCCCATCTGACATCCACAGTGTTCCTACCACCTTCAGTATACTGACCACAGGAAATCCCAACCACTCCATCCAGCGTCTCATATGCCTGCACCACAGAAAGTTCCTGCCTTGTTGCAATGTCGCCCAAGTGAACTTCCATCTGCCATACCTGCCAAACGCAGACTTGCATTGATTAACCAAGATTTCATGCCTTGCAGAGTAGCCACGCGGCCAGTTCTTTATACCGTCAAGGTCCCAGTATCATGCCAGAAATGATCCCCCTAAGAAGAGAGACAGACTGGCTATCTCTTCGAACGGAACCTGATCTCCTAGGTATTTGATTATTATCCAGCCCATCACGTGTCAATATTATGATATGTAACAATACAAACCACTTTAAGAATATAAAATATCAGGTTAGAATAATCAGAACCCCAGAACAATGTTACACAGGCAAAAGTAGCAGCTTACAAACATTTATAACAGCCACTAGGCCTACTGCACATGTTTGAAGGTAATACGACAACAACACAGTGCCCTGTAAAAGCAACCGAAGTAGCGTTCTAACAAACGCTGTACATAGGACTGATGTTTTTGAAATTAGACCTTTACAAAAGTCACAGGCAATGCTACTTAGTGATGCACACATTCTTGAACTGAGTCTACCATGTATTTAACACTGTTTAAATTACCTAGCTCAATCTTAAAATAAGTAAATTTTGGCCCACGTATCACCAACTCTAAACATAAAAATTGTCTCTAAGGGAAATCTTAGAAATTTTTACTGATAAAATATACATTTATTTACATATTAGGGTACTAAAAATCACCACTAGGCTGTAACAGATTGTACGTGTATCCTGCTTTCATCTTGCACTTTTGCATGAATGTGATGGTCTACCTCTTGCTTCCACTCATATTGTCAGAATCACAATCCAAAAAGTGTCCATAAAGTACTAAAGGCTTCCAAAAAATTAAGCAAAATAAATCCAAAAATAAAAAATAAAAAACAATTGAAATAGTGTATGTCTTCAATAAATATAAATCTAAACAAATTCCAGCAATATCCAAACCATAGTCAGTCAGCAAAAGTAAAAAATTTGAGTTGCTGTAACTACCACTAGACAGTCATAATTGTACATAACAAGGAAAACTCCTCACAAACAATAACGGAAACAAAAAAGGTGAAACAGGCAGGGAGAAAAAATTTGGGTAGAGGCAGACATTTTTCTTACTACTTATAGCATACATCAGTGTTAACATGGATGGTGCTGTTGCAAATGGGTGGAGTGTGAAATATGCTATGCTGTGCTGTGCATGCTGCGAAACAGCTGGTGGCTGACAAGTCAAAGACCTTGCTTACGCATGGCCCACCAGTGACAAAAATTTTAATACATTTTTTTTTAGTTTTATTTTCATTTATTGACACATTGCGTAAGGAACCATACTTACCCCTTATTTCTTTTAATGGTAAAGGCAAGCAAATGTATTTTATTTGGTTATTGCCACAATTTTTAAATTTTCCTATTTTTTCATGCATTTTTTCTAGTTTTCTGTGGCTCCTCAAAATCTCTGTACAAACAAAATGTCTGTATGAACAGGGAGCCATAAAATAAAGTTTAGAATGTAGTGGCCACTGCAGTATGTTCTATTTTTATCTACAAAAAAAAAGGTGAAATAACTCTCAAAACTAATTTAAAAAACTGGTTACAAATTTAATGATGCAACTAAGAACAGTCCCAAACATCATGACATACGATGGATACAGTCAGCCTGGGAACAAAAGTATACTTTGAAAAATTATAAATTATCCTCATTTAACAGTACATAGAATTTAGGTTCCACATTCCTATCTCTATTCCCACTCATTAGTTAGATGTTATTGTACTTCGAAAATCAAAATATTCAAGATTGGCACTGTTGGAAGAGTATTCCAGATTTTACAAATAAAATAAAAAGCTTCAAAAATAGTCCTTTTCCCAATCAATGCATATATTTAACTTATTCAACTCTAGTTTGACCAGAGTGACATTTTGCCATGGAAAACAGTGAAAAACAACCCTCATTTAAAAAAAGTACAGCAGAACCTCTCTATTCCAACCCCATTTAAAGCAACTATACTTCTATATCAACCTATTGTCGAGGAACTATAAAAAAATTTGGGCAAAAAAATTAAAAATTTGAGAGAAATCTGCGAAAAAAATGAATTTGCTGCATTTATTTTGGTTGCTGCACATTTCATTTTTTTAAATGAGTGCTGTATGGGCACAGTCTATTCATATCTAAAAATAGATGCAACCACCCACCTCTAGGCCACAAGGGCTAGTCAATACCTATTAACTCCACCCACCCTCCACCCCTCAGACGGCCAAATGTTTTCATGCAGGGATGCTACTACCCAGAGTATTGTCCTGCCATTGTGCTCTCGCTGGCTGTGGTTTCTCACTTTGCTCGTATTATCATTACTTTGATTCCTCTCTGGTTTTGATTACTGTTTGTCGACAACTTATTAAATTTAGTTTTTTATGGGCATGCCATCAGCGGGATGGAAACCTACAAATTAACTCACAAATACAACTGTGGACTGTGCTACTACGGCGAGTCGTCCTCCCAATGTGGTCTCTAACTCTCTGCCAGTCCATCCCACTTGAGAGCCAGATACAGGCTATTCATGGTAAAGTGAACACTTTTTGAAACCCTTCCATTTGATATAATAGTTAATAAATATATTTTATTGTTGCCTTGGATGCTTAGACATTAACTTTCGAGTCTGGTGAAATTTATACACTGTGTTTATTACTTACATGGCAATATTTATTTTAATAAGTGGTGGAAGGATAAAAATGGCTAACAGGAAAAAAGTAACTACGGCCTCAAAAGTGCTCACTTTACAGTAAACAATCTATACATTTTCGCATCCTCATTTGCAGCCTACCCCCCTCCCTTTTTATCATCCAACCTTAGGGTTTATCAGACATAATCTTCATAGCATTTATATCACCAGCTGAAACCAGAGCTTCTGTAAACTGGGTTTCGGAAAGTCATGTTTACGTTCAGTATAAACAACGAAGTTTCAATTTTGTTTGTAAATATGGATCAAAAAGTACGCAGTGTCCAATATTACAGTTTTTGTTAATTGTTTGGCAATAAGCAAGATTGCAGATACGCTTTTGTGGCATCATTTATTTCAGAAGATATCTATTAATATAAACTAATAATTTGTTGTAATATCCTCATATTTTTCAGAAAGGGGCCACAAAGCTTCATATTTCCAATCAGAAAAATTAGACAGTATCCAATGTTAACATTTCTGTAATTAACTGGCTACAAATGAGGTCACAGATACGCTTCTGTGGTATAATTTTACTCAGAAGACGTCTGTTCATTAATATAAATAAATATTTTGTTAAAATACCTAAGATTTTTTTACAACAGCCCACCTAACATTGAATTTTCACTTGAAAAAAAAAAAACTAGTTATGTCCAATGTTAATGTTTATGTGCCCTTTGAAAAGAGGAACAATGTTACAAGAGAAAAAGTAAGAGAAAATTAATAAAAGTTTCTGTTTTTGAGTGTTTCTTGAGTCTAAAAACCTTAAATTACCTGAAATATCCAGGGTATTAAAATTTCTACAAAAGACTTTTTGTAGCAATGTGACCCGTGTGCAAAGACATAGTACTTTTTGTGAGAAAGCGATAATGTGAAAAATGACCGAAACAAGCCTAAAACTATTTAACATGTAAAAGTCTTACAATTTCACTTGGCCGTTCCCGCACTAGGCAGCCGTATAAAGCTTCAAAATTTTATAGCCTACAATTCATGAATTTTTACATCACCATGCACTAGTAAGACTTTCTAGTCATCATCCTCCTTCTGACTAAAAAGAATTACTCTAACGATACACACCATATTGTTTATTACATTCATATGTCACACAATTAACCATGCCACGGAAAAAATATATACGTCGGATCCAAATAGACATATTACTAGCCAGATGCTCCTTCTTCGGTCGAGCTCAGAACTCTTCAGTTCTCACAACATATTCTGGTATTGATATGGAGCAATTTGCCAACTTGCTTCAACTGACGAGAAAACACATTTCTGTGGTCACCAACAGCAAGGGTTGCCAGGAGGCACGCAAACGCTGGGTGCAGCGCGACCTCAGCAAGCCAGTCTGGCTGTTATGTCAACACTCCCGGGGGAAGGGTAATGAGGTTGGGTCCGTCTGTATATAAGGTTGAGACAATGGAGGCGCGGGGTGCCATCTTTCTCCAGCCTGCCAAAGGCCCTGCCAGAACGCCACCAGGCGCGAGGACCACCAGTCCAGTGGTTCGAGTTCGTCGCCATCATCAGCCGCCGTCTACAGAATCTTCACATTGCCGACTTTGTTACCCAAAGGTAATTATAACTCCTATTAGGGCAAATAAGGTTGTGTGAGGCGACGGGATAGACGAAGGCACATTCAGGCTCCATAAGAGCCCGATGACTCTTAGTAACTCTTTCAATTAAGATCTCTAGCTTCGTGTACCTAATGTTGTAATGGTATTAGATTATTGTGTCAATTGCATCACATCTAGCATCTACTCTGTAATACTACAATTGCATCTACTCTGTAATAGATTCCTACTTCAATAAAGTAGTGTTCTTGTATAAAAGAGTGCTTTGCCTTTGACTACGTACATCCCCCTTTAAAGTACGTGACTTTTCCCTTCTGGACAGGCTACATCCACATGTAGTGTTCAAGCATCATTACCATTAACTATATTAATAGGTTTCCACTTTCAAGTCGAAGTAACTAGTGTGTCATCAACGTTGTTAGCTTTTTATTCTAGTGCAGTGCTGCGACCAGCCCTAAAGCTGAAATCCTGGTTTTGTATATAAAAACCCTGTAAACTCCTGGAATCACTGGGTCAAATCATGTAAATTCATTGGCTATAAAAAAAACTGGCAAATTACAGAAAAAAAAGTGGATATGATGGACATTTATATATTTAATGTAATGGTTTTTGTTTGGAATGTACAAACCATGAAAATTCTTTTCTCCACTCGCGTTTACACTTTTGTTTATACAATGACCATTTCAGAGATAATTTTAGTTTCCTTACCATTGTTATATCAATGCCAAATGCAAAATACAGTCACCAAATTCGGATTGCATGCCTAGGCCTGTGCATGTGATCATACAGCCAGGAACAGAAATATGTAGATAACTGTATACCCGCACCAGTAAATAATTAAGCAAAATATTTTGGACATATACTATTGAAGCAATGGCGTATGTCCAAAATATTTCTCTTAATTATTCACCTCCGCTGCAAGAATCTTTAAAACAAACGCGTCAGTAAAATTGACACACAACGCTGCGGGCACTAGTGTCGCATGTACGCAGCAGCCATTATAAGTTAAGTGCTGTGGGCATGCACAATATCTTTGGTACATGGGAAAAAAAAAAGAAGTTTCTTTTACTTTTTATGTTTATCAAAGTATCGTTATTTTGAAGTGAAATACAATTGAGCATTTTGTAGGTGACATTTGCACGATTTATGTACTAATAACACACATGGATATTCTTTGTGGAGATAAAAATTTCACAGTTCCGAACGTAAAATGTTTGGGTAAATGGAGGTAAACATGCAGTCGCCTTACTGCTCTTTAAGAGCTAGCTTTGGGCGAGACTTGTTTACATTTCTTTATATTGTATAGTTTTGTTATACATAGTAATAGTTTAGACAGATTTTACATGCTATTTAAACACAGTTATGGTGCCTCAAGTATACAATATAATCGAGATATAAAATATCGCAAGAAAATTTTTTGTTCACCTCAGTGGTGTATATTAGAATTATTTCACAGACACTTTCCTCGTGTTAAAAATCCGTTAAAATGGCAGGCCTATTTAAGTGGCACTCAATTACCGGATATTCTCTGAATGATACTTTCCTCACCTTCTCTGAACTACTACAAAATATAATTGATGTTCTGGCCAGAATTCTGCCAGTGTGCTGTTGTTTTCACAGCTGGCATGATGCAACTGCATAGACAGATCCTGGTTCACCAAGAAGAATATTGTGTGGTGACCACAAGCTGAACCAGTTCATGATTTTCATCTGAACACTGTAACGAGTGATGTTTTAGCAGCCCATATTTTTCCATATACACAAAAAACCAAGTTTGGTTTGCATATTATACAAACACAACTTACCTTGTCATCCACTCAATTTACTATGAATAATAAACAAATATAAGAACGAGAACTACATAAATAAGAAGCCATGAATTCATTACAACTCACCGGTGCTGTTGTCAGAATTATTGGCTGTGCCATTCCCATGGTGTTAACACTACTGTCAGTAGGTGCCTGAATGTCAGGCGTTACGTACGTCACTTCAGCATCTATATCTGTCAATAACTAAAATTTAAAACACATAAATTACGACAATAAACACTTATGAAAACTATTACTGAATTTAAAATTATGAACACTTTTTTAAAGTCAGATAAACCAATACTACAAAATAAACATATATGGGACATACCAATTTTTCTTATGTGACCTACATTTTCTTGGAAAATACAGTAGACTTTTGATCTATCGTTTAACTGACTTTCAAAAAATTTCCATACATCCAGAATTTCAGTAGATCAGCGTTTGACATATACATCAATAAAATACACCTTCTACCTTTATTAAACTTCACGTTGAGTATAATGACGACTGAAACTTAAATGCTAATAAAGTTTAACTGCATTAGTACTACTATAAATACAGTGAAACCTCTATTTTACAAATTTCAAGGTACTGGGAAAAAATATTGCTAAATTCAGAAAAGTGTAAAAAGAGGGAAGCTTATGATGTAAAAACAGACAATGGGACCAAAAAAAGTGTGTGTAAAATGCAGGAAAGTGTAAAATCAGGGGTTGTAATACAGGAGTTCCACTGTAACACATTTAAAAACATTTCACATCAACTCTTTTCAAAAAAGAATAAATATCACAAAATACAGTATAAAATTGAGTGTAATCCAACAATGAATACAAGCTGTCCTCAAGCTTTAAAATACAGCTATTGAAAATTAACTTTACATTTGGTATTGCAAGTTGCTTGATGTTTGAGGGGTGGAAGCAAATGTGCAATGCTGAGAAACATAGAAAGAGAAGAGACAGCTATTTTTTACTAGACAGCTTCCCCTCTCAAGGGCATGTAAGGGGAGGAAGAAAAGTATACGACTGAGAGAGACATATAAAGAAAATAAGAGAGAGATAGCAAGTATGCTATGCTGGTTGCTAGGTAACAGCTTTCTCTCATGACAGGCATATAAGGGGAGGGAGCATTCGGGATTCGCCCGTGCCTTGGTTTATGGAGTCATTGACACCATCAGCTGAACTGGAGAAAGGCACCAAGCAGCAGTGATAAACATATTTCACACCCAGTTATTAGACATTTGCATAAGCCACCAACTTAAAAATTATAATTGTAAGTAATCTTCAGTGACAGGACCAAAAGATAATTTGATAGATTTGATAAACTATACATGTTGGTAATTGTATCATTATTTATACAGGAATTTTTCCAAGGCCACGGAAAATTAACTGTCAATGTGGTTTATCGGTATATGCGTTTTCGACAGGGGCGTATTCTCCATGAATGCAATGCATGCAGTGCATGCTTTCATAAACTTCAAAAACGAACATGTTTCTTAACCATATACTTCCCGTTTTTCTTTGAAATAGAAATAAATTTTCCTTTCCTCGCTACACATGGGACTGAGATGCACGCATCTTGTCGCCTCTCTTTACTTAATAGTTACTCGAAACGTTGCATCGTGGCAAGACACGGTGCGTATTTCGATAATCAATCATAATAGTTCCCTGAGACGTAAAGGTATAACACTGTGGTATTCTCAACACTCATTCAGCTGGTGTGACGTCATAGCAAACTTGCGCGAAGTGTGGGCGAATGCATGCACGAGGTGACATTGCATTCAGCATGATAGCAAGCGAGTTTACATACCTTTATTCAATGAGGTTGCTTATTCTACTGTCATATTTGAATAAGTATTTTTAAAAGTAGTTTCACAAGATAAATGATGACTGTAAAAGTGACATTTTAACAAGTGTATTTAATCAGTCATTTCAGTTATGCTCGTTTATTGAGAAATTAGAAGTTGTTAAAAATTGGAGACCAACGCCCGCTCTCAACAATTTAAAGACAGGAAACAAAGTCAGAAACTTTGTAAGAACATTTAATAGTGACCTTTACAAAAATTATAAATGATTACTTATTTACAAATGGTAAATGTTACAATGGAAATAATTCTTGAAACCTTAAAACTTAAACGTAAATTATGTTTTGTGAACTTACAGAAGTAATTATACTTTTTAATTACGGTTTTTGACAGGCAAATATTTTTGTTTTTACAGATTTTAAATTATTATTGTTAACAAGCATAAACGTATCTTTGCCGTAGCCCTAATTCAAGCAATTTACTACTAGCAAATTTAAGGGCATTATTCATAGTTGTTTTTAGTATGGACTAAGGAAAGATCATCCTCCAACCAAAATTTTTCGTATTCAGAGAGCATTTTTATTGCTAGTCCGAGGATCATCTTGCTTTAGTACGAACTTACTTTAAGTCCTGACTAAGGGTAGGATCAAGGAAGTATTAAGGTAAAAAAGAAACATGGTGAACATAAAATACGACAGTTCCGTTAATATTACATGGCAGTGAAAGCTAGATAAAGTTTACGAAACATAAAAATTACATTTAAGGCCGATTCTGTCAATCTGTATGCAAAAATATGCCGGCCTAATGAATGAAATGTTCCATGAATAATAATTCAACATAAATATATCTTATAAACTTAATAATACATCAGTTTTTAGCTACAGCAAATGCCTTTCTATTTGTGTGTCAATCAAATGCCTTTTCTGAAAACAGTGATATTAATACACTCAAAGAGAATTTTAATACAAACTTAACGTACAATGTATAATATCAAAATATACATAAGCAGTGCCGTTACAAACATTATTTTCCATACATTAATAACCTAGTATTTGTACTCAGAAACTAAAATAAATACAGTCTTCAGGAAAAAAAATGGTAACATTGTAGACTGAAAAGCAGAAGAATGCAAGTTCAAATATTTTCTGGGAGATAGAATTTTAAACAATTTATAATGTATTCTTGCAATGTAATTAACATTACAATACATTTTTAACATCATTATAAAGACAGTATTGGAAAATAATGAAACCAGCCCACATAACCCAGTGCATAGGGGTGTGCTGTGCTATGAAAATTTATCAAATCAATATGGAATAATAAGATGATAGTATATTAATTTTATCATCCTCCATTCTGCAGTATTGCCATATATGATACAATCATAAAACAAGGTTAAAACGAATAAAATGACGTTAGCAGGCAAAAATAACAGCACACCACTGAGAGCATCACTTTTGAATGGACGTAATCAACCACTACAAGGCCAAGATATTTAATATACACTTTTTCTATTTCAGAGCTGCTGTGTAAAACATATTTATATCTACAAAATGTCTAAGTTTATATTCAATTCAACATACAGTATAATAGAATATATTCTCTTTTTAGCTACGTACATTAAGATTATTGAAAATTACTATTACATCTGAAAAGAAAAAACATTTTCTTTGGATAAGTTATATTATATTTAGCGCTATCTTGACGGGAAAATCTGCAATGCGCATGTGCAGTAAACTTGACAAAAGTGTATGTCCATGATCCTTCGACTAATGTTAGTCCTACTCTGGTCAGGGTTTATGAATACGATGTAGTTAGTCCACCCTTAGTCCGGACTAACCTTAGACCAACTCCGAGGAAGATCATCTCTGGATCATCCTTGGACGAAGCTCTGACTATGAATAAGGCCCTACGTGTGTTGTGAATTTTTGGTAATGAATTTTAAACTTTTCAAATTAAAATGTAAAATTATTTGATTTGATCAGCAAATCTCACTATTTGACACCAGGATTTATGTTTTTCTTTTCTCTCATTTGGAACATTAAACTTGTTTTCTTTGAAAATTGGCTACGATACTTTTTTTTTAATTGGTGCCTGCACTAACACTACATGTTACCCTAGGGATTAAGTTTTATTCTTTTCTTCACCTTGCATACTGAAGTGTGTCTATGATTTGTCTCAATTTAAAGTGTCACTGTTGATTTTATTTACGGTTTAATTAGGTTCAGTAATGTGTGTCGAAGTGTTTGAGTGTTGTGATTTAGATATTTTTGTATCACTTTAATACTTAAATTTCCTTCAAAATTGAAAGTTTATAATCTCTTACACTTAACGTACACCTATGTGAGGGTATAATCTAAATCTGGAGAAGCTTTTGAGGTACGAGTGAGAGGAAAAAGTACTAAAAAAACTTAAAAAATATTTCCAACAACCTTTTATTTTCATTTTGTTATTATTAATATTTAATTCCTCTGTGCAACGTGAAGTGCCAAAGTAAGTTTCATGTTGCATGCCTTGCCAAAATTTTCAGGATATGCCCCTGGTTTTCCGTACATCGGGAGTCCACTGTAGGTATTTAAAACTAGCAGTATCAGTGTGAGCAAGAGAAATCAGAAAATGTGAACACGTGTGTCCCTAAAACCTAACTGCTATTAAACTTGACAGAAAAGTCAGTGGTACCTCAAACTACAGGATGGAAATACAGCTACGTATGAATTACAAAGTGCGCAAGCCCACCTTGCAGATTATTATATCCACTGGTCGCAATACCGTACATCAAATATTCTTTCATAATTTTGTATGCATTTTCTAGGAGTGTTTTAAAGTAACGTGTACTGTGATCTGCAGTTATCTAGGCAAGTCTCAACGCGGGGGAGCGGGGTAATGGGGTCGCCGGAGAAAGGGGGGGGAAAAAGAAGGGAGGAAAGGGGATGCGCACGTAGCCAACAGCAGTGTACTGGCTATTCCGAAAACATAGGTAGCAGATAATGTACGTGACTGAAGATGGTAGGGAATAATAACTTGCAGAGATGCAGCAGTCATTCACAGCAGAGAACGGGAAATAATGAAGAGACAGATTCTGATGATATTTACCATCGTTCGCCTATAATAGAGTCATTATAAATAGAGTACAATTTGTATTTTTGGGGGGATTTTAAATTTAATGCTGTTGAAAATATATATATATTTTTTTTTAAGAACTGCTAAAGCATTTTCATATGTAACATGTTTACACCAGTATTATATTATAATGAAATTGAGTCAGCGTTTGTACAAGATATTAGACCTACAGATTTTTGGTTTATCTGTTCGCCTCTCACATTATGAATTGCTTGTAGATAAAATGTTTTGTTATTAAAGCTGTACAATTTTTAGTACTTAGGGGCCTATCACATTCGATAAAACCTGTCCAGGACAATTGAAACTATTATGTTATTTTATGGTGAAATACTCATACGTGACCAATGATGGGTTTTTAAAAAGACGTTATTTACACTGCTGCTGTTTATGTAAAATCTTAATACTCTTTCATTTCTTATTACTATTATACTTTGTGCATTCCAATAAACAAAACTTATGGGGGATGAGCTAATTCGTGCAAAATCAGCAGATTTTCCCAGTATGCACCAGTGGGCTGACATCACTGGCCAAGCCATCTGTTAGGATAATTGTAAAATCCATTCAGTCAACAGCATTACTTTGTAAATATGTATTGTTAAAGGCTGTTCAATGTAAAGTGAGCACTTTTGAGGTCCTAGTTACTTTTTTCTCCCAGCCATTTCTTATCTTTTAACCACCTTTTTAAATGAATATGGCAATTAAAGTAATTAACTCAGTGTGTATATTCCACCTTACTCAGAAGATATCATCATCTAAGGCTAAAAAAAAAAAATTATTTAGTGACTATTATTCCAAACGATAGGGCTTTCAAAATTGCTGACTTTCCTGTAAACAGCCTATATCAACTTTATACAGAACATAATATTATTATATCTAATGGCATTTGTCATGATTATTAATATTTACATATTTTAGTTTATAGATACTGTAATTTGGTAATGTAGCTTAGCTGTAAATCATATATATTTTACTACACGCCTTATCATTCATTCCATACTTTCTGGAGATTCACCACATTCATTATCTCAGCATATAGTTAAAGTGCACCTATACTCGTTATACTAAAAAAGAAAGACAAAATGCTGAATAAATAAGTTTTGTTGAATCCCATTAAACAAGTCTATTTGCAAAATTTACTTAATATTTATGTGTCTTTTTTATAAGTTTATATGTTTTATTGCTAAGTATGTTGCAGTATGGTTCATTACTTGTATGCATAAGAATGCATGTTACTGTTGTAATGTGAAATTTTCAAACTTTGTGCCTCGGCCTGTGCAGCAAATGTTTTCCAACCTGCTCGTATACGGCTGGCACGTGACGGTTGTCACACCGCCCTTGACCAGTCTGTACTTCCCTTAAGACAGGACTAGAGAGCTTGCGCACCTAAATAACTGCCAGCCACTGTACATTTGATTTCGGCAGAGCAGTGCAAAAATTACATTTGTCCATATTATTAAGATAATAACAATATGTGCAGAGGTGTCAAAATAGTAAATTATTACTAGACCCTGAGCGAGTAGATCCGATTCTCAGCTTTCCTCGTCCTCGTACCTTAAAGGGGGTACAGAGATTTTTAGGATTAATGGGGTACTACTCGCAAATCGTTGAACAGGTCATTCCATGTCAATTTATAACCAGACCATTTAACCCAATATCTCAGATTTTTATGAAACTTGGCATGTTGGTTCTATCTATATAGATAAATAACCACACCAAATTTCATCTCTCTATCTCACTTGGTTTTCATGTTATGGCTGTTCAGTTTTGAGTTTTTTCACATTTTGCTAGTTGGATGCTGCTAAACAAAAAGTGTGTGTACATAGAAAATAATTTGTCATTTATTTATTTTTAACCCAATCTCTGTGAAATTTTCAAGTTTTGTTCTCTAAACTATAAGGATTCTAGGGAAATATATAAAACTTCTCTGAGTTAAACAGTTTTGGCAGAATAAAAATTTGTTCTTGCATCTTGGTAATTTTTTTAAAAGAAAACATCTTTTAACGTTAAGACTCAATATCTCAAAAAGGGAAAGGGATAGTAACAAAAAATTCTTTTACTAAATAACTGTTCTGAAATG
Source organism: Dryococelus australis (assembly GCA_029891345.1). NCBI lineage: Eukaryota > Metazoa > Arthropoda > Insecta > Phasmatodea > Phasmatidae > Dryococelus > Dryococelus australis. The sequence goes on from CM056999.1 coordinate 55,743,240, forward strand.
GCTTATAATATAAAAAAAATAAAATTGGTGGGCTTTTCACTCCTTTGTATAGTTTTTTTGAAGCTAAATGTAAATGTTTTTAATCTTTCAGCGAGCCATTCGTAGGCTCCCCTTTGATCCTTTAATAGTTGATTTGTGCCCCAAATGAATTAATTTTTTGGTTGTGAAAAAAAACAGTGAATTTTGTCAACTGGAATTTATATTTACACTAGGGTTAATAAACATGGACATATTTACTAAAGTTGAAAATCCTATTTACATCTTTACAGATAAATATTTAGAACCGCAGTTAGGGATTTAAGTCTGAAAACTTACCAGATTAATTTCAGTTAGTCTTTCACTTTATGTGTGTCCATTTTCAGTCTATATCACTTAAAAAGGTTTTTGAGATTAGTTTTTGAGTTGAATTCATACATTCTGTTGAGAATTGGGAAGTTATTCCAGTCAAGGTGTGAGGAAACTCAACGACTGCAAGGATGTGAAGAATTGACATTGGGCAGGTATCATCTCGTTTTGGCCAGTAAAATGATGGTGATGGTCCTGCAGGATGTAAAAACTTAACTGTAAAATCACATTCTTCTTTAGTCACATCAGTTATTATTCCAAAGTACCAGAGATTGTTATACGTGCAAGCAATGTAACAAGAGGGGTACAAGTCGTCTTCTTTTACTTTGTTGTCACTTCTTCTCTTAAGATGTACGTAAGGCTGGGCTTCTCATCACTGCTGACCCTTCTTGCTTCCAAAGACCCAGAACAATCTAATGACCCAAATTTATGGAAACTTCTTGTTCCTGGACGTCTTTATAGGTCTTCAAAGCATTCTTCTCGCTTAGAACGGATCAGATTTACAGAATCTTTGGAAATTAAATGAAACTAAAACCTTTCTAATGTTAAACTTACAAAACTCAAAGAACTCATCTGGAGTTAATATTTGTTTCTGAAGAGGTCTTTGCAGACTTTCTTTATGAGCCAGTCGTTTAATAGTTCCTCCAGTCCCATCACATTCTGTTTTCCCATGGCTAGTAGCAAAGAATGACCACTGTGCTGCACAACCGTCACTACAATAGTGAATTTCTGTAATGTTGGGAAAGTTTTCCTTGACATATTCTGTCAGCGTTTCCTGTAATTTGTAAACCATAAGAACATCATGTTTCAAGTCGTCAGATATGATACAGTGTGATGAAACTATTTTTTCACCATGAACACAACTTCTTAAGTTTATAATAACAGGGTGTAATGTACAAGAGTCTGAAGTCCAGTGGTACCCCTGAGCCTCATCCTCTATAGTAACAGAGTAATTCATGCTGAAATCCATTGAAATAACAGCTACATTTGAAGCAGAGGAATCTTTGAGGCTTTTAAAACATTCAGATTGGCACTTTGCAATGTACGAGTGTGGAACTAGTGAGTTTGTTAGTGAGTTGATCAATAAATTCATCAATGTTTGCTGTACATGTGATAATTTGTGTCCTGTCTGTTGAAATCCATTGTTTGTATTAAATTCTGTCCTCTTTATCACAGTCGTCAAACTTTGTTTGTAGAAAGTGTTAGATTATCTTTGGAGAGGCATTTGTCACAGTGAGCATGCATTCACGATTAGGATTTTCACATAGCAGATTTATGAGCTCTTTAGGTATATCCCTCTTTAAGCTGTGCTGCATGAATGAGCAATATGACATTATGGTGAATGGTGCAGGCGCAGACAGAGCAAGTTCCGCTGGCACCTGCCAAACACACCAGTTGGGGCGGAGCATGCAGAATTTAGAGACACCTACTTTCACGACAGGATATTCCCATTTCAAATTTGAGTACATTTCATTTAGATTGCTCAAAATTAAACATTTCTTCTCGTATTGTTTTTTCCTAAACTTACCGCGTCTTTCATACCTAGGAAAACCCTTGACTGTTCATCACTTTGATAAATATTTTCAACAAACGTTATGACCTATTTACAACAAACGTTATGACCTCAGGCTCTAGTTTCTTCCCTCTTTTTGGTTCAGATTCAGCAAGAAAACCTTTTTCTTTGAATAGCCTTTGGGCTTGATGAACAGAGTAATCAGAAACTTGAAAAGTATCTTTTATTTTATTTCTCGACCAGTTAAAGAGATGCAGGGATTGTTAAAAACTGAACTTTCTTCTTTGATGTTAGTTGAGATAGTTGGCTTTTCATGTTTTAAATCAGTAAGTCCATATCAGCAGCTTTTTGATCCATTGTCTTCTCTAATTTGGTTCCTTCTGCTGGTACTTCAACATCAAGAACAGGTTCGATTTTCTTTTTCACATTTTGTTGCAATTTTTTTTAGTTTATTTTGCACATAGCTTATTTTAGAATTTTCATTTAACACATGTAACTTCAAAGGTGAACACGCCGCATATGTTAAACAAGCATTAAAAGAATCAATAACCTCTTCTTTTTGTATCTCATTTTCTGTTGATAATTCAACATCATCATTTAGCTGTACCTCACCGCTATCACAATTAGCTGGAGTTGTAAATAAGATTATACAACAACACAATTTTTCTGCATGTTTTATTTTCAATCCTTGCTTGACACATGCCTTGCTTTGTTGTAAAGTTACTACACTTAAGTTTTTTTATAGGTTTCTTGTGCCTTTTGAAGGGATCGCAACAATTTTTTTGCAAGAATTTATACTTATTTAAAAATACATTCTTATGGTGAAGGCAAACAGTAGTAGGGTTATTCCCTAATTCAGCTCTTGGCTTAAGTAAATCTAAATTCTTTCTCACACATATCACTTGCATTTTATATTGCTTTTTTTGCAACATGAATTGTTTCGTGGCATTCTATCAGTGTTTTGTCCCTACACTGCACTTATCTTCCATTTAAAAACCAAATTACATAGAAAGTTAACTGTTTTTATAATTAATTAAAATATACTAAAAACTTCTTTATTTGTTGTTATTGAGTAAGTCTATTAAAATATTATTTAAAACAAGTTCAATTTCTTAGATTTTACAGTTAGTAAACTGAAATAGTAGTTATTACTACTATTAGTTTTTATTATAAATTAAAGAAAAAAATGCACAAAAAACTTTATACACTCACAGTAATACATAAACAATTACTGTATCTTTGAATTCAATAAAGAATTGTAACTGATTAATTGTTGCTTTAAAAATGGTAAAAGTTTGCGATTATAAACAGTAGCAGACAATAAATAATTACATTATTGAAAAGTTTTGTCTGGCAATTTAAGGTTTGACATAGGTCCTACAATGGCTCAATGAGTTATTTTGACATTTAACATAAAACTTAACAAAACTATACAAAGGAATTAAAACCCCATCAATTTTATTATTTTATATTATAGCCCATTTCATAAAAATTATTTAGGAAAGGAAAATTTTGTTTTTATCCCTTTCCCTTTTTGAGATATTGAGTCTGAATGCTAAACAATGTTTTCTTTTTTAAAAATTACAAAGATGTAAAACAAAATTTTTTTTCTGCCAAAACTGTTTAACTGAGATAAGTTTTATGTTTTTCCCTAGAACCCTTATAGTTTAGAGAACAAAACTTGAAAATTTTACAAAGATTGGGTTAAAAATAAACAAATGACAATTTATCATATTTCGGTGTGCATAGGAAGCACATTTTTACAAAAAAAAATAACTACAAAAAGTAGGGAGACATTGGTTTAAAAAAAAAATTTTTTTTCCTAAAACATGTTTAGAAATTTGTCAACGTACAGTACGTTTTAATTCTAAAAGGCAGGAAGAGAAGGGAGGGGAAGGGAGGGGAAGGGAAGAGAAGGGAGGGGAAGGGAGGGGAAGGGAAGAGAAGGGAGGGGAAGGGAAGAGAAGGGAGGGGAAGGGAAGGGAAGGGAAGAAAAAAAAAAAAAAAAAAAAACACATCCAATTATTTGTTCGCTCGTGTTAACAAAAAAAATAACCTTCATCCAGCACAGGTAAAATGTAAACATGTTGGAGCTTGCCCATAGATATCGTACATAAGAAAATAATTTCTCTACTGTACAAGAGAAATATATCTTGCGTAGTTTGCACACCTGCCATGGCTTTTCAAGTGCACATTGATAAGATGCCATTTTGTGTAACATGTTGCTGTAGTTTTGCTTTCTCAAGTCACATTACCATCTGTGGAATAGTAATTGCACAATGTATATTCATAAACATTGCAACATAACACACATTTTCTGTCACAAATGTTTTGTAGGGTAGAAATTACGTTGGAATTTATTATGTTTGTATGGAATTGTGACTTAACAATATTTACAGGAATACAAGAATTCTGGGTGGCTTATACTTGAAATATTAACTATCCCTAATTTTTCATCAAAAACTTCTGGTGCTGCCTATACATGCCAAAATATAGTATTTTCTGTGTACAGACACTTTTTGTTTAGTGGCATCTGACTAGCAAAACGTGAAAAAACTCAAAACTTTAAACAGCCGTAACATGAAAACCAAGTGAGATAGATCTATGAAATTTGGCGCGGTTACTTGTCTATATAGATAGAACAGACACACCAAGTTTCATCAAAATCTGTGATGTAGGATGAAAAAATTATTATTTTTTGGTTGAATTGGTATGGAATGACCCACCCACGTATAGGGACTACAGGCGACAAGGCCTGATTTTCATTGTTCACCACGCTTAAAGCGCTGAGCACTGAAATAAGGTGACCGCCCAGTCGGCAGACACGTGGCTCGACGCATGTAAAGAACACCATCCCAGCATTTCACCTCATGGATGTGAGAGGGTGTTATTGTGTTCTGCAGATGCCTTATTCCAGACGCTGCTGACTCAGAGAAAAGGTAAAACAAGTGCTCACTGCATCCGGGCATTTGCAAGAGCTGACCCCCACCCTAGTTGCCCACAATGGACAGCTCGAACCTAACAAACATGCTCAGGCAATGCGCCATCTTATAGCACCAGTTGATCCAGAGATACTGAAGAATCTGTTCCAGGCTCCTACATGCCTAAGTCAGGAGGTACACCCATGGCTCGCTGAGGACCTCAGCCAGTCTGACCAACCGCCAACAGATCCTATCACATCTCATGCCCAGTTGCTCTGTCCACACAGACACGACCAACTCACATCCACAAATACCTGCAGTACTGACACGTACAATTAATCTGCCACCAGTTGGTCCAAGCACAAGTAAACGCACGACGCCCAGGTATATCGCCTAAGGTACCAAGCCTGAAACGGAAGATCATGTTGCCAGAACCCGACTTTGTGCCCTGCCACTAAGCTATACCAAGCCAGTCTTTTATACTGAGGAGCCCCAGAGCCATGCAAGGACTAATTGCTAACAGAGCATCCACCTAGAAAAGAGTACGCCTGATTTAGTGACCACCAAACACTCCCCCACTTGAAATAGCATACTCCTAGTTGACAGGACATCATACATCACTAGTTTACTAAAAATTTTTTAAAAATGAGCCTGTACGTTTGTGTTAATGAAGCAATACATTACAGTATATTCAGATTGAAATAATTATTAATTAGCATAAACACATTAAAAATAGGCCCCTTCAGTCTCATCACAAAGAGCTTTTCCTTTTTATTGTTATTTGCAACACTCTTAAAAAGCACAATACAGAGACTTTTTAAAATTCATAAGCCAAGAAGTTGTTTTAATCCAAATTTTTTTCAGATCACTTCCGATAAGTTTAGACACAGAGCTATGCACTTATGACTCAATACCAATATCACTGTACTCTGAATTTTTCACACTGTAGGTATTACAATGTAAAAATGCTGATTTTAATAATCAAAATATTCAGAATCGGGAATTGAGAATCAAAAATGTGGAATCAAATTCGGAATTGGAATTAGATGAAATGCATACTCAACTTATGACTACAAAATTATTAAAGGAGACATACATTTTGTAAAAATTAGCAAGTGATCCTACAGTTTAGAAGTCTAAACAAATAAACAGATCATCAAAATTCAGAAAACTAAATAAAAATGTAGAGTTTAAAATGTAAATAAACAAATATTACTACTTCACCAAAGCTGCTTACCATTAAACAACAGCATAAACTATTACACAATTGGAATCTAATGAAGACTCGCACAAACCTGTGTCGCACTGGAGGTGATGAGTGCATTTTGTTCAATGTTGAAAGACAAGATATCAGAATCATTGAGAATGACCGCCTGCCCCAGTTCCGATGGATCCAGGGGATGGACCTGTAGCTCTATCTGTTCTTCAGGTGGGGTACAACCAACTCTTGGGTCAAGGTCACTGCAGTGCCGATTCTTGTCAGTTTTCTTATTGCCTACGAGATAAAGCAAACACCAAATTAGCACAGACATACTAAAAAACAGCTGCTGTATCATACATTAAAAAATTTAAATACATATGCACACTTTCTCCAAACACATGAAAACAAAAATTATAAATTAGGCAATCTTGACTTGAACGAACAGCAAAACAATACAAAATTAAAGTAATAAATATTTTTAAAAAATGTTAGAGAAGTGAATTAATGATTCACTTACAACCTAGTACAGTAACAATCACAATCTCAAATTGGCTGGTTCACCAAACTCATTTTCTTTTGTCTAACTCAATGCATACCGTAATCACTGGCATATTTATCGCCCTAGCATAATTCACGCACCCAAATTTTATGGTGGCGAATTACAGGAAAAACTTTTCCTTTCATATTTCCCGCAGCACGTTTCTCTCGACAAGGCATATAGTGCACACGTGCCCACGCGCAGCTGCACATTGTTTGGCTGCACCAGCTCATTAACACTTCATTCTAGGTCACTGGTCCTGTTATCAATTTACGGCTGCCACGCCGCAAACATGTAAACGGATTCAGTCACGAAGTGGATTTGTATGTGGGTGGTTGTTATAGTAAAAAGAGAATATTGTTACAAAGTAATATTTGCAAGATCATTTTTTGTTAGGAAGCCCTTAAATTCTAGGGGAAGCTCTTTAATTTTTTCTTGTCATAAGCATTTTTCATTGGGTTCTAGGGTTTTCAAGGTTTTTTTTTTTTTTGGTTAGGTTTACCACTCTTTGTTTCGTTCGGATGCAAGTATTTTTATAGTGTTTTGGTAATGATTGAATCATTTTGTTTTAATTCGGATTTTTGTTATAATTTTGGAAAGTCGTTTCGCTTTTGTTCTAGTGATAAGGTACTTAGAACCTTCTTGATCTCAACATAGTAATAATGTTTTTGTTTGGATTTTAACTTATAGTGCCATTTTAAATTATGTTTATTTTTATTGTTTGACTATCTATACACAGGCCTTTAATTTTTTTGTCTTGGAAGCCCATAATTTATTTCTTATAATTTTTTGTTTGGATGGTTTCAAATTAAATTTTTTAAGGTTAGGATATTAGATTGTTCACTTTGTCTTCACGGTATTACTTCTTAAGTTAGTTGAAGAAAACTTTAGAGACAGTACTGGACGTGTTGTTTTCTACATCAAGCTGAGATTAACCTCAGCATTTTCATTTGTACCGACCGCAGCTGTGCATGTTTTCCTTCGCAGCTGCATCGGTAAAGTTGCAGTCAACATTAACACAAACTGTTATTTGTCGCCCTCTGTTGATTGCGGACATTCTGGGAGTTAAACTGATGGGGAAGTTTCACTTCAACAGCTGTACGATTGTAGGTCCTGCAAGGGGGAGAGAGGAGGTTTCATGCTGCGAACAGTAGATACAAGTGTAGGACCCTCTGGGGTTAAGGAGATTAACTTCGTGCTGAGCCCATGTTTGCGAGCTCCTGCACGGGGTGGTCTGATTGGGTGGCGACCGCATGGAATGAGGTATGACATCAGACGAGGTCCGATAAGGAGAGGCACTGAGTTGTTGTTGGGAGAGAGTCGTCGTAGAGACATTGGAACGTGCGGTTGGGCCGGCGACAAGCAGCGTTGAGTAAGAAGTTCGGGGCGGAGGTTGGAGGAGCCTCGACGAACTAGCAGTATGTAGATCACTAGAAAAGCTAAGTATAAATTATGCTAGCAGTGTAGAGCTTCTGTAGATTTAGTTCCCGACTACACTAAAGTCATAAATTGGATTGAGATAAAATTTTGTTGGTTAAATCTTTTTTTTTTACACAAAGTTAATCCGATAGTTTGTCGAAAATGTGTTGAATGGTTTTGAGAGTGGGTCCTCAATTCCAGCTCTTTTTGACGCTAGGAAAAGGTTTGTTAGAGATTTTTCCGAATTTTAAAATGAACGTAATTTTGTGAGTTGCATAACCAGTTAGCCGTTTGGGACCTTCGATCACTTTCCCCATCGTCGTCAAATTTGTGGAACCATTTTTTAAAATATAAACAAAGGTTTTGTTCCTTTATAAAGATTGTTAACTAAATGTAAGATAGTCTGATTTGTAGAATTCAGTTAAATGGAAGCTATGATGTATTTGATTTAATTTTGAAGCTATCTGAAAAAAATTATTGGAAATGAAACAGGAATTTAATGATTTTTATTTAGTCTTTTCAGAAGTTTTATATTTTGGAACTAAACAGAACTTTAAGACATAAATGTTATACTTATTTCCAGTTCAAAATCCACGAGACGTTTTGTATTTATTAATTTTATAATACCGAGATACTCACTTTTGTGATTCAAATTATTGATATTACATCTTCATCGATGTAAACTTGTTGTAACAGTTTATTTTTGAATTGTTAAAGTAAAATCACATTTATTGAAATTTTTCCTCATTTCTTTCATAGTCTATAGTTTCCCTCCTGTATCTGGTAATTAACTTTTTTTAATTGATTGAAATTCTATTGGATTGTAAGAACATAATTTAATGCTTTTTATTAAATAAACCTGCTTCACATCTTCTCTCTCGCCCTCAAAGATTCATTAAGATACTCTCAAGCTTGCTGAGATGAGTGTTCCCATACTGAGTTGTGCTCTACCATGATACATGAAGATAGTAGTGTAGGGCAGCTAGGTAGCTCAGAACAGCCTGGTGGTGGAAGCCCCCACAAAAGTGCTCACTTTACTGTGAACAGCCTATACTGTAATACTTTTGTAATTTGTTTACTACTAGCTTTTACCTATGGATTCGCACGCGTGTTTATAGGGATAGATAATGACGTTTTGTGACACTAAGCCTCGTCGCATTACATAATTGCGGTGCAACTAAATATATCTAGCTTTTACCCGCGGCTTCGCGCACGTATTTATAGTGATAAATAATGAATTTTTGTTACAATAAGTTCTATGCACTGAGCCACTAAGACCCCACTTGGAATCGCACTATATACTGAGCCACTAAGGTCCCACTTGAAATTGCTCTATCCACTGAGCCACTGCGGCGGCACTGGGAATTTACAAAAAAATACCAAATCAACAAATCCAATCCAAAGAGAAATGTAGAGCCTTACTTATTTGTCTACTTTCTATCTTAGGCCAGTGTACTGTTACATCTGTGCACATTTTCCAGAAAGAATGAGATATTTTCATGGTATAAAAAGTAGCCTATGTCACTCTCCGGTTCTCCAACTATAGCTGTGCAAAAATTCACTATGATACGTTGTTCCGTTTTGACGTGAAAGAACAAACAAAAACACTTTCCTATTTATATAGAAGGATAAGGATTTTTTTTTTTTTTTAACCCACTGATTCAAATTTCCATCAGCCTCTTCATTGCACTTCAGCAAAATTGCAGTATTTATCAGAATATAGGGCTAAATCAAAAATAAGATAACATTCTTGTATTATTCTAGTGTGTAATTTAGGAGAAATATTTCATCTTGGCACTTTTGATAAAGGTCTATCATCACCCTAAAGATGTTGCACTTTCTTTGGCCATCACTTTTTTATTTTTTTGATTATCAAGCACTCTTTTTTTTTTATAGCTTTCAAAATTTTATTAAGTAGTTTGTGCCATCTGCAAAAATAAGGTGACTACTTTTGGAGGAAAACATTGGAATAAAATATTATTTTATACATAATATATGGGAACCGTACCTTCCAAAGATGCCCCCCCCCCCCCCCCCGTGTAGTTATTATTGCTGAATATAAATACTACTGTATAAAAATTTCTCCACACTTTTAAACTAGTTTACTGACCCAGCTGTGTAATCAATTCAGTTTTCTCATGATGCCGCTGCACACTGAGCCCAATAGTTTATGCTAGCAAACACTACTTTTTATAATAGTCAAACATACGCAGAACTACAATGAGCCAGTGGTGAGGGGAGAAGACACAGGAGGGATGGTTAGCAAAAAGATACTATCTTGTTGGAGGTATTCTGGATGTCTGAAGGCTTGAAGCATGGGGACCCTAAGGGCAACCTAGGTATGTGCATCAAATGTCTGGTCGCTTTTCGCACAAGCGTCTGGCAAGTAGTTACTTGCCAACTCACCTCTGCAGTACTTTCAGTGGTGACCCTATCATTTTATTGTGTAATAATAAATATGAAGTTGTGCTGAATTTTCCTACAAAATGCTAGGTAACCTGGAAGAAAAGTTTCATAGCTAAAAAGTATTGTGAAACACTTTAATAAGTGTTTTACCACTTTTACGAAAAATACACATTACAGAGAAATATAAAATGGGGACTATAGTGGGACAACTAACAAAACAAGCTGCGCAGACCCCAGTGCCAGGCGAACATCATGTGCACAGAGCTTGTGAAGGGGAGGGGGTCCATTGAGTGAATTCCTACAAGCGGAGCACGCTACTCCAGGCGTGTCACGTCACAATCCATGTTATATAATACAATTGGACCTACGGCTTCAACAGTGCAAGGCTGTAAATTGACTGAAAGTCTGGGACAACCATTACGTGAACAGGCACAGTAAATCGCGTACTACATAACTCAAAAAGAAAAACAAAAAAACTTACTTTTACCCTTGCTGGAAATCATTAGCTCCCTCTAAGTTTCTTGCGCCAAGCACAAACTTACAACAACAATGATCTACCAAGCCAAATGAGGCTCTCTCATACATGGCACTCCCCATTCCACTCGCTACATCCAATCCTAGTGCCCCTTGCCATAAACAACAGCAAACCCTCCAGCCACTACTCCCTTCGGGTGCCTGCCTACCAAAACAAACTGCTGCATTTCTAGATTGTTCTGGCAGGGCCAACAGAAGTCCATGAGAATGGTTTTGAGGGAGGATGGGGGAAGGGGGTAGAGCAGAGGAAGAAATGGCTTACCGCACCTGACAACCACCACACTCAAATGTGTGTTATCTGCCGAATTGCAGATAGCAAGGGCAAAAGAACAATTACATCTCCCTCTTCTTCCCCTCGCTCTCAGCACATCACATCCAATGCACATAAACACATTATGCAGGCAAAAAAAAAAAAAAACAAATAAAACTCAAGACTACCGCAAGTTGTAAACACGAGCTAAAAAAAACACAAATTTACCCTGTCTTTATACAGGGCCATCGACAGGGAGGATAAAGGGTTTTGTCCCAGGCCCCGAGGCTCAGGGAAGCCCCATACTCAAAGTTAAGGGGAAAATAACACCAGTGATAGGGGCACCGAAAAAACCAAAATCCATAAATAATAAAATTCTTCCAAATATAAGAAGCCTAGCTAAAGAAAAAAACCAGAAAAATTTATGTTTTGCTAAAATTAGCATTGTAACAATATTAACACCCATAAAATACAGGGAAAACAATAAAATTTAGAAAGAAATGCTTTACCAAAAAGTAGGTGTTTACGTGCTCTTATGTTCTAACACCAGTTGCTACTGCGCTCATGCAGTAAGTTAATTTAAAAATCCGTAAATTTATACTACTGTGATTTAACCTGAAGAATCAGCAAGATGTTCTTGTTTGTGAGCCATGAACTGGGAGATGACTGAAAACTGTTTCTTGCATTTTCCACATTGGAACACATCATCTTCATCTCCATTTTCCAAACCTAAAAAATTAAAAGTTTATAGCACTGCTCCTCTACAAAATTTACAACACATTATTACTGATTGAAATATAACATAGCAATCATAATATGCCACTTTCTTATCTCAAAAAAAACTTATGGTTAAAAACAAGTTCATAGCATTTATGAAAACCTCAGGACGTAACACAGTGAAATTCAATAAATGTGTACATTTCACAATTACGTCATTATTACAAAATTAATATTAACAATATATATATATATCTTGTACATGTGTTATATTCACATTTATTCCTGATTCTGTGAAATTACGCGGCTGGCAGGCTGGACTATTAGACAATATGTGTGAGTGAAAGACATTATAAATGATGGCAATAGATGAACTGAACACGTGCTAATGAGGAGTATGAGTTAATTGACTGTAACCAAACAGAGAGAAACATTAAGGGCATTAATTAGAGTCGAAATAGACATTAAAAGTTGTGCTCCCTTTTAAAAAGAATAATAGTGGAGACAGATAATTAAATGCTGTAAATAATAGTTGTGTGAATAAATTAGAAATCAAATTCGGTTTTTATTTTTATTAAAACTTCCATCCCTCACGAACTCATATATGCCCCTCAGATGCACATGTAACACTTGTGTCAGAAGTAGGATGTAAGCAAATAGTAATAAATAAATTGTAAATAATGTTAGTCTTTATGACAGTAGTTAGTGATTTTAAAAGCAACTAATTAATTGTAATAGTTGGATGTGAAAATAATTAAAGACCATTTTGTACAACTGACACAGTGCATGTTAACAAGGAAAATGTCTGGAGCACTGCGAGTATTGATTGAGGGTCTGAGTAGCCGAGCGAGCGCAAGTGCAAATATCTTGAAAGAAGACGTAAATAACCATATTAGTAGTGTCAATGAGATGTAGATGGCTAGATAACTAATGTACGTAATTTCGTAAATAATAAAATGGATCATGTCTACAGTAAAATAGACACTTTAAATGAGAATGTGGACAGGATAGATGGCATTAGCGAGTTAGTGAACACAGAAAATGACAGTGTGAATGAAAGAATGGACAGTGTCATTGAAAGAATGGATAGTGTCAGTGAAAGGATGGATAGTGTCGAGATAGAAGTGAAACAGCAAATAAGTGTGATGAAGAAGGAATAGCAAGAATTTCTTCTGCAGTGGAGTTCACCTAAAACCACATTGATAGCCGACAAAGGTGAAGAGGCAGTAGAAGTCATCACCGACACAGAGACCTCGGAGGAGCGACAGCAGCCTTGTGGAATTGGTGTCGCATGACCAGAAGTGGGGAAGGGGGTCTCAATTAAGCCCGCCCCTTACAATGGCCACACTTCTTGGCGGGAGTACCAACACCAGTTTGAAATAGTCGCTACCCAAAATGGATGGACAAAAGAACAGTGGGTTTACTACCTCGCTGCAGTACTGAGGGGCCCTGCACTGAGCATACTACAATCTCTGCCAGAGCGACATTGACTGGAGTACCCCACACTGGTGTCAGCCTTGGAGCTACATTTCATCGACCGGTACCTGCGACATACCCATAATGCACAGCTTCGAAGCTGCACCCAGCGACCAGGGGAGCCACTGCAGGAGCTATGGCAAGATATTGTGTAGCTTTCCCACCTATCTCTAGAAGGGTGCCCCGAGGACGCACGCAACATCATAGCAGTTGGCTTCTTCATCGATGCCATCGCCGACACAGAGGTACAGCAAGCGGTACATCTGGCTGCACCAGACAACATGCAGGATGCCCTGGCCTGAGCACTGGATGTGGAGTCAGCAAGACAGGGGGGGCCACACCCCGACATCCAGTAAGCATAGTGAAGCTAAACAAAGACGAAGACAGAATAATGAAGACACTGAAGGAGTTGCAGTTGGCTTTGAGGGACATCGCTTCCAGGGTTCATGCTACAGAGTTTCGCCACCCCTGACCGAAACAGAGGAGTGTTGGTCATGTGGACAGCTGGGGCACCTAAGAGATTATTGCCTACAACAGAAGCAGCAGCCAGTAAAGAGATAATGTGGTGAAAAACAAATGGCCTTGATGAGTGCATACAAGCACTTGCATGAAGAAATATGTGAACTTCATGCATATGCCCAACAACTGAGACACTGCATCAATGAGCTGATGCTGCAAGCTGCAAACCTCACAAAACTGTTGGAAAATGCACATGCCGACCTGCGAGTTCTGTCCACAAGCTCTGTGTACACTGTGCCATACAACAGAGAAAGGTGCCCATGGCATGGAGCGAGTGACAGGATGGCCCTTCTCAGTAGTACCTCTGAGGATAGCAGTCCCATGGAGGAAGTGGTTTGTGGGACAAAGAACCAGTGGCGTGAACTCTTGAAAGGGAGTGAGGCAGTCAACAGAAGCTACAAATGCTTCAGTGTAGATTGAACGAGCAACAACCTGCAGCATCCAACTCAAGTGCCAGAATTATTCAAATTGGTAGACATGGTCTAAAGGAAAATATAATGAAAATTCTGTAGTTGCTTCATTCATCTTTTAAACTGTTAATGAAAGGATTAGCCCTTCTGTAGGGTACAAACAACCCTATAGTAGCAGGATGAAGACCTGGTACGAGAGGAGAATGTATGGTGAAGTATTTCAAGGACAACTGGTATGGCTGTACAAACCACACAGAAGAAAAGGATACTCGAATCGACACAAATGTTGGGAAGGTCCTACAGGATTCTGAAGAAGATCAATGATGAAATCTTTTATATTTGTCGTCAAGGCTCTTGAGCGGAGCCAAAGATTGTCCACATCGACCTACTGGCACTTTACGAAGGTCCGAATGTTGCAGAGTCTCTTCAGCCACTTACGTTGCTTCACATCCCCGCAGCGGCAGCGCGAGCGATGGTGGCAGTGTATCAGTTACAGAAAGCAAGCCAACACAACAATCTATTTAGCAGCGCATTCTGCTGGCCCTGGTTGTATTGATTTCCGCGTTTATCTGAAGAATGCTCTGGATAAATGACCTTGTTCTCTCAGCGCTACTCGGGGTGTGTTAAAAGTATTGTAACAGGCCTCTGGGCCGGGAGTTGCACTGAGATGAAGTTGACGAGTGAATGGGTGGCTGAGTTCCGAGAGATAGAAGAATGAGCAGCTGGCGAGAGAAGTGAGCAGCGAAATGGAAGTCTACGACTGCAAGTATCAAGCAGTGAAGGATACAGTTGGCAGGCTAGATTATTAGACTAGATGCGTAAAGACATTATAAATGATGGTAACAAATAGGACTGAACACGTGTTAATGATGAGTATGAGTTAACTGACTGTAACCAAAAAAAGAGAGAGACATTAAGCAGGACGTTAATTAGAGTTGAAACAGACATTAAAAATTGTGCTCACTGTTAAATAAAAAGAATAATAGTAGAGATAGATAATTTTATGCAGTAAATAATAGCTGTATGAATAAATTAAAAAATCAAATTTAGTTCTTTTATTTTTATTAAGACTGCATGTAACAGTATTGTATGAATGAGAGGAGGTTGATGCTAATCGGTGCAAGCTGCCGTAACCAAGGAACGGACATGTCATTCTGCTAACCTGAAGAATGAATTAAATGAAACAAGACGGAAGTCAAGACACAACGGAATGAAGCAGATGTATGAAACGGGGGAGAGTCCCGAGAAAACCCCCACATCACGACAGTGTCTATCACACTCCTGCCCACTGGCGCCAGGGATCAATTCAGGACCTAGGAGGTGGAAAACCAATAACCAACAAACCATAAAACCTTGTGAAAAATATTTTTTATATTTTATTGTTTTGTAGCTATAATTTTTAACTTGTGATTACAATATACAAGACTGATTCGTTACCTAAGCATGTGTTCAATTTATAAACTAAATATTAATAAGTATGGGCCTAGAAATTATGCAATAACTTATATCCAAAAGTATTCGTGTTTACCCCACAAATGTATTTCCACACTGCTCCACCTCCACACCTTCATTTATGTTATGTTAATGTAAAACTGACATGCTCTGTATTCCATTATGTCCTTGACATATATAGGAATCTACGGAGAGCACTAAAACAAATAAAAAAACGTAGAAATAAATTCACAACCATTAAGGCCCTGGCCCAATAGGTGGTGGCGGTTGTTGGTGGTTTTTGGTTGGTGTACGATAAGTTCCATGGCACAATAATCAGTATTCGTACTGGTGTAAATTGTTTCGCCACTGTGCCAACAGATAGCCGCGAAGTCTTAACAAAGACATATAAATTGTTTTAACTGGCTCCTACTGAAAACTGTATTTTTTTAATTAAGCAAACAAAAGTTTTGTTGCTAACATTTAACAAAATTTTTTTTAATAAAGCACACTTAAGTAATTCAAATTTAAAACATTATAAGTTAATTTCTTATGCTGAGAATTAAGAGAAGTGTGGAAAGGTTGGTCAGGTTATACAGAGTGGTAAATGGAGAGAGAATGGGGGAAATTAGGTTGCGGGCTGTCTAGGGGGGTGTACAGAGGGAGAGGTAACAACAGTGTTAAAGATACAGAGGGTGTGGAGGAGAACGGTGCAGAGTAGGCAATCCATGCTTCTGAGGTTGGTGAGAGAGTGGACTTTATTGCAGGAATAGGTAGTGACAGTAAACGGGGTTGGGAAGTTCAGGCCTGGAAAAGAAGTGAGGGGAAGGGGGGATGAACTTGCCACCAGGAAGCCACCCAATAGAAAGTATAGCATTATTATACGTATTATTATCCAAAAATGGGACAAACCAATTTGAACTGGTGCTTTGAGTTATGGTACAAATTCTTTACTTGATTATTACAGAATAGCAGAAGTTTTTTCAAATCCAACATCAAATATTTATTGGCAATTATTTTTAGAATGGAGCATATTAACAGCAGAAAGGCATTTTTCCATTTAGCAATTTTTTGTTTTTAACAATTTTTATGAATTTTCATTTAACTTCCCTGGTCTTCATTCGATTTGCTATCGCTCATACATCTGAAAGTAGAGTGGCACAGATTTCGAGTAAATTCAATTATTTAAGTGGATTCTTCATGTTTATTATGTACTTTGCCCTAAAATTTCCCTGGTCTTCATGGTCCTTGCCTTTTACAATTCTTATCTTGTTTGGAAATATCTAATGTGACCATAGCATTATGTTGTGTAGTCTATTCACCATTTCTTCACACTTTTTGTATCAAACCTTTGAAAAATCACCCCATCTATTCTGTGTGTGGTTGATTCCCATATATGATGTGCATCATCACAAGCATTTTATACTTGTGTTAACATAAAAGTACCTTATTTTTGGTTAAATTGAACTTTTATTTATATTTAATCTATAATTTGGGGTGTATATAAGTATGTGATAGCAAAGATTTGTTTATAAGCGTGACGTAGTTAAAGATGTCAGGACGTCGAGCTTATAGTAGAATAGGTTGGTAGGCTTATAATAGATGCAATGAGTAAAGCAATAAAATGCAAGAACTGAGGAATTTAGTTTCCGTAAGTTGCATGACAGAGCATGCCAGGTTTAGTTTACGACGGTAATTTTCCTGCTCGGACGTGTCAGATGTAGGAGTGATTTATTGCCTTTTATATTGGAAATAATACTGTTTGAAGTGTTTGTTGAAATAAGCGTGTGATAATAAGAATGTATATATGGTTTTATTCACAGAAGAGAAATGTTTAATACGGAGCTAAAATTAAAATGTGGTGCGTCATGGTGTTTTCTAATTAAAATTATATATGTACCATTGTGTAAACGACATGTTCCACGTCGTACAATGAAAATGAGTATGGCATTACATGTTGGCAGAAAAGGGATGTGTTTGGTAAAGGCAATAGAAAAAACTAAATGATGTCATCGACGCCATAATTGTGACATCATACGAAGAATGTAAACATTGTAGAATCTGGTTCTTCAATAATCCAATAATATGTAATATTTCATTTACAATTTATATGAATAAAAATAGTGAGAAAATAGTTTTGTTGGTAATACCTAGTCAGAAATATAAGGCCAAACATTTCACGGAGTGTGCACGATGCAGTGCACTGTCTCTTTGAAGTAGTTCTCTAGACTCGCCTAAGCTTTGTTGGCATAAGGGCGAGGAATATCCTGGACATGACATACATACATACATACACACACTCGCAATCAGGCTACCGCCCGGTGGCGAGCTCTCTCACCTCTCCTTCACCCAACCAACTCCTTTTCCACTCCCTTCCTGAACTTACCAACCCTTCTCACAAATACCAATTCCTCCCTCAACACATTCCACTCCCTCACAGACCTCACAAGCATGGACTGCCTACCTCGCTCCGTTCTCCTCCACACACACTGAAGCTTCTCACTGTTGTTTCCTCTTCCTCTAAATACCCCCTTACTTAGCTTGCAGGGTAGCCTTCCCCATCCTCCCTTTTCATTCACCACCCTGTACATCCTGACTAGCCATTCAACTTTCCTCCTGTCCTTCATTGAGCTCCACCCCATTTCTTTCATCATCACTGATGGCCTATAGTTCCCTTCTTCCTCACCATCCTGCCCCTGCTTTTTCCATCTACCCTTCACCCATCTTGCTGCCCTTCTCTGCACCTTTTCCAGTTCTCGCACCTCAACCTCCACATACGAGTCCCATACTGCTACAGCATATTCTAACATTGGCCGTACCATTGTACCATACGCCTTCGCCGTCACCTCGCAGCTGACTCCATTCAGCACCCTTCCCTGCATACCCAGAGCCCTTCTTCCCTTTGCAACCATCCTCTCTACCTGTTTTTTTCATCCGAGGTCTCCCTGCAGTACAATTCGTAGATACTTATATTCTGCTGCTTCTTCTAACTCTTGTCCCTCCCATTTGTACATGTCCCTGCTTAACATCTTCTTCCTTGTGAACCTCACTACCTTAGTTTTTCATACATTTATCATTTAGTTTTTCCTGGTCCACAACCATATCTTATCACTGTCTGCCTGCAAATTTCCACTCCCCTTTCCCACTTCAGCATACACAACACAATTGTCTGCAAACAATCTGATTTTTCCCTTAATCACCAAACCCATGTCATTTACCATTATGGTAAATAACAAAGGACCCAGCACACTTCCCTGTGGTACCCCTGACGTAACCTCCTCTTCCTCCGATATTGCCTCCCCCACTTTCACCCTCTGCCTTCGCCCCCTGAGGAAGTCCCCTATCCATTCCACTACCCTCCTGTTTGGTATCAGCGCCTCCACTTTCCTCATCAATGTCCCATGGGCACCTTATCAAATGCTTTCTCAAAATCTATGAAGCAGGTATCCACCTGCTTCCGCTCATCAACTAACTGCACCAGATCCTCTAATAACCCAGCCAGCTCAGTCTCACATGAGCATCCCCTACTGAAACTATGCTGGGACTCCTCCAACCAATTCCTATTGTTCATAACCCTAACCACATACTGCACCACCCGCCTCTCCATTACTTTTCCTGTACTTGATGTGAGACTCATCGGTCTGTAGCTGTCAGGCCTCTCCCAGCTTGTGTATAGGTACCACCATAGCATCCTTCCAATATTGTGGTAACTTACCCTCTCCTAAGGACTTTTTAAACAGCACCTCTAAATATTTCACCAACTCCCTGCCACCAAACTTTAGTGCTGCGTTTTCTATCCCATCTGGACCCCCTGCCTTACTGCTCTTCAAACCCCTAATTACCTTTTCTATCTCCCACTCCCTAATCTTAAACTTACTAAACATCCCCCCAACCCTGTTTGCCCCCCTATTGCAACGCTCCTTTGCCTCAAACACTGACAAGTACTGTCCTTGCAGCATCTCCGATTTTTCTTGGTCATTTGTCGCATGCCTACCATCCCTTCCTGTTAGCAGAGGGATCCCTTCCTCTCCTCCCCTTAGCCGCCTAACATACCTAAACAATTTCCCCCATTCCTTGCCTTTTCCTTCTTCCACCATGTTCCCCCAGAAATACATTCTTTGCCTGCTCCCTACCCATTTGTTTCATCATTTCTTTAGATCTTATAATCCCTTCATTTCTCCACTTGGCATGTAACTTTTACACTTGCTCTTAATTTTAAAAATCTCCTATCTATAATATGGCGGATCTCCCCCAGTCCGTAACCTTTTCATTGGCACAAATTTCTCCAACATAACCTCCATTAATCCTCTAAACCCCCTTCCACAACCCCTCTGCACCCTCCTCCATAGACAATTTTTTACACTTGTCTGTCAGGAATATTTCTGCCCCCTTCTTGTCTCCTCTCCCATACTGCCACGCCAATCTTGCTGCCATTTGCACTTCCCTCATCCTACCATCCCCAATTTCCACAACCGGGATATGATGGTCGCTTATACCATCCAATACTATTGCACCAACTACAGCATTCCTATGTCTGACCAACACCACATCCAGCATTGACCCAACACCCTCCTCATTCCATCTCGTAGGTGTTTCTACTACCTGGATTAAACTAATCCTCTGTTGACTATAACAGAAAAGTGTGAACCAACCATGGACTATAGTACCAAGTCAATAAGTACATACCATGTCTTGCATTGTATATCTATCCTTCACATCAACCCCTAGTCTTCATAATTACATGTTTATCTAACCAAACTGAACCTACCTGAGACAGGAAAAAAATTTATTCACTTATTGTCGAGGTTAAATTAGACTGTAACCTTAAGACGAAAAATGCTTCAAGCTATTGTCAAAATATTAAGCTTGATAATTTAATTTCGAAATATTTTCTCTGCGTTTTTCGGAATTCACAACACTAGAAAATTCCACTGTTGAGGTTAGAACGGCAACCTAGGCAGGCATTACCGCATATTTCGGACACTTTCCTGCTAACAATTGTAAAAATAACAAAACTAAATTTCACCGTCATAATCATACATGAATTTCGGCAAATTTCAATGCTAACAACAAAATATACGCTAATCGTAGGGTCACATACATATCAATTCTATCACCATACGTACCATTAAAATTAAATAATAATTGGGACATAATTGAAAAAATTTCAAAATCTTTTTAATAATTCACCACAAATGATTTCCCCGAATATCATATTCAATGAATATCAAAATAAAATTCCTATTTACAAAAAGAATGACCACCCCAGTAGTGCTAACAGTTCGTCGCCATTTTTACCTACAAGTAGAACGAATGTTCAATTCGGCTACCCTTTCCTGTGTTTTATCTCTTTTATGTTCAGGGTACAGAGAAATAGAAAAAAAAAAAAAAATTATTTCTTCATGTCACGTCTTCCTTCGAGTTGTTATGCATCGAATCCCACTTGCTACAATTGACAGAACTCAATACGATTTATCATCATTGAGGCTAAGCCTCTCAGCGCGGGGGAAGTACAGACCGAGGCCCTTGTCTTCCAAAGCGGTAGTTATTTGAATGGATCAGGGTTAGGGGCGGCTAACCCCACCCCGCCCTGATCCACCAGAGTATAGGCACTTTAACCTGGCACGCGCGGCGCTCGCATGTCAGAAGTGTGGTTTTGTGACCCAGTATAGCCCCTGGGCCACGGTTGTTCCAATAGAACTCAATACGTCTAACCGAGTGTTCCAATTTATATGTTTCCGTTTTTCCAGTGGTCAAAAAAAAAAAATATATATATATATGGATGTAAGGATCTGTCTAAATTCCCATTGCACATTGTAATGTCTTGTAGTGAGAACCAAGCCAGTTACATTTTGCATAGGAACTTATGTGCGAAAACGTACCATTTCCCCGCGACAAGCAAAACACCACCACATCACATGTTGACCTCTCCCACATCTGCAAAATACTATACATTGTTTTTTTTTCTGGGTCCACAAAGGACGACTAGCGACGTCTTACACAAACACGGTACCTACATACCATGCTCTGGTACACACGATGACCCCTGGACGTCCAAGACCCACCGCAGCCATAACCCACACCAGCAGTTCTTCCTCTGATTCCGCAGAGGTATGGTAAATCAAGCCCTTCGTATGGCCCCACAGGAAGTAGTCTAGCGGAGTCAAGTTGGACTATTGTGCAGGCAAAGAAATCGGGCACCCGTGAGATTACGTGAAAGACAATGCAGGTGCCAATGACTAGGGTAGTACATGCGTCATTCAACGTTCACGTGTTGTCCCATGTCTGTGACAGGTTTCTTTACATGCCATTCACTGCATGATATGAGCTGCTGGGGGACATGTCGATCATTTGACATTTGTATCTGCTGTAATGCTTGTGTTCAATTTGTGATAACCCTCCTTGGCGTGAAGCCAAGATGCAATTCTTTCCCAGGGTGTAGCTGTTAAACATGGAAAACTACACGTTTAGGGAATACACCGATATAATGTTATTGTACGGCGAAGCTCGGTGCAATGGGAGAGCTGCTCGTCAGCTGTATGAGAAGCGTTTTCCATACCGCCAGACACCTTCGCACACCCTCTTTGCCAAGGTTTACCAGCGGGCCTCGGAGACGGGTACATTCACCGCCAACAGATCCGATGGAGATGCTCCATGGCGGTGGAGCACCTCTGAGTTCGACGAGACTGTACTCAATGCAGTCAAAGAGGATGCGACGAGTACTCAAAACATAGCACATTGACTCACTGTGATCATAAAACTGTCTGGCGTGTTCTGCATGAACAACTGCTACATCTCTATCACCGCCAGAAAGTACAGGCAATGCGTCCTGAGGATTTTACGCCATGTGTCCACTAGCGTAGGTGGTTCTTGCGCCATTGTGTTGATGAGCCTGACTTTCCATGGCGCATCCTCTTCACTGATAAAGCCATGTTCAAAAGGAAAGGTGCTTAAAATTCCCGCAACAGCCATGTTTGGGCCGATGGACACATGCGTGCTACATGCCCTCGTGGTTTTCAGCAACAATACAGTATCAACATGTGGGCAGGATTTATGGATGGACAAGTTATTGGCCCACATCCGTATTCCAGGTACTCCCACAGGAGCCGCATACTATATTTCCCTTTAACATGTACTGTCAGGGATTTTGGAATATGTGCCACTGCATGGGTGTCAACACATGTGGTTTCAGCACAATGGAGCATCGCCTCATTTTTCTATTGTTGTCCAACTTCATCTCGAACAACGTTTTGGTCAACAGTGGATAGGTCGAGGTGGTAGATTGCTTGGCCTGCGTGGTCACCCTACTTGAGTCTACTAGACAACTTCCTGTGGGGCCACATGTAGGGCATGATTTATTAGACCCCTATGGAATCAGAGGAGGACCTGCTCGCATGGATTATGGCTGTGGTGGATCATGGACATACAGGTGTTGGTGATTGTATGTACCAGAACATGGTACGCAAGTCCTGTGTTTGTGTAGACATCGCTGGTCGTCACATCGAACCCTTCTTGTAACTGGACCCAGAAGATAAACAACATACAGTTCCTTGGATGCTGTGTGCGAACCTGCGCTCTCCGGAACGCTGTGGCGCTACTGTATGTGGTACATTCCCTTGCAGACACTCTTCGCCTCTTGGGATGTTGGAGAGGTAGCAGGATGGCAAACCTGCCACTCTCGCTGTCCTCACTGCTTGCCCTTCCACTCTCTTCACTGCTGCAGTCGTGTCGTGTCCAGTTGTGACCTGATAATAGCATTTCAGTAGGTTAGGTCCTCCCCAAAGCTCTGGTGCATTGTCTTATTGCAGGCTTACAGATGGTGTCACCGGGGTGGTAATAGGTTCTTCCCCTTTCCCTGTCCTCTTCTGGTAGTACTGGTGGTGTTTCCAGCTCTTCTTGTTCAACGGTCTGGCTTGATGGCACATCCCCATCGGACCTGTTAACATTGGCTACCAGGCTGTCTTTTCGGCACCTCTACGTCGGGTGGCTCCGGACTTCCTGCGTTCTCTTCCAGTATACTTTCTTGAAGTACTGTGTCATCTCCCATCGATGGACAGGTCGCCAGGGGGCTCGGCAGAGCCATCGCTGTCATGTGGCTTCTGGTGGTCCTTGCTTCTCGCCGATGGTTGTGGCTCCTCTCGCTCTATATACACCTCGCGAGATCCTTCTCCCCTTATCGCTGCATCGTCGCCATCCCTCTTGGGATGCTGCGACCTGCTCGTTCGTGGTGCTGGCATGATGTACACCCCTGGTAAACTCTGTTTCGTTTGACGTCGACGCCACACCTGCACTATTTGGTCTGACCCCTCCTTCAGGTCCTGGACCACTTTCCACTTCACTATTTCGCCTGACGTGCTGGTCCTGAACGTGGTCATCCTAGCCGATTTGGGGCTCGTCCCCATTGTTCTCAGGACCGCTCTCAGCCGCTGTCCGAATGTCATCATGGTGGATCCTCAGCATCTTGTGGCCCATCCTGACCAGGTATGTAGTCGGGCCCAAGGTCTTTACCACTCTGTGAGGTCCTGTCCAGCGCTGTTGCAGTCCATCACGGCCTGTCCTACCATTAGTGTTGCTGGTGGTCGTATGGTTTCAGACAACCAGCGATTCACATATCTTACCTGCCGATCCCATTGTTCGCGATAACTGCGCCTACGCCTCTCGTCTTGTGCGCCACTTGTGAACTGCCTGCTGTGTGGTGGGGGATACATGTTTTCCACTGTAATGTTCCCTGTACTTTTCCCTACAAGCGCATCCTGGTATGTATCCATTTCGTGATTGTTCTGTCCTGAAGGGGCGTACGAAATGGTGTGCGGGTTGTTTATAGGGTTAGTGGTGTGATGGATATATGTAGTGTTGTCTGTTCTGTGGCGGTACATGTACTGAAAGTGGGTGTTTCTGAAGGTGGCGTGTGGGGGTGGATATGTATATGTTTGGATGTATTGTACCATACGTGGGGGTGGTGTGGTAAAGTTGGATGGGTTTCTCAGTGTCTGCAACTGTTCCTTCAAAATGGCAATTTCTTTGTTAAGTTTAGCATGTAAGGGGTTTGGTGTACGTTGTTTAATGTTTTGTTGGTAACTGTACATGCCACCCTCGATGTTTTCAATGTTGTGTAGTAGCATGTTTAGTGTTATGTTGTCCAAACGTATAAGTTTTTTAGCAAAAGAGAGTGGTGGCAAAAGAGAGTACCAAATAATGTGCAAAAATTCTTGTTCAGGCAAGTGTGGCGTACATTTATTCCTGTAAAAAGTCAAGTTCTCGATATGGACCTGAGCTTTTTGCTGTGTTGTCGTGTGGTGTGTAAAATGTATTTGTATTTATCCTGTGTGTCTAGTTGTGTAAATGTGTGGAATAACTTTTATTCAATTTGTTTCCAAGTGATGTCAGTTGTACTGCAGTAGAAGAGGTTTTCATAGGTTCTCTACGCAACCCCTACCAGAAAAAAACATTAATCGCCATCGCTTTTCCAGTTCGGTCCAATTATTTAAATAAATCCTCAACACTGGATTTGTCTTCTCCGGAAAAAGTGGGAATGTGGTGTATTTCTGGAAATATAAAATTAACTGGTACTGGGATGGTTGGTGGTTGGGTAGGTGGAGTTATGTTATTGCCAACGTTTGTAGCAGGAATGGAAATTGAATGTGTATTGGTCGTCTAAAGTGAGTGAAATGGGTGTGGTCTCAAATAATAACTTATTGTTCCAGGCTGGTTAATTGTTACTTGGTTTTGAGAAGTTTGTTCAATGGGTGTAATGTGTTCTGTGTTAGCACTGGTTAACTGAGTTAGCAACCACTCATCTAAGTTTTATGTTCGAATAGGTGTGCCTGAAGTACGTATAAATGTCTGAACGAATTTTCTAATTGTTTGTGTCGTGGAAGTGTGCACCGTGTTCATTGTGACATGTCACTGAGAATGTGTGTAGTCAGAGAATTTGCTGGCACGCACTTTTGTGTATACTTAAAATGAAACAAACTACAAGAAGAAAGAAGAGAACACACTCCTATAGCACACAATACAAATGAAGTGGTTCAAGCCAACAATTGAACAGTATGTTCTGCATGCATTATAAGAAGTAAAATTAAAATACTCTAACTACACAATATAAGCAGTCTGGGAGGAATGGGTGGGCAACGATGTGGACAGCAAGGCATGCTACGCAAGTGCTGAGTCGCACACATATTAACTGACCTACAATACACTGTCTTTCTGAGGTAGTAGAACAGCTGTTATCATAGGTGGGGCTGACTATTACAAATGGGGGAAGGTGTTTTACAGGCAATAATATCAGAAGTATGAAAAATATTAATTATAATATGTAATGAAACGATTATGATGTGACCTGGGAACAGGTGAAATTTGGCTGCAAAGAGGTGGGAGAAAGACTCTAGACTCCACCATTGCAACACTTCTCCTTCCTCCTATTTCTACTATCCCTAATTCCTGGGATTCCTACTCAAGATCTCAATAACACTCTGACATGTAAGAAGTGGTAAGGTGTGCCTCGGGATTCGGTGGAGGGGGGGGGGGGTGCTCATGATGGTGGCTAAATACGGAAGATGGATTATGAAAATATATAATTTAATATGACAACCTTTAAGTATAAAACACAATGCCTTTACACATACATAACATTGGGATTAAAATTACGTTATTTAAGTATACAGAAATAGTAGACATACAATATCCACAATATTACCGCAGCTAATTCCATAACCTTGCCACAATTACACTTTAAGGGGGGGGGGGGAGTGGACGATGGTTCGTATCGAGTTATTACTCCCTACTACAAACACGTTTATGCTCACCCAAAATCTATTGCTGATTGGCCTCAAAGCTCCTCTGGGCCTATGGTAGACTGTTGCCTTCTGCTTCAGCCTACAATCGTACTCACTAGTACACTGCATTGAATCATCATGCTGACTGCGGTGGGAGGGGTACCGCTATGCAGGAATGCTTTTATATCTGCACCAACTCGGGCATGTTTATTAAACAACTGCGCTCGACCACCAGCTATACCCCGCACGACCTTAGGCGAAGTAGCAACCCCAGGTTATCGCTACAATGTGTATGTTTATTTATGCTATATATTTTATTTCTTATTTAATTGCCAGTTCAGAGGGTTTGAGAGTATTCTTGTGCAAAGTATGTCAACAAGTAGTCCCACTCGGCCCACCTGCCTGCCAACACCAGCCAGCATGCCACATCGGGAAATAGGCGAGGGTTCAGTAACTAGTGGGGTTGGTTGCATCTTGCCGTGTCTTGAGTCACATGCACCTGGGTGGCTCTCAAATTTGTTTTACTGATAATTTAATTCTGTAATAGTTCCTTTATTTTGGAGCCTCATTTTGTATCACCACCCGAAACACCACCCCTCATTTCCCCTGTGCTTGAATCACCAGGGCAAGCTTACATTTTCATCTAAATAAGCTCAATGCCTTAACACCATTTTTACTGTATCACCCATGTCGGCAGGTTAAGCCTGATTCTCATATAAAGTTGCTTCCTAGAGAAATGCATTACAATACCGAGTAAATTCCACAGTGATCTGAAATGATCTGTTTTTATTTTCGGCCTGCCTTAGGGCATTTAAAGGTGTGGGTCCTCACCTTTCCCGCCAAGAGTATTCAGTGATCATGCAAGTGTTTTCTTTTGTGTTTTCGTGTGTTTCACATGTTTTTTCGCCGTAATTCTATCAGTTTAATGTGTATGGTCAGCCCAAATAGGCCACCTCATCATCAGTGTGTAAATCAATAATTTATGAAGAGGAGTATACATTTTCCCACCAAGAGGATTACCACCTTGGTCACAGGCTGAACGACCCTGGGATCAACAGAGTCTGCTCTCCGAGAACTTCGAAGTGTCATCACCTAAATGATGCCTAGCGCCCCGGGTAACCATTTTTCAGAAATTTCCACTTATTGTGCTCGCCTTCCACCAAGGTAAACTGGGTTCAATCCCCATCCGAGTCACTGGATTTTCGCACGTGGGAATCGTGACGGACAATGCTGTTGTTCGGTAGGTTTTCTCGGGGATCTCCCATTACCCCTGCCCTTTCATTCTAGCACTGCTCCATACTTAACTCAATCACCCTTATCGGAGCTCAAGACCTTGCACTTAAGAGACGTCCAAATCTCTTCACCACTCCAGCAATTTTCCTGATCCAAATTTTACCACTCCTCAAAATACTTTATCTACCCACTAATGTAATATGACACTCCATCATTAGCCAACTTTTCAAAAATTGGAAAATTATCATGCTTAAAGAACAATACATCCATTAACTCTTAATTTTGTTTCTAATGATATACACAGTTTTAAATTAAACATTAATGCTTATCATTAAAAAACTATGTACACTAGTGATGTGGATACTAGATCTTGATAATCGAGTAATCTATTTTAAATATATAATTGTAAACAATCAATGTTTTTTTGATAACCGAAACTTAATCGATTATAAAATATAATAGGCTTGGTAAATTTAATTTTCCAAAAATAAGATTGGATTGATGACAGTTATACTTTCAGTTCTAATATTTACTGTGCACTTAAATGAGTAACTTAATTAAATTTTTACATGTACATGTTTGATTTCCTTCTGTTTTTAAATATTTGTATAATTTTTTTGATATTTTGATGCATTGTTTTTGTAATGTCATCAATGAATCCACTAGAAGTTGATACACCGATGTACACTGGTTGAGGCATTTTTTGAACATCAGATTGATTTTTAGCAGTGTTTTGGTTTAATTTAAGGGACATGTTAGTACTATTAAATACAATTTATTACAGTTTTCATTGCCCATTTGTTTTTGCATTCCTCACCTCTTACAAACGGTTGCACCAACATTTTCCCTGATCCCAGATCAAATAATCCTAATTCCAAATCTGAATTCCAGGTTGATCTTGGTTCCAATGTAAAATGGTTGCACCGACGAAATTTCATGATTATGGATCTCAGATTCGTTTTTCTTTTTTTCTGGCAAGCCCCCAAATCCCACTACGCAAGTGTGAGCACCTTCACAGTTCTGTGTGGCCTTCGGCATACATGTTAGTTGCTAAGTCAGTTGGAGAACGGGATGTGTATCAAGGCAAGCTCTTTACGCCTTAGGTCGGGTTTAATTATTTTAATGGACGCATGCATCGCAGCTAAGCAGGGTCATAGTGCCATGACCGCGATTGTAGCTATGTGCACACTCCGAAAGAAGAACAGTCTAGTTGGAAGAGCTTTGCAACCCAGGCAAAGCGGAGAGAGCCATGGAAAATCTTTGCGACAGAGTCGCGGAGGATAAAATGATTCCTTTTAACTGGATAAAGGCTGGATAAAGTAGCGTATTTGTTAGTTCGGGAAGAAAGACTTCTGCTGGTTTGATGCGAAGTGAAATGAAATAAAATCGCAGCTGGTGCATATTGTGGTGGACAGAACAGCCCCCGAGCTGATGTCAGCCATTGTGTGTACACAGATGCCCTTGAAGTTGAGCTACTGTATGGCTACTGCCATGTAGGCGAAGCAGCACTACAGTACCAAAAGTAACTGAGGACGCATTGCCCCCTGCCCCCCGCCCGTGCCAAAGCCAGGTTCTCGTCCAGTTCAGTTATGACACCGACTCCATCTTCACTCTTTCGCGCCAATGCCAGGGTCTCCACTCCATGGGTGAATGTGGGGAGAGTTCTTCGGAGAGACACACTCCCCCACCTTTTTCGGCAAAATAGCATGTCGGTCTTGGAAACCCATGACACCCAGGGCCTACCAATGGTGATGGTGAATCCGCTAGCCCAGGAATGAAGGCTGACATTGGGGTGCTTCCAAACTCCAATGTATTTCAATCAATTCATCATGCACCCGCAGTCGGCAGCCTGCAGAATCCAGCAGTGAGGATCGCTACACATCGCAGTTTTCAGTACACTGAGACTCCCCTCCCTGCCTTGATCGTTTGGGCCACCTCCAGCAGATGAGCTTCGCCATCTTGTACTGAGCTGCCCAGGTTCCCGCAGTCCACGACGACGGCACTCGCACCGGCCATTTGGTTCGCGGGCTCCTAATACATTATTTCCAGCCACCCCAGAGCCTGGGGATCCCCTATCCACCACCTGGAGACGCAACGATTTGCGGATCGTAGCCGCTGCCATGGTCCCATCACATTCATAGATGTACCTCGTTTTCGCTGGTCTTCAAGTGACAGGCAGTTCCTAGCTAGCGAGCAGCCACGAGCGCGATGTTCATCCCACAACATCTTAGCTCGTAACCTCGGTTCCAAAGTAAGAACTATATTAAGAATAAAACAACTTTTGCTGTTGGTTAGTAATACACGACATCATGGAAGTAGGCATGTTTTTCATAATAGATAGAACTAGATGTGGATCTTTTACCTCTTTTAAATGAATTATTGTTGTACGAATTTTACTGAATAATATTCAAGTACGAAAAAGTTGTTTATAATTTTCCCAGAAAACAATCTATTGTAGATCTATCTGCTATCGTATTTCCAAATTACATTTTTTTGACGATGGCTGCTGAACCTGGATCGAGGTTTTGAACCGCCAATTTCGGCAGTTCGAAATGAACTTAATCTAGATCTCCAGTCCAGCTCTGAACTCTAATGGTGCAAAAGTTTTCAGTGTCTATCTTAGATACGATCTCAGATTGAGTTTCGATCCACGATGGCACAACCGGCCCTTAGACCATTTGCTTGGCCACATAGCAGTCAGCACAGCATGCATCTGCACACTATCTAGTAAGTGAATATTTTGGACGTTCCAACAAGGGCTTTGTTTGGAATGCCACACTTGGGCAAGCCACTTGACGTCTCTCGGATCTTAGGATGGACCATCAAGGAGGAACAAAAGGTTATGAGGAAAGGATTTAAAAATTACCTCCATGTTATCCAGGGAGCGCGAGCATCTCAGCAGAGAGCACGAGTTCAGTTCGGGTGCATGGTCGACGGCCTGAATGTGGTTCTCTTTTATGTCCTTTTTTAGATTCCCAGAAGATGCAAGTCGGTAAGTATGTGAGCTGTAGTAGATAACTTTATCCATTTGTCTTACTATTGTCAGAGTGTTTTTATTGCAAATTCCAATCACCCAATACCTCAATTTACTTAAATACAGTTTTGTCATTTCGGAGGTGCAAGCAATGGGTGCAGAAATGTGAGAACAGACTTGGGTGTAATAAAGAAAAATGGGCCTTGCTGTTAATAAACGCGAACAGTGTATTCCAACTATTTCAGAAAAGAGGATTTTCGCAACCCAAATTTGCATTCACCAGAACAACAACATAGACAATTAAGTGTAACAGCTGCTAATTCTAATCTTGTACACGGAATGGTCGTGTGAAGTTTGATAGCACTTAATGAGAATGGTGCAGATTTGTTTTTACTGGAGCAACACCTTCGAAAAATAAAAGCAAACAATGTTTACATATTCAGTGTTAGTGAATTTAACTTTCTGAAGCCTCTTGTTTAAGTGAGTGTATAGTTAAGCAAATTAAGTAGGGATATGATTTATTAATTGCTTCAAAATAGTTTTCATATTTAGACCTAGGTCTATGTCAGTGATTGCTCGTACAATGTTTACATATTTAGTATTGTTGTTTTGAAATAGCTGAAACCTTTTGTTTCGGAGTGTGTTTAGTTAAACAAGTTTAGCTAATGATAAATTTATTAATTGCTTCAAAATAGTTGTTTTCATATGGAGGCCTATCAGTAATTGCTTGTACAATGTTTACATATTGGTTTATTAAACTGGCTACAGCCTGGGGCTAAATGTATAAAATTTGTTGTCGAGGAACGTATGATGTGTATGTACTAAGCAGTGTCGTACCTTGCTGACCATTGTATAAGTTTATTGTCCACAAAATATGTGGTGTGCCAAGTCACAGTGTTTACATTGGTAATTTATATTGCATTTTCATACTTTGGAGTATTATTCTTTACATTTGGGAAACTATTGATTTGAATATTAATTTGTACATTATTTTGGTATGTTTGTAACAATTAAAAAATATTTTCTAATAATTATTAAATAAGCAACGAATGGGAATTGTATTAGTTTCCTTTCTAGGTAATCGCTTACTCTTTACACTCCCAAAGGTCTCTATATACTTGTTTACAAGCAATTTTCATTTGAATCAGTGGAGAAATGCCGAGTACAACTTTTGGTGGCGAGAATAATTCTTCTCCAACCAGTGTATCAAAGTTAATTCTGTGTGCCAAATACCATGTACTCACACCACACACCAGACACCACTTTAAATGCAGGAGTGGGGATGTCATCAGGTTGCCTACAATTGGTAAGTCAGTATATATAATGCAGATTATTAACCAGCTGTCGAGTGAGGGTTATCGTCGAAACCAATCAAAAGTAGTAACTACATTCCCCCCGCCTCATCATTCTACTCACAATTGTTTACACAACTGTGTACAAAACTTTCAATCAATAATATTTCACTCCTGAGAGTCATCGTTATATTTCAGTGGTAGGCCTATTTAATATAAATTTTTACAAATAAATAAACGATTTTTTTTTTTTCAATTTCGGTTCCTCTTATTTACTCCTTGAAGTATTCAATATTTTAACTTTGTGGATACACCAATCGTATTAGAATAAATGAGGTGTTTTTGAATGAGCTGTTTTGCCACAATACATGAAAGGGAATGATGGTGATGTGAACCATTTATTTTGACCTGTTAGCCTATTTACATAGTTTTGTTTGTGGTGATCGCAAATTGAAAATTGTATTACAATAACAAGTGCCATGAATTTGAACAGAAAGTATGTTAAAATTATGACCAAGGTAAGTTATTTTCAGTTCAGCTGCTTTTGAATTCTGGAACATATTTTCCGGTCTTCTCGCCATAAAGCACATATTGGTATTTTACCATGGGACGAAACTGATTAGAAATCTAAAATACCAAATCGCAACCACTTCTGAGCACTTGCATTAATAGCATCTGAACTGAGTGCTACTACATATCAAGATACTATTGTACTAAATGGTAACTTTGAACACAGTCTCACAATGTGAGGTACGTTTGGGTTTTGCTGTTTATTTTTACATAAATAAGTAGAAATAAAACATTTTTAAAGGCGTGAGGTGAGCAGTTTACCATAATTTATAAAAACTTGCTAAATTATGAAGTGGTTACTTAGCATCTTTCAAACCAGCATTTGTAAATAAGTGGGGGGAGGAGGTGATACTCAAACCCTTTCTGTACTCTACTGTGACTTCAGTAAAGTTACAAATTAGACTATGCCCAATTCAAGAAAAAAAATTCCAATCTCGAGTTGTTCTGTATCACAAAGATCTTTTATGTTTTGTTGATGAATGGGTACTAAATATTGCCAAGCTACAGAATAGTCCTTTGTTTATAATTTTTGGTTACATCCCCCAAAATTGAATAACTGGTTCAATCGGATTATGAAGAAGTGACTGAGGTTTCAAATGTTTGTTACTTACGGTTGAAGCATGGCAGCCAGTGGGTTAACCATAGCTGCCTATGTTTCACTTGAGGCAGTGTAGTTGTGGCATAACCGCATGAAAGAAACTTATTTAAATATGTAAGGTGATAGATATGTGCTTATTTATCTTGGTGGTAAATTCAGAAATTTAAAATGTCAACAAAATTCAGTATGCATTTTAATCACGTAAAAATATTATTTCCCCAAAATGTTTCTCTCTTGAAAATGTATTTCCAACCAAAATATACTTTCTACTAAAGAAGAAAGCAGAATAAAAACCAGATCTGTTAGGAATATAAATTTGTGAACAATTTATTTTGTTTCTAATTTAATGATAATAGCTTCAAAAAGCTAAAATTTAGTATTTCGGAAAATTTATTATGTTGCGAGGTTAATATTAATATCCATAAGATATTACTGCTTATAGCGCTAATAAAAGCCATAATGTTAAATAAGTAACTGTAGTATAGCTATTCTTAATTAATCTTGCGTTTATAAACCACAGATAAGTTGTGGAGATTTTCCTTTCCAAAAAAATGTTTGGTTATATTCATTCCCGATTTTTTTGCAGAAATTTAAGTTTGGTGACAACTCCTTTCTCAATAATTTATTGAATAAATGCAGTCAGTTATGTGTCTGCCAAATGAAATACTGTAGAACATTCCATTGTCTTACTTATATTTGATTAACATTTGTCCTTTGTAACTTGCAACATATAAGTTTGTGCCTAGTAACATGATTCTGTTATAACTGATTGTTCTTGTTTCAAGTGATAACATTTGTGCTTTCAGTAATTTCTTTAATACGGCATAGTAATATGAATAAGCATCTATTACAATACATTCGGGAGGGGGGGGGGGGGGGGGAAACACGTTTGAATACCACGAGACGACAACTGTGCTTAAATCGCTGATGCCGAGCCATGTAAATTTGAATTTCTCGGGTATTCGTTAGCACAAGCCACTAGGAGCACTGTTGTAGCATGTCTTGCATGTTGACAATGTAAAGAAATCTTAATTTCCCATATTGTCTTTCTACTGAATAATGTAATTGAAGTTAATTCATGAATTTTTATCGAATCGATTTTATGAAAATATGTGAAAGCTACGGCTGTCAATAGGTAGGAGAATATTAAAAAATAAATATCTTGAATTTTTTTTTTTTTTTAATTTGTGTATAAATTACAAGCAACATACATTCTGCATTTGTAAATGTCATGGATTATGACTGTAGTATTTGTACTGTGAATTCTTACCAACAAAATAGGTTATTATATTTTGTAATGCCAATTTATGATTTTCTAATTGGTATATATGGTAATGTTAATACATGATAATCACTATCCGTACATATCCTGATAACTTAGTAACGTGGTATTGTACGAGATAGAAAAGATGTCGAAATTTCCGTTTCAATGACCATAAGTCGAATTGAATAGATACGATTCCGATTAGTTGCGCGATAGTAACTATAAAATTTGTAACATGAATGTTGTAACTGTTTTCTGTATCGAGTTTCGAAACGTGAGGGTTCATCTGGCCATTTGTACCGTAATTGTGTAGTACGGCAACTAGGGAAGTTTAACGCATGTTATAGGGTAATTCAGTTCTAAATGTTTGGCGACAATGTGCTCTTGTTGCTGAGCAACAGAAAACTAAAACAGATACGTTATGTGTTTACAAGTTATGTGTAATGTTTGTTATGCGTTTGCTATTAGTTCATCTATAAATTAGCGATGTCTAATAGTGGCGTGTTTTTAGTGTCTGTTTTTGGCCAGATTGATGGAGGCATGTTTTATGATATAGATGATATCTATTGTAAATATTGCTTCACGTGTGGGCCGGATTGGGTTATTACTTCTGTAAGTGGTTTTTTTTTTTTTTTTTTTTTTTTTTGGGAATCTTGCATTAATTATTTAGATTTTACTAGCGCAACTAGAAAAATTACTATTATAAGATAGCACTGACCTTAGTGAAACGTAACGTATAATTGTGGAATTGGTTTCTGGTTCTTTTACGAATTTGATGTGGTGCTGATCGACGCGCTGCTGTCTTCAGTGGCGTGACTATCTCTGCGCACGTCGTTGTAAAATTTAGCGTGGTTGGTTGATGTGGTGCTCGAACCCATGGCCCTGAGCGATTGATGAGTGTGGCATGCTTCCCTATCCATCGCACTGTGCTGAACTTGCATGGTTGACGTGGGACCACTATCTGGAAGGACGGAGGGTGTGACTCGCTGCCGCATCCTGCCGCGCGGTTAATTGATAAGTGTGGGCAGAATGTCAACAAACACCAGTGGCTGTTGATGCGCACACTGCCAGACCAAACATACAGGTGTGAATAAATTTTGAAATGAGTTAATTTGCCGCGCTTTGGAAAATGTCTTGCCAGGAATAAATGTCACAATGTTTACATTTACAATATCACAAAAAAAAATTGTTTGAACTTACAACCTTACTCAGCTTTGAGTGGCCTCGTTGGGTGGAACATCTGCTTGAACTTTACACACGGACACTTGAGCTGCGGCCTTACAAGGCTACATGAACAGTGTTTGCAAATGAGCAATGGTTCACTAACTTCACAAATTGTAGTGACCATGCGGCAGACTAACACTCGCAATTGTTTGCCTGTTATTGCACGCTGAATGTTTGCCTGTTACTGCATGCTGAATGTTTGCTTCGGCAATGACAATACTGTAATTTAGAGTATTGTGCGTGCTCTGAAACCGAGTGATGCGTCCGTTTTATCATGCTGTTTTTCTTATGCTACACGGTGATGGTGTGATGCGTGGTAGGTGGTGGGGTGACTGGTCGTTGACAACTTAACACTTGGTCCGCGGGGACCGAACATACGGGAACTTCCTGTGTTGTCATTACACTTTCACTCACCTGTGTCACTGTATACATGGTGATTTTGATGGTCTGTCGAACTGCTTTCGGCCGGTTACAGCATCCACTATGCCAGTGGTACAGAGTGGTTATGCAGTACCTGCAAGGATGGGGTGGACGTGACTTTTGGCCGGCGTCCCGCAGTCCGCTGCAGTAATGTGCTGTGCGGTGTGAGTTTGGCCACTTTTATGCTCAGGCGCGTCCACTGCGGCCAGTATCAATCTTATCGGCTGGCCACGTGACACGGTATGTATTACTGACATGGGCATGGCAGTGAGTTGTGAAGCACCGAACCATGACAGCCCGCCCTTCAGGTGCTTTGCGGCTGCCATAACACTTGCCGGTGCTTGCGTTGCAACTTGCCAGGCCTGTTGTGGTGAGTGGTGCACTGGTAACGGTACTCCTTGTTGCGGGAATGACGGATTGCTGTTCGCAAGTAGAAATGTTCCCTGACTTGCTGCTATTATCCTCTCGTAACATCGAAATGTCTGTCCACAAACGGTTGCTGCTTCAGCCTTGTTTAGGCACACTGGATGGTAGGCCTGCTGACATAGGATACACCGGAGTTGGGATATATCCTGGCCTGTACACCATAGGTTGCTGCACAAAATTTGTTAGCTGTAATTTGACTGGTAATAATTTAGTGAAACTGGTGTTTTAATTTTTCTTGGGCCCGAAATGTCCTTCGCTGTTTCTCTCTCGTGGTTGTATGTGACACGGTTGATTGAAAGGGCTGGTCTTCTGCTCGCATCTGCAGTAATGAGTGCCTAGCTCGTATTTGGCTATTCAGTCCCACAGCATTACGCGGACACAATTCGGGCACGTCAGCGCTGGCGCGCTGTGAAGTGTCCGGTCAGCCATTGTGTGTATGTCAAGACAACACGTGCTCGCGGATGTGGAAGCGCGGCACGGTGCTGGGGTCAACGAATGGCAGGCGCACAGCTTACCGCCAGCATGTGGTGAGTGGGCAGCGCAGAAAGGAGGAGTTCTTTCGTTTCTCCTCCATGTGCGGCGGCGGACGGGGAAGGGGTAACTCGGGTACGCTCCCCTGGTCCTTTGTCCCCGCTGCTCGGCGACGGGGTGTCGCACCGGTGACATCATGACTCCGCCCCAAGATGGCCGTCTTGCTGCCCTTCCTCGCCCTTGCCGAAGCAATGGTGGTTGCCTTGTTGTTCTGACACACTTTTTGCTGCCGACCAGTTGCATCCTTCCTGGCATCGTCTGGGCATCTGGAAGGCATCTCGACGCTGCCACGTGCTTTGCGGGTCGCCTAGTTTACCACGCAGCTCCCTCGTTGCAGGTAAATCCAGGAGAGTTGTCGGTGGGGAAAATTTTGAACAAATGGAAAAGTTCAATTTGGAAAGTTTGCGGGTTTTCAGGATTAGGCAACTAAGTTGGTTGTTATTTTGATGCTGTGGAAAGGAATGACACTGGGTCAAATAGTGAAAAGGAGGCGGTTATATACTGCCACACATTCGGGCAGCCATTCAGACGCGACACCGTGGTGCCTCAGTGGGTAGAGGCAGAATCTGAGGAGCGGCTAAAATTTTGGAAAGGTTGTAAGGTTGATTTTAAGATGATTTTTATCAGGGGTGCCAGGCATTGCTGGACAATGCAATGTGTTGTCGGTAGTGCCGACTCTTACAGGGTCGTTTGGCCGACGACCAAAGATTAATCCTGGTCTGCAGCTCCTCGTAGAATATTCTGTAGAGATAATCCAAATGTTTAAAGCGCTGTGGCTTGCAAACAATTGCTCGTCAAATATTTTCTATTGCATATTGCTCCGTGACTTATCCAGGCTAATCACACGCCTTATGTTTTCACACACGATGATACATGCACATAACCCTTACGAAGTAAAGACATATTAATAAACACTTGGAAATTGAGTGGGCCTGTGCCCTGAAGAGCCGGAAGGCCACAAAATAAATTACACACAAAATGTTCTCAATGCGTATTTTACTTGTCTTTGAACAAGGCTCTGCAGCCTACACTTTACATAAAACACTGCCGGGCTTAACCTGCCAGTAAGGTGATGCAGTAAAAATGCTGCGAAGCTTACAAAATTGGTTAAGTGCAACTTAAGCTTCCCCAGGCGACGCAAGCACTGGTAAAGAGGGAGGTGGTGTCTCAGGCGGCTAGAAGAACAACGGTTCCGGTATTAATTAGCTATTGAAATAAAGATGAATACAAGCAAAAGTTGAGTGCCACCCGAGTGTGCGAAACCCAAGCCGCGGTAACATGCAACCACACCCCCGAAATGCTTGACACTAGCTGCACATCATGGCAGGCCACGTGGAACTACTTTCTCAGCAGGAGCTATGTACTAAACAAATCTGTACTGCTTATCTTGCGTTGAAACAATCATGTAAAATTACCATCTTTAACACTTAATAAACTTCCCGTGCTACAATTGCATGAATGAGGTGAGGATGGTGCACGTGATGAATGGTACATGTACAAGAACACTACAAAAGCATTTTATCAATACACTGCGGAGATACTGGACTATCTCCTTGCCTATCATTAGCACACGTATTGTTAATTAACACAAAACCCTTCAATTATATTTACCCTTAATTATCGGGTTTATTTTCATATTAATGCGCACGTTACAGCGTGTGGCGCTATGAGGTTGCACTGCATGATTTGTACTTTGCATTGCACCATTACATTTCTGTGTGGCTGTCAAACGGGCTTAGAGGTCACGTGGACATAGCACACGTCTGTCTGTATTTCCTACGATGGCTGGATTTCAAAATATTCACCTGTGAACTTGGTAGTTTGCCCATGACACATGCACTTTTTTATTGTACATCATCTCAATGCCAACTGGTGCATGAGTCATACTGACTTGTCCAGAGATGCTTCTGAGAGATTCATCCCTTAGTTACATGGCTGTGGTTCCTTTCAAGGTGAGCCTGTTTTTAGTTTATTATGTCAAAGGTTGGTCTACCTATAAATTTAATTACATGCATGTATTAAAAACTGATGTGCTTCCCAAGATATTCTCATGCTCTCTCTTATTTGTACACTAGACGCAGAATAACTCAGAGCCTCAGAGCCCGGCCGACCGTTATAAATGGGATGTAACAGTATCAGTCATGGAGGAGGTGAAGCCGCAAAGCGATAATACATACTTAATATCCGCACAGCTGCAGCTACTATACAGAGTGAAAATGTAATCTCTTTGTAGAGTCTGAAGCAGGCGTACGTATTGTGAGCACGTCAACATTACTTAGACACATTTTCCTTTACAGTTTGTATCCGAGGTTGGTGTGTGTGAAGTTCGTCACTTCTGCAGTCAAGTGTTCTGTAATCCATAGGAGACAACGCGGCGAAGTACGTACAGTATAACATTATACATTAAAATGCCTCCAGTTTTGTCAAAAGTGAAAGGTAAGAAAGGCACAGACATGAGAAATAGTTTACAATGTTCTTCAGTTCATGGAAAACAAAACGAGATTGGGGGAACCATCCATTCCACTTGAGAAAGCGCAGCTGAGAACATCTGAGGCGACGGGTGTATCTCGTACCACAGTGCAAAAAATTAAGAGGGAAGCTAATCAGAAAGAAGCAGATGAAGGAACGTTTTTCTCAACATCCAACAAGAAACGGAAGAAAACCTCTAAATACGACCTTGATACCTTCGACGAAGCTGTGGTACGACGTACTGTTTACAATTTTAACCTAAATGAAAAATGTGTGCCGACAGTCGAAACTCTAAAGACTTAAGCTGAAGGATGACATAAATTACCTAGGAAGTAATTCAACTTTAAGAACGACTTTGAAGAGCTAGGATTTATGTGTTAAAAAACAAAATCTCAACGTCCAGTTTTAATAGAAAAATCAGATACTTATTCTGCAAAAACTTATAGACTATCTCAAGAGGATGCGGCGATATAGGAATGAGATATAATAATGATTCACGTAGGAGGCGAAACAGTTTTGTCCCTAACGCTCTTGCAATATGGAAGTCACGTCAGCCAACAGGGGATTATCACAAAAACATGAATAAAGATAATAATGAAAAATGGATTAATGAGCAATTAATACCAAATCTTCCACCTGACAGTATTGCTGTGATAGATAATGCTCCCTATCACAATGTAAAGGTAAACAAAACACCTACTTCCAGCTCAACTAAGATGGAAATGTAGCAGTGGTTAGGTAAGGAAAATATTTTGTTCACTAGCGACATACTAAAACCAACTTTGTATGACCTCACAAAGCAACACAAACCTCTGCAAGTGCAGTACTTGGTAGACAGACTACTGTGAAATCATGGCCACACAGTACTTCGTCTGCCACCCTATCATCTGGATTTGAATCCGATAGAAAGCATCTGGGCTAAAGTTAAAGGAGAAGTTGCTTCAAAAAATGTTGCTTTGCAATTTGACAGATGTTAAAAAACTTTGCGAGGACATATTTAACCGAATGGGGCCAGAAGACTGGATACCGTTTTGCAATCACTTCCAGGCACTTGAGAAAGACTATTATGACAAGGATGTGCGATTTGACATTGAAATTGATAAAGTAGTAATAAATTTAGGTCGTGCGGACAGTGACAGTAGTGACTTTTACACTTCAGGCTCATCGACTGGAGCAGTGAGTGGCATTGAAGAACTGCCATAGTACTTCATACCTCAGTGGTAAGAAGTCAATGTTTTCTACTTTTCTCTACCTGCTGCGAAGGCTTTGCTTTATTCCTGTTTTTCTCCTCCTCTTTCTCCCACCCCTCTGCACTTGTGCTGCCTTCCCCTCCAAGTTGTGGCGTAGCTCACTGGGAGTTATTCTGCGTCTAGTGTACGTTATGTATTCTGGGAGAATTGATAATCATTAAGAGACAGAAGTACGATAATTTGACAGTGTAAAAAAATTCTGCCTTTCTTTAAATTACCAGATCTGTCACCAGATTTGTACAGAAATCGCTAGAGCTGGTGAAAAAATCGCAAAGTTGGCAATACTGAGCCTGGGTTTATTTATTTATTTTGCCTTGTTTTCTGTGGGTGCAGTTAAGGCATAATTTACCTTCTGTACCACTGAACCCATTATACACATACATACATTCTATATATAAAAGCAATAAAAGTAAGAAAGAAAATTACATAAATCAATACATCTAGCTGTCATGACCTGGTATGTGATGTATACTACTCTACTATATCAATCTATACTAAATTATACATATTCCAACAATTGCATGTAATTAATTAACTGGTATGACTGTACAACATTAAAAATTGAATGGTAGTATGTATTCACGAATCGAGATATCAAGAACATGTCACCCTACAGGCAGACTAATAGTCATAATAATAATTGTAATAATAATAATAAATTTAGGTACTGAATCAACTACGTAACATACAAAGTAAGACATATTGATAGATCACATTCTCGCATTAAGTTGACAAAATAAATTACACGAAATAGTATTTACACTATTAATTCCTCGAGCTGATACTAAATTACATCTACAAGCTCTATTACACATCACATAGGTATACATTTATAAGATAAAGACGCTATTTACATACACAGCATTAGAACACTTGAGTGAAATCAGCTGGCAGTTACAAATTTTAACAATACATTGTATCATAAGTGAAACTAACAGACAGGCGATTTGACATATTAATGACTTAGATGCTGCTTTTGTTAATGAATTTACATAATTTTTCAAAAGGTAGGATAAATAGTAACACTAAAATAAATTTCGCCTATTACAATACTTTTAGGTAACAGAATAGGAGGAAGAGGGGAGGGGAGGGGAACAGTTCAAGTCAAGTTTCTTAAAATCTCTGTGTTTGAATGAGTAAAATAATAAACACATACACAAATTAAGTTGTGTGCTCTTCAAAATTTTAATTCTAAGGATGTGCTGCAACAGAAAACAAGTGGGCTTTTGCACATTTCTTGAAAGCATAACTGCTCATTAGGTCTCTTATACTTTTCGACAACTGGTTCCATTCTTGCACAACTTTAACAGGAAAAGATTTTGCGAAAAAATTTGTTTTGTGATTAGGGATCACCAGCTCTGTCAGAATTTGCCTGAAATGTATATGTGCATTGTGGTGATTACTGGTCCCCAGAGTTCACATAAGGTTTGTATTTATTTAGATTACAACGTTTGTTTGTTTACGTTTCACTTTATTTTATTATTCATATTCCCAGACATCAGGAACATTTGTTGACATTTAAAACTCTTTTTCTTTTCTGTATTTTGGTAAACAGACCTATATAGTCCAAGTGAAATCATATTTCAACGTCATATTAATATTTCTAACCACAGATGCTATAGTCTCTATCATAACCTAAAAACTGAGACTTAGTAATTTTACACACATAAATAATTATTTTTGGGAACTATTAAATAGAAGAGAGAGAGAGAGAGAGAGAGAGAGAGAGAGAGAGAGAGAGAGAGAGAGAGAGAGAGAGAGTGTGTGTGTGCGTGCATGCGTGCATGTGTGTGTGTGTGTGCACACGTGCGTGCATGTGAATGTCAAAATGTTAAAGATTAATGGTTTCATGTTTGAATTTGCAAAGGAAAATAATATAGAAAACAATAAAAGTACAAATCACAATAACTCATGGCTTCTGTTCTGTT
Organism: Dryococelus australis; assembly: GCA_029891345.1. Classification (NCBI taxonomy): domain Eukaryota; kingdom Metazoa; phylum Arthropoda; class Insecta; order Phasmatodea; family Phasmatidae; genus Dryococelus; species Dryococelus australis. The sequence continues at coordinate 55,785,874 of CM056999.1, forward strand.
TTTTATAACTTTACATTCTTGTATTATATTTACTCCGTCTCTGCTCAAGCGAGGGTTTTATTTCTTTAAGAAATTTTTTCTTGTTCTGCGGACTGTTAATGTCCACTTTGCTACATCTTTGGGTTCAAGGGTGTGGCAAAGTGTAGCCAAACATTTACACCGAGCCAGAGTCCCAGCAGCAGCAGAGAAGTAAATCCCCAAAACAGTGATTCAAAGCGCACAAGCAATTTTTTTTTTTTTTTTTTGTGAAGCCTCATGCATCAGTGAAGCTTGGAGTTTCCCCATAAATTATTTTCATGTGTAGTCCATTTGCACTGAGAAATAATGTGTGTTATGCAATTTACCATATTTTAATGCTATTTGTAATATTGTATAATGAAAACATGTTTAATTGCCTAAAAGATTGAACTGAACATTACCTAAATTGACAATGTTACCAATACAATTTAGAAATATGGTAGTGGAGAGGGCTACGAATTGATCTTTATAGCCCTTCCCACTATATTTTTTGGGGTTTCTATTGGTCAAATGTTGATGCCCCTACAAATTTGTGTTCTGTGTAATTAGTAGAGTGGAATTATACCACTCTCCGAGATTTCTTTTTTTTTTTTTTTTTTTTTTTTTAATAATACCCGTATTCTAGAAAATTACTGTAAAGTATGCAAGGATGTGAGTACACAAGTATACACCTGAATTCTGACATGGCCTAAGCAACAAACGTAAAGATGCAATATAAGAAAATGATTATTGTTCTTAAACACCATAGAATGCAATATGTTACCAACAATGCAAAATAAAAAACAAGAACAAAATTGGTTTAGTATGTATTTAGGTAATGCGTCTATGTATTCACGTAAGAACATGAAGATGGAATTTGGTGATCAGATTTGGTTGTATCTGGAATTAGTTGGTACTACTGGCAACATGCATATTCTTGGTCATGTGGAATTGTTTTTCAATCCGTGATTATGTGTTATATATATTTTTTATTTTGTAAATAAATGTTTTGTCGGTACGAAATGTACTCCAGCATTTTTCCATAGTTTTTATATTCCTTTTTACTATTATATATTAAAAAGGGGGTGTATTGAGGGGGGAATATTTGAACATGTATTTTATGCTATTAAATATACGGAGTGATATAAATACACATCAAGGACATCACACTAGATACTCAAAAAGTGCACCTTTCAAAAATCCTATTATTAAAATTAATAGCTAAATTTATGAAGCTTCCTTAAGGAAACGTCCAACATGGTATACAGAAATATATATATATATATATATATATATATATATATATATATATATATATATATATATAAATAACATTAGATTGACAAAAGACATGCAAGAAGAGTTAAATTCATTCCCCCATTTTTTCCTCTCGATGTGCTCCCTTTAACATACCCGAAAGGAGTAATTATGTTTACGTTGGTGGATCAAATGTTTTTGTTCACCAACATGTTTGCACTTGTGTGTGTGCTGCATGTAACAGGATGTTATCAGTTGCGATAGTGCACCGAGATTGGTTGTAACCGGAAGTTGTTTATCGCCTGGAAGTTGCAGTTGTTTATCGCCCGGAAGTGGCGGCTTGGTGAGACCCGGAAGTACATCTGGTGATAAGATCCCAGCACGGATTGAAAAACAATACCACATGACCAAGAATTGCATGTCGCCAGTAGTACCAACTAATTTCCGATACAACCAAATCTGATCAAGTTCCATCTTCATCTTCTTACATGAATACATAGACTCATTACCAAACACACTAATTACAGCAGTATTGTCTGCCTTGCCCTCATGAACTGGAAAAGTCTTCCAACAGATTATCCTGTTTGGATCAATCTCACTAATATCCTTTGGTGCAGGCTCCTTCTCGACATGAGATCTTCTGAAGAACTGCATTTCCAACAAACCACTACCAGCTTTAGCAGTGATTCCTTGAAGACCAAAACGGTACAAAATATAACTCTCTTCTATATCAAGGATCTTATCTGTCCAAGACCTATCATCTTTATTGACAGCCTAAGTAAAAGACACACTATTACGATAAACCTTCCTCTGGTAATAACCAGAAGAACGAATTCGCCTCCGATTCATGTCAGAATGAAACCGGAAATACACATAATCAATGCTGTTAATAATCCTAAAAATTAATATAAAATGCAGAAAGGAATTAAACTATTAATTCAACACAGATACATACCTCAAAACAAGGTAAGAACACAGAAAACAGAAAAGTCCAGGATCAGCCCGCATCTACTACTTTAACCTACTCGCTCGGCATTTAACACGTGAATGGGAAACTCCACGGCAGCTCTCTGTAACTCTATTGCTGCTGCTATGTGCTGGGACCTTATCACCGGATGTACTTCCGGGCCCACCAAGCCGCCACTTCCGGGCAATAAACAACTTACACCTCCAGGCGATAATTGGTTTAGTATGTATATTTTTTTCGTTTTGAGCTTTGTTAAATTACTGACATTTATTTAGTGCTGAAATGTGTGAATATCAAATTTTTGGGAACACTTTAATTTTCTCAGCAAGACAGATACTGAAATATTTTAATATATTTAATTATACTATTTATTAATAATTCAATGCATGAAAGTTGGTATAAATTCATTGTCGTACCAAATAAAATAATAAAATTAATTGAAGACTGAAAATCATAGCTTTCTGTATGAGTGTAAAACAGTTTTGGAATCAATAACTGCTAATGTAGAAGGGATGTAAAACGCAAGCGAAAATGCAGGAAGTAGAGAGTTTACCAACTTTTGTGTTGAGTTCTTACATCCTACATAGTTTACAAACTGTACCTTTAAATTTTGTGCATTTTACTTAATGCATATTTGCATTTCTTGCTTGCTTGTGTTTCTTGCATAGTTCTTAAACCCAGCCTGAGTTGCCTTTAGTGCAATTAACTCCTGCGTGGCTCGGTTTACAGGCTCAAAGCATTTCTTAGGTTGTGATAATAACAATGTCATAATTCAAACTCAAAATTTCAAGTAGGGGTTATTGTATACTTTGTGTTAAATTTACAATTTGGGTTAGTATGCATAGTTAACATTTTTAATGGCATAATGTCTGTAATTATTTTTGATAGGTTCAAGCAGAATGCAGTGCATGTCTGCAAGATTACACCAGAGTCTTTGCAGAGGGGACCATGAAATGTAGGCAAAAGTAAGTCTTCTTGTTCGGCTCAGGTTACTGTAGGAAATTGTTTCATGTTCAGTATTGTTCATTCTGGTTTTGCACACCTGGCTTTGTTCTTATGGTGATGAAAGAGACAGTATAATGGGGGACAATTCACATTAAATACTTTGCTTCTCCATCACAAGGAGGCATAATGAGAATTACCTTTCACGCCTCATACTCCATCTTATGCTACTGCTTCTGTGCGCGCTATATATTGGATCATAATTTTCCATTTTCTATGCATTCCAGGTATTTATGACATGTTTCCCATAAGTTCATCGCCCTCAAGCCATCTGAAACCTACATGGTTTGTGAAAACTGTGCACTTACATAACACTTCATTCTTTGAGGCATATAAACAGTCCCAGTGCATCCAAGGTCATTATGACTGCCTGTTTTCCATTGTTTCTTTTTCTGCTAGCTTCATTGGTGTTACACTCATTGGTACGGTGCATGTTGTAAATGGTTCCTTGAGTGATGTTGGTTATTTATGACCCTCAGAAGTTGCATTGTCTTTCTACTTTCACTCAGAGATTTATCCATTGAGTTGAAGCATCATTTGGTAGCATTTTGGACAAGTACTTAGGTTGCAACTTGTTTAAAAACATGTGGGTGGAATTTGCATGTAGAGCATTGTATCTTTCCTAATGGGCAAACATCACATGTATTGTCTCAAAAGACAAACTATGTTTGGGCTGGGGAAGATACCACTTTAGGGAGAGAGAAATATTTAGGTTTTCACAGGAGACACTCTCGACTGGTACTAATATTTGCCCCCAAATTAGTGCCTGCAGACCACTCAACAACATTCCAGGTTACAAACTAAGACTAGGAGACATGGTCCCAGACAGTGCAAACACACCACACAACGGTGACTGTTCTGTATAATGGATTATAGCATTTCGTAGAACAACTATATCTCCAGGAAAGTACAACATGCACTACACAACCATAGTCAGAACCTTGCCACCTTAAGGGACGTGATGGGACCGCGATGGCTGAGCGGTTAGACTGTTCGCCTCCCACCAAGGCAAACCTGGTTCAATCCCCGGCCAGGTCACGCCTAGATTTTCGCAAGTGGAAATCATGCCAGTCAATACAGCTGGTTGGTGGGTTTTCTCGGGTGTCTCCTGTTTCCCCCACCCTTTCATTCTGATGCTGCTCCATTCTCGCCTCATTTCACCTTCATCGGCTCTCAAGACATCATTGTTAAGAACCGCCCAAATCTCTTCATTCACTTCACTCAAGAGATGACGTCTTTGGGGTGAGTGCAAGTGGACCACTTGACCAAAGTTTAGTTGTGAACCACACTGTCTTAGAAAATAAAATCCCCAGGGAGGTGCATCACATACCAAATGGACACAAGAAGGTTGTCAAACACCCTGCTGTTTTATTTAAAATTTCCGCGGTTGACACTCTCTCTCTGCTCCTGTTAACCATTCCTCGCCTGGCAATTCTCGGTTATGAAGTTCCTGTTATTATGGCCTCATCAATGTCATCTTATTATTTGCTTCTTGGAAACCTTTGTTTGCTCTCTGTTTTTGGGATGGTTTCTATTGTCCTAACATATTTTGAATTCTCTGTTACTTAGTTCTTGTCACATGTCCAAACTAGATGAGATGTATCCAGTAAATATGCTGTCTGGAGCCAGGTGAATATTTTTTAATTTCTAGTAAAGGTTTGAAACGATATGAAACTACAATTTTGTTACTAATAAGGATCAGTTGTCTCTCAGCTGAGCCTGAGCAAACTGAATTACAAATTGAATCAGGATGGACACTACCTCAGTTGTCGAGAACAATTAATCTGGCTCCAACACCAACTTGTGTTGAGCATAGTTTTACTAGAGTAGATGTGCTCCAGATAACAACCAAGGAGCAAACTGTGAATCTGGAATTCACATTACGAATGATAAACTCACAATAGTGTTACGTGTCGCTGGTCTGCTCATCCCGCATGAGCGGGTGGAAGAGGACACAGTAGTGATAAGCAGGGTGGTAAGTCAATGGAATGTTTTGAATGACAAACGAGTGATAATTCTACCAGTGTTTTGATATGAAGGAATTCTGTGTCGATAACCCTTTATCGGCTTGCCACTCCTGACCTTCAGCGAATAGAATTTCTGCGTTTATCTGAAGAATGCTCTGGATTAATGACCTTGTTTCTCTTAACGTGACTCAGGGTGTGTTGAACTTTCCAGATGGTCAGGGCGACTAATATAAAATTGCATTGGGCCCCTTGGGCCAGTTGTTGTTGTTGTTGTTATTGTTGAGTGGATGAGTTGCTGAGTGGCTGCAGCATCAAGTGAAGGACAACGAGTGAGAAGAGAAGCTCACAGCAAGAGAAGTGACCAGTGGAACGGAAATCTGTGACTGCGAGTATCAAACAGTGAAGGTGGGGCTGACAGGCTGGACTATTGGACTACAGAATTACCAACTTTTACAATTTTTTTTGTCAAATGTACGGAAATCACACCCTTTTCACGATTTTACGAAAACGCCTTGATTTTTTTTCAGAATTACTGGAAAAAATTCTAGATTAAATATTTACTAGATGGGACATTCGATTCTTTGTTACCTTATTACCCCTCAATATTGGGACATAGCGAAAGTATTGAGTGTCGCGATGTGCATATCGATACATTTGTTTGATGCGTGAAATGTAATATTATCGACACGAGTTTCGCTTGGTCAGCCATTTTCCCTGTTGTCACAAAGCAGCACAGTTTATTTTCGTTCTGCTGTTTGCTAGTTTCGGAAAGCTGGTGAAGTGTCATATTTATTTAATGATTTAGCTAATTAGTTTGTACCAATGGCAGAGAAATGTGTAGTAAGGATTGCAACAGAACAACATGTATTCAGGAGTTGCACTAAGTAAGTCAGTGTGTATTGTAAATAATGTATTTTGAAACTGTATTAAAATGTTTGAAATGTACGTGGCCTAGAAAACCACCATTTCAACTCTTTTTTTGCAGTGTAAAAATAACACGTTTATTTAATGGAAAACTAACTTCGCCAAAAATATTTACGTCTCAAGTGTGTTTAATACTTAAATTGGTACTAACTACGTATCTATCTTTTTCCAGTAAGATTTAAACTGGACAGGTTCTATAATAATTTGAATGTTTCATACATATGAGCAAATTTTTGACTCTTCCGTTAAAACAATGTGTAATTAAAAGTGATAGTCTCATAATAAGAGGTGCAAAACAATGCAGTCTCATGAAAGACGTTAAACTAAAGTGTCTCCCAACCTCATCTAATCCAGTAGCAATAAAATTAATGGAACCCCTGCAGTATGACTTTGCCATAACAAAAACAAAGTAGGTTGTAATGGTAACCTACATTAATTATAGCATATGTTTATGCTCATTGTTTTCTTCATAGACAGAGCAGCTGTTTAGCATGGATGCATTGTGGCTGTGCTACATTTCTAGAACTGTAAAAATTTAGTGAACTTATGTTCCGTATTCTGAATGCAAGTACATATTTCTGTTTTTACATGCCATTTGTATTTACAACCGGTATTTCATATTTATTTTACATGTTTTGTGTGTGTACAATCTGTGAAAACGACCAATGCAAAACAACAAACAGAGTAAAGAATTTAGCTTACTTCCAGTAGCGGAAGAATTGCTATTGTTGCATTTCATCTGGCGATAAACAATTCCCACATTTCCTCTATCTGGCTTAATCCAGAAAAAAAATGTAATGCTTGTTTTTCTAAATAAAAATTGGTAGACTTTCTTAGATAGAAAATTGACATGTGAGTATACGCACATGTTTGATATCCAAGTTTTAAATGTCATAATTGTATGATGGCATCACAGATATAACAATGGGTAGTCCAGCACAATTCTTTATTTCAGAAAGTTTCATTCACCTTTTTATTTAACAAATTGAGAACACACAATAAATTCTTTCCTTTGATACAGTGACAATTTACCAAAATAAAATCTAGCCATATAAAACTACGGACCCTGGAAGTGATGTGTCTAATATGTCTGCATCTCCTTCAGAGTCTTCTTGATGTCATCATCTTCATTCAGCGTCACTGCCCGCACTGGTCGTCGGGGTGCGGCTCCCTGTCTTGCTGACTCCACCTCCAGGGCTCGGGCCAGGACGTCCTGCATGTTGTGGGGTGCAGCCAGACATACCGCTTGCCATACCTCTGTGTCGGCGATGGCATGGATGAAGAAGCAGACTGCTATGATGTTGCGCATTTCGTCGGGATACCTTTCCAGAGATAGGTGGGAGAGCCACACAATGTCTTGCCGTAGCTCCTACAGGGGCTCACCTGGTTGCTGGGTGTGGCTTTGCAGTTGGGCATTGTGAGCATGTCGCAGGTACCGGTTGCCAAAACGTAGCTTCGAGGCAACACTACTGTGGGATACTCCAGTTGATGTTGCTCTGACAGAGATTGTGGTATGCTGAGTGCAGAGCCTTTCAGTACAGCAGCGAGGTAGTAAGTCCGCTGCTCAGCTTACTAGCCATTCAGGGTAGCGACTATTGCACACTGATATTGGTACTCCCGCCAAGAAGTCTGGCCATCGTAAGGGGCGGGCTTAGTTGAGACCCCTCTTCCCCCACTGCCGACTGCGCGACACCAATGCTGCTGAGCTGCTTGCTGTCCTCTGAAATCACTGTGTTGGTGATGACTTGTACTACTGCCTTACTTTTCTTAGCTGGCGATGTTATGATAATAGAATTCTGCTGTTGCAGAATTTCCTGCCATTCCTTCTTCATAACACTTCTTCCTGTTTCACGTCATTCTTGACACTGTCCATTCTTTCATTTACACTGTCATTTTTCTTGTCCATACAGTCAATTCTCGTGTTCACCAACTCCCTAATGCCTTCTATTCTCCTGTGAACAATTTCATTTACAGAGTCAATTTTCCTATCTACGTTACTTATCTGGCTATTTATATTCTCATTTACACTTACAATTACTAAACTAATTTGGTTATTTACACTTTCTTTCACACTAGTAACTTGTTTATTTGTATCTTCTTTCAAGCTATTTACGCTTGCGCATTAAATGCCTCCATCACACTTCTGATACCAGTGTTACAAGAATGCCTGAGGGGCATATCCGAGTTCGTGAGGAATATAGGTCTTAATAGAAACAAAATAACTAAGTTCAATAATTATATTTATTTTCAATGCTACAAACTGTCAAACATGTGTTATTTACTAGTCTGAGCTTCTATTAACTATTATTATTATTATTATTATTATTGAGCACAATATTTAATTACAGTCTCCATTTCAATTATTAAAGTCTTTATCATAGTCTTTACGCTTTCTAATGTCCGTTCAAGTGCTCCAATAATTTCCACATGTTTAGTTAAAACTCGTTATTTCCATCGTCCCGAATGTCTTGACATGGCTCTCACTACCCTGCTCGGAAGGCAGGCCAATGCTGCTTGCTCGCGCACCAGCCGCACACGACCGTGCATTAAGTACATGGGTCCTGATGTCGTTCATGCAGAACGGGTCAATGATCCGTCCCGTGACCCGAACGACCCGCCTCGCCAAGAGTAAACCAGTGCCTACGTGGTTATTGTGGTCAAATGTTGTGATCCTCCAAAAGCACAGTCTAAAGTAAACACAGGCTATTATTATCTCCTGTTAGCTTTCCCTGTGGGAAGTGATATTAATTAAAGAGTGCATGGCCACGTGGCCTGCGTAGTGAAAAAAACCTACAATGGTGACGCTTAAAAATCAGTACATCATTTTTAAGAGTATTTGTTGTTTTCTTTTAATGTTAAAAGGGCATATTTGCATTTTTAGTTTTATCTGAAGTAAAACGTAATTGATCTTCGTAGTTCCGGCAGCTGCCTTGCCAAGCTTCCAAACTTGAATTCCTACATGATTCACTAAATATATATCTTAATTTAATGAAGTGTAATTGAAGGGTTCTTTCAATGTCCAGTGTTCTGTGTAATTTTGTCATGAATTCTTATTTCTTTTGCAAGCCTGTTCAGGCTTTTTCCCAGTAATCTCAATTTCCCAGACGTGCATAGCAACAGAGACACAGAACGTTTGAAATGAATAATTACGTGTCAGAATTAATGCCTTAGTTCCTCAAGAGTTTGCTGTGTTTGTTTCTGTTTTTGTACATCTATTACATGTATATGTAAATTTGTTTTCTCTCACGGAGTTGGCTGAAAATCTCCATTAGGTAACGGCATCTCCGCGCCATCCTCCTCAGTCTTAGTTTGTCAGACCTAGGAAAGTGCACGTGGTCGGGTCGCGGGGGAACTTCACCATCTTGCCTGGTCAAGTAGCTGTAATAGTAAATTTATATTTTAACTGGAACATTTCATTCTTTTTTTCTCCCCTGCGCTCGCACTCTCATCTCCGTAGATTTGCAGCCCCGGAGATTTTAATACTCTTAAATCCCACACGCTAACAAGGGCTTTTATCCATGTCGGCCAATGGCAGATCTTATACGTCATGCCCACATAATTCGAGGGATTTCGTATTAGTGATTGTATGTGAGTTCTCACTCAGTCAATATACGTAATTAGATTGTTTCTCATCTTATTTTATTTTTAATCGTAATTTAACCTCGGCTCCTGGCCCACTCCAGAGTGTAAGTCCACGTGATCATTTATGTACTGTGAAGGCATTGGAGACTTCTGTTGTACTTCATTCGTAAAACGTGAGCTGCAAGAGGGATATGCCACGTGGCTGTCGACCAACTGCTGGCACGGTACTGGAATTCACAACTGTTCAGCAATATTTGGCCTTCATCTGGGTTTCTCTCAAATCCATCATCTCTCACCCCTCGCAAGCTACCAAGACACGTTATATGGTGCCGCAACTAGTGTGGCCTGAAGACGCGCATAGTGAAAAACGAACAAGTGACAGAAAAATTTGTGTTCCGGAAGTTCACCATTGTTCAGGAAACCACATGAAACTGTGAGTTGGCTGCCATCTTGTGCGCATATCGTACCTTCTCATGTTCAGAGGGGGGGAGATACTCATGACATCACCGCGCTTCGTGGAGTTTCCTATGACGTCACCGCATGTCTGATGCCTGGTGTGCATGGTATGGGTCATATGCTGACCTTTCACCCTACCAGGCCAGGTCTACCAGGTGGCTACCCGAAAGAAACCTTTGTGCGCATGGGTTTTCGTACGACCGCGAACATCAGCAACATGGAATTTCCAACCAACATGTGGGACGTTGAAGAAATGTGTGCATCATGTGGGACGTTGAAGAAACGTGCGCATCATGTGGAAAGCTTGTCTCATTGGACCTGTACGAAAAATCCGACCTGCAAGCCAACAATTGCTGCTGTGTGCCGTGCCAGAAAGAAGAAGTGTGTCCACCAACATGGTAACACGCTGCTCACACCCTACATGCGACAATCCCAGCAGCGATGCTGTGATTTATGCCACCAAGGAGCACACTTCTCCTGCCTGACAGCCGAAGAATGGCTATCTCTGTGATGCAATATTTTCACATGCCAAAACTGAACGTCCGGACAAGACTGTACCAACATCCAGACCAGCCAGCCCGCAGCAGCACATCTGATCGCACCCAGGGAATTCCTACTTTCAGCAAAATGCCAACCAAATAAGTGCAAGGCTAGACTCTGCTACGGAGAAGGGCGTGTGATTGTTGCATCCAATCTGTGTAATAATAAGTATCATCCAAAGTGTGTAATGGACAGTGCCTGGAGCAGTTTTCGCAAGGAACATTTCACTGTGAAGAGTGTGTACCAGTCTGTGTCAATAATAACAATGCACATGTGAACGTAAACAACACCTATGACGTAACGCAGATGCCGCAGAGAGGGGCATGGCACACTTCTCAACCACGTGGGCCACCCATTTTCAGACACTTCTGACATTTTCCGTACAGGGAGCGGAACATTCAATGGCGTTTTTAGCAAAATGTACCAGCCGTCTGCAGAGATATGGTGTTAGTGTCGAAAAGTGGCCAAATGCCATATGGGCTTAACTGGTAGGTGATGCTAAGAACTGGTGGCGTTCAGTGATGAAATATAACATGACCTGGACACAGTTCGCGATGTCCCTCTCTTGCACTTTCATCTCCATAGACTCACGGCCCCGGAGATTTTAACACTCTTAATTCCCACGCGCTAACCAGTGCTTTTATCCATGTCAGCCAATGGCAGGCCGTATATGCCATGCCCGCAGTATTCGAGGGATTTTGTATCAGTGATTGTGTGTGTGATCTCACTTAGTCAATATACGTAACTGCACCATTCCTCATCTTATTTTATTTTTAATCTTAATTTAACCTGGGGTCCCGACCTATTCCAGAGTGTAACTCTATGTGCTTATTTATGTACTGTGAAGGCATTGGAGACTTCTGTTGTACTTCATTTGTAAAACATATGCTGCAAGAGGGATACGCCGCGTGGCTGTTGACCAACTGCTGTCCTGAGAGCCATAGTCCACGGGTTCACCCGTTTAATAGATGAGCTGGTGCCATACTGTAATTTACAACTGTTCAGTAATAACTAGTTATACATCTGGGTTTCTCTCAAATCCGGCATCTCTCGCCCCTTGCAAGCTACCAAGCCACGTTAGTCTTTTCACTCATACATCCAGTCCACAGACCTGCAGATCAGTCCCACTCTTTACTGCACACAAGTTCGCCGATGCACTCTCGCAAATGGCTGCAGTTGTCCCTTTCTGCTCCGGAATTACCCAACTGTCTCTTAAGGTTGCACGAGACGCCAAACTCTCAGCTCTTAATCGCTCCCTTCTCAGAGACCTGCACATGATATTTATACTTGAGGTAGGTGCCATCTAGAACATTCTCAGCAATCCAAGTTGTTCTGGGAAATTTAATGGTGATGACGAAAACATTCCTGCATGATAAATGCATAAATATGAGCTTCTCAGGGTCAGCAAAGTACGAGCTCTGAAAAGTTTATCTGCATATGTCACTATTTCCTTTATGTTAGGCTGCTCGCTTTGTCTAATGTTACAAACTTGACCTCCAGCTCTCATCGAATTCCTACGCGAAGGAAACACAGGGCAGCGACATGCAACACACGACACTATACATTTTTTATATTTTTCTGGCATACAGTATTATCACATCTGAAAATTATTACAGCATACTAATGCAGTGTTGCAGCTTGTTGTTTATAAGATGTAATGCAGGCCACCACGGCCCCTAGCCCAATATGTTTGTTGGCCATTTCCAGAGTTATTTTGGAAAATTGCGGCGGGCCACTCAAGTCAAGCTCGCAGGCCATGAATGGCCCGTGGGCCGCAGTGTCTGCTTGACTAGTTTAAACCATCAGTAAATAACTTAAATTATTTTTTCAAAAGCAATAAAAATGAAATTTTGTGTATGAGTGTCTTATAATCCATTTTATTTAGTGCTTGGTTCAGTATGAGCGTTTATCAACAAATTTAGAATTTAAATGATATTTTGTTTGGAAAAATTTTTTTTGGTATCTGAAATATGAAATTCTATTTCAAATAGTTTAGCAAAACCATACTTATTATAGGCTGTTCACAATAAAGTGAGCACTTTTTAAGGACCTTATAAATTTTTCCTTTCATCCAATTTCCATCTTCCTACTGCTTTTTATTATAAGCATGGCAATGTGACCAATAAACACAGTGTATACATTTCACCACCATCAAAATTTAACGTCTGAGGCTGCAATAAGATACATTTATTAGCGGTTAATATCTGTTGCGAGGGCCTTCAAAAGTGCTCACTTTATTGTGAACGGCGTATAACAGGTATTAGGCAAAGATAAAAAGTGGATCCCAAAATCAATTTGGTTTTAAAGATAGTAAAATGATACAGTTGCGTTAACATTGAATTCGTTTGTGAAATTTGTTTACTGTTTCAGGGCTTAGAAGAAGGTATTTCACAAATTGCAAAAGGATTTCAGCAAAAATTTACATGGAATTTTCCCTTGGAAGTCACTTTTAAGAGTACAAATCCACATGGCTGTAAGATAATTTTAAGAAATTGTGCTGTATTTTTACATAGGCCCTACATTTTGTATGTGAAACCATGATTATGCTGCACCATTCATCTACCCATTCGTATTGTATTTTATTATTAGAAGTCACTTCAGGTTTCATTTACTAGGAAAGATGGTATAGTTGCAGCACATTACATTCACAAATCTAGTTCAGATGAGAGTAATTATGCTGCAACTTCACAATCTTTAGAAACTCAATTATTTTTTGCTTGAATTGGGAGAATCTTTAGTTAATAAAAGGAAATGGAAATCAAAAACAATATGCAGTGAATAAAATTAAAAACATTGCTTCTCCCATAAGCATAAACTTTTTCTTCAAGCTGAAGTCTCCTCAGAGAGTGATGCAGGGCTGTTACCAGATTCAGTATTGTTAAATAATCTTATTAATTTTTCTCAAAGCCAATTTTTCTAAGTGGCTGTGGGGGTGTAGTCGTCAGACTACACGCCTCGCACCTGGTTCGATTCTTGGCAGGGTCGCTCCCGGATTTTCGCACGTGGGAATCATGCCGGATGGTGCTGCTGTTCTGCATATTTTCTTGGGAATCTCCCATTTGACCCACCCTTGCATTCCAGCACTGCTCCATACTCATCTCACTTCACTGTTGACGGCTCTCAAGACCTTGATATTAAAGAGCCACCCAAATCACTCCACTCAACCAATTGTTCTAGTGCAACAAGAAGGAAAAAGAAACTCATGACTTAACATTTTCGCTACCAACTTGGAGTGACAGGTTTATTATGTGAGAATTTAAAACTCCTAATTATTTGGTGCACTAAGTAAAAAAATAATTCTGCCTGAAAAAGGTATTTTAGGATGTCCCGACAAAATACCAGGATAAAGCCTGCTACAAGAGGTAGACACAGTTAAGGCATTTAATGAAAATGATGAAGTAAGTTGGGCTATGCAAAGTATGAAAGAGTGTGTGTCTGTAAATCAAACCAATGGAGACATATTTTGAACGTTTCATAAAGACTGGTTTTATCTCATTTTAATGAGGCATACAAATTATATAAGGATAAATTATCTTAAATTAAGTTGGGTTTCTCTAAATTTTCAGTAGTTTAATCCAAATTGTTGTAATTTGGAAAGTTTGCTACATACAAACACTGCTTGGCAAAAATTGTTTGTAACCCACCATCAGTTGATTGCACTTTGTGGAATTGCTGTATTTGTCCAGAAGATAATGAAGTAAAAACTATTTTGGGTGAAGTATGCTAGGAAAAAATTAAATTATTGTTATTTTTTTGTCAAACTCTTGTCAGCTTTAGTACAACATGAATGCATGACAAAACAACAAACTTCATGTATGAATCAGGTCAAAGACAGTTTGAAAGCTGGAGAGTTTGCAGTGACATGTGACTGCTCAGAAAATTACTCATTTGGTATGCCAGATGTAACTCAGGGCTCTCATTGGACATGCATTCAAGCAACCGTTCATACCTTTGTAATATATTATAAAGGGGAGAGAAAAATAGAGCACGTTATGTGCCGTAAAATTTTGTTAACATTTTGTGGCACAGTGTTATCCGGATTTCACTAAATTTTGTATAATTGCATATTTTGTATAATTATTGGTGTCAGTATGTTAGTAAAGTTTAGGGGAACATTAATGGATTCCAATTTAAAACTGTTATGGTAGTTCACAAATTCCTTTATTTCAGTCTATGTTTGCATGTATTGGAACTTAGTTCAGTTTAGTTCAGAGGTAACTTTACTTCCAAGCTAGCCAGGAGATCTCAAAAAGGTGCATAGTAAAAAAGTTTTTTTTTTGTGAGCAATTTAAGATTTTTGTTTGGTTTATATTTATTTTAGAAGTGACATTAGTTAACTGGAGTCATTTTTGGGGATTTTTAAATTAGTGGGTTGGTGATCACTTCAATATTTTTGTGTTTGGGGCTTTCCCAATTTAGTCTCACATCTCGGCTAACTTCCAAGCTGGATAGGTGGCAGGCAAGGCGGATTGCACACGGGTAGCGTTCGGTGACTTCACCATGCTTGTTAGCTGACACGCTGGATGCTGGCCCAAATGTTTCGGTCATGGCTGCGCGTATAATTTCAACCATTCCCAAGCTCTTGAAACATTGCCTTCCTACACAGTAAAATTTTGCTGTGGTTACTGTTTGCTGGTTGCGCTGAGACAAACAAAAGCGAACTTTGGACCATCTGGACAGGCATTTGTCCATCTCCGCTCCATCTGTCAGGAGGCCTTTAACTAAAGTTTTAGTTTGTTTTCCCTCCACCACGCTAGTGTGCGAGTACATCTCCATGACAGAAGCATTTTGCCAAGAGGCGCTGTACTGGAAATTCCGTGTTGATGGGATCCAGCAGAGCTCTTGTGGGATGTGGGAGGACACGGTTGTGTTGAAGCCACATATGTTGCCAGACTGCAATTGGCACATCCTTGAGGAAATCTGGCAATGTAAATTGCAGGAATTGTGTGCCCAATCAAACGTTGTGGCATCAAGTACAGCCCATTGAGACGAACACCCACAACGACCGCCCAGATGTTTACAGAAAACCTGTGCTGGTTGGCTGTGATTGTGGTTGCTTGAGGATTGCTGTCGTCCCACATGGACTATTCCTGTTGTTAAAATAACCATGACTGTCGCTTCATCAGTAAACAATGCAATGGAAGTAAAATGAGGAATTACTGTGCACTGTTGCAGAAACCACTGTAAAAAATCCTGTCGAGGAGTGAAATTTGTTGGTCCCAATGCCTGTACCTTTCGCACGTGGTAGGCATGCAGCAGCTGCTCATGCATTACATGCCATAGAGTGGAATGGGACACACCAATTCTGTGCACAATGGCATGGGTGATTATTGATGGGTTTTGCTCCACAACAGTTAGCATTTCTTCTTCCACATAAAGTGAATGGACATTCCGTGGGTGACCAGACCCACCTTGTGCCTTAAACGAGCCTGTTTCACACTATGTCTGAGTGATAGTTGTGAAGATCTCGCGATAGGTTGTCGCCGCGCTGTAAACATCTCATGGTATTGAACGAGTGCTGCTGCCCTGCTTCTAGTTCCAATAATGAACACTCGATGGTGGCGCCATGCTTGCTCGCTTCTGGCCATTCGGTTTCGCTCACCTTGTCCCTTTCTTTGCCCACCCTGCCTCCTTACATGACGACGTTGCATGAAGTAGGGGAAGTTGGGAGGGGACTGGCCAGTGCAATTAGTTTCGTAGCCCCTGCTTGGGGTCACACTCGCCTTCGGCTTTGTAATCATCGATTTACGCAGTAGCCGCCGATTCCATTAGCCATGGGTAACTTTACCCTTGCCTGGCCACTCATCCCGTTTGATGCAGATTCTCATTTTGCTGGGTCGTCAATGTGCGACGATCCTGGGCCACAATTTTCTTCAGAGGGCAGCACACCGGATTCAAGAGTAACTAAATTGTGGGTGTTATAAATTTTTTCAAGCTTGAACCTTTTTTATTATAGTGAAAGTGCGGTACAACAATGAGGAGATGCAAGTGGGTGAGTGGAGGAATGCGCCAATGCATTTTTTGAGGGCATTCATGTTAGTAAGGGCTTTGATTTCTGGGGTAAGTGTGCAGAGTAGTGGGCTTGACAGCATAGTTATATACCTAATTTTGGGGGGTTTGGGTTATGATGAGTTTCGTCGGTTATGCGGTTTAATTTTGCTTGGTTGCTGCAGCCCAATTTTGTTTGCCCATTCATGTGTCAGTTGGGCATTGAAGCAATTCTGCTACTTGCCTTCTATTGATTAGTCAAATTTTTATGTGTATTTGTAATTTCCTTTTATGATGGCATGCCTTGGAGGGCTACAGTTTTAAATGTAATTAGCTGCCCTGCTATTGACTTTGATATTTTATGTAGTTTTAATTTGTCATGTGTCAGTTTTAATGAACGTAGTGCTTTATCGGGTCAAGGTTTTTGGCTGCCACTTTGTGCAGAAACGTTTAGAATGATCTGTGGCGTAAAACACACATTTTACTGGTGCCTAGTGTAAAAGGAATAGTCTGTTTACGGTACACAATTCTTTGCAAAACTTGAGAAGGCATGTTCATGTGTGAACCTCGCTTTGGTAATGTAAAATATGGTTAGTGTTAAGCGACTTCAGTCATTGGCTGTCAAAAGGTACTTGGTAGATTCCTAATATTGAGAAACCCTATTTAGTGTCACAATTTCATAAGGAGGATTATTTCTTGGCAGGTAGTTTGATGAGATGTGAACCTGCCGTAATGAAATAAAATTGTTGTGAGCACACACATTTTGTGAAAACTAGTTTCTTTAAAATGTTTATTAATCCAGGTGATCATGAGCTTTTAAGGTGTTAACCTTCAGGAGTGTAAATTCATGGCATAATGACTTGGCAAGTATAATGAGAGTGCAAGAGAAATTTTTGGAAGTGTGTTATCTCTCTTCTCCCCCCCCCGATATCGAAGTGGTGGTTGTAGTATTTTGCCATTATCTAGGCATATTCTTTTTCAGTTATGCTTCTGCCACATGAAAGGCATTCAGGGTGGTTTATAAACCAATGAATGGTAAGGTTTGATCGTCTAGTTACACTATTGTTGACAGGAATTCCCAGTGTTATGAAAGTGTCATGTATTGTAACAAGAATGTGCATAAATGTGTATCTTTGTTAATAAAACTAATTTAGTTGGAATTGTGCTTTCATATATTTGAACTTTCGGGTTCAGTATAATCATACAGCAGCATTGTACATTACTTTAACTTCACCATTGATGCATGCCACAGTGCTGCGCAACGCGTCTGCATCCTCTATGGGCGTACTTCGCCCCCTCAGCGAGTGCTGAGAAGCATGGGGCAATTCCGAAGCAGCATATATAATTCCAAGTGACTATAGGGTTGATTCCACACGCTGGACAACTACAGACACTGACATAATTACCGCTATTAATTATGAGATTGTACTGACCGCCCAGACTCCGACATGCTGTCGCCACCTCCTCAACCTAAAAATTCTTTTACCAGATGAGCCATGGACCGGCAGACTCCGATAAGAAAATTAACAAAATTGCCACAGGATCACAGCACCATTGTGCCCAGTGATATCACAGCCACCGAGTCTCGTCTCGGGCAGAGGAGGTAAACCTGTCATCAGCCTCCGTCCAGGGTGATAAGAAATGTGTAACGCAGCCCACTACCAAAGATAACCAGCCCCTGTGTCGAAAGGCTTACAACCCTCGCACCCCTGGGAGAGCCATTAAGATGGAATTTGGAATATATCAGAAACCTCCGAGATGCTCTTGCCAGAGTTTGTCGGCCCGCCGACTGCAATGGTTGGTTAGTAGGCTCTCCTGGATCTGAGAAGGCCACCACTTCTCCCAGCCTGCAGCTTGCAAAAGCTCGCTCCAGCACCAGCTCCAGCAGCAAGTGCTCCAGAGATAACCACTACTTCCGCACCCTGCATCCACTACCTCCGTCTTCCTTTCCTCCTCGATAGCAGGTCATAGTGACATCCTAACTGACCACTCAGTCTAAGTACCTCGCTGTTAAAAGCGATATAATTTTGAATTCTAAACTAAATGTTGGGAAACTAATAACCAGATTTGCCTTTACCTGGCATCAAGTGGATTATAACTTTGCTATTTTATAAAATAATCAGGTTGCCCAGTGTTTTTTCAAAGCGTAAATAAATGCTACGTAAAAATATTCAATATTGTAGAATTTGTCCATTTTATCTTTGACCCGTTCTTTTCACATAAAATTACTTTCAATAATTTGGCTCAACATAAATTTAAAGTTCTCTCTGCGGAACAAATGCGAGTGGGTGAAGTTCCTCACTATCACTGGGTCTTTAAAGAACTATAGTCTGCAAAGACATACTCTGATACCTGGGTGAGTTCGGTACACCCACGCTTGCCTGCGGGCGCACTCCAACTCTAGCCTGTCGTTCTCATCGATAGGGCCTCTTGAGTGACTGAGAAATCATTCCCCCGAGGACTATAATTTGATGGCTAGGGGAGGTGTGAGCTTTGTGATATAGTGAGAGAGCCTAGTATATTTTATTGTAAGAGTTTTGTTACCATTCCTGACTCAGCATCCTCGTGACAAAGAAGGGAGTTGGATGCCGCAGCCAACTACATCACCAGGCTCAACGACGGGCCCTCCAAATTGTCTAGTTCCAACAACCCCCAGTTAGACAACACAGTCCCAGATAATTCACCCCCGTCGCCAGTGCCGGAGGTCACCGCACCAGGACCACACCCCTTCTTGCCCCTAATAGTGTGCGTTCATGAGTCCGAACTCGATTTCGGGCTGGGTATCTGCTGGCTGTGGCCTAGTTATGAATTCATAAGCTACTACTACCCACCAAAGCCTGTACCTGTAGCAAAACCACCTACCCCAACCTCTGCTGTTGATCGTCCACCTCTAACTACGTGTACCATCCGCACCGCTGCCGGGAAGGTAGTTAGAATCACTATTCTACCCCTAACTGTACCGAAACACCAGATAGCTTCCGCGCCTCACACATCCATCCCATTGTGCAAACCCATGAGACCATCTCCCCTGGGGCACTTATATCGCAAACAGGGCACTGAGTAGGAAGCATCCGAAGGAGGATCAACTCATTACATTTCGCTTGCGCAGTCCTCCTTATCTTTCAGAAGTCATTGTTTCATTTATTTTTGACAGCTGGTGTCCTGGATTTTGGCAGTCTTCACGGTGATCAAGGCTGTGCACCCTGGGCCCTGGGAGGGAGACATTCACAGTCAAGCTCACCTAGGGGTTTCATTCCTCTCCAACTTCCCATCACCCTTCTGTTAGGCAGTACCTCATCAAGGACCCTGACGTGGGCCAAACCCCGGTCCGCCAAGCATAACACCCATCAAACTTTAATTCACCGCCGAAGGGTTCCTTACATCCGACCGAAGGGAAATCAGAACTTTCAATTCAACTTTAGAGCTCACATCCCCCCCCCCCCTCATTATTTTCTTATCCCCTCTCCTTATTCTTTTCTCCTCTCCCCCCCCCCCCCCCCCCCAAGTTAGGAAGGGGATGAATAGAAGGTTGACTCACCAGAGAGCAAGAAGGGGAGGAGGAGAAGAAGGAAAAGGGGAAAGAGAAGGCAGGAGAGCGAGAGTGCGTCACCATAAAGCAGAACCATGTCTTTCATTTCTGTGTTTGTATACTTCCCCATGTCGACTTGTAGTAGATTGCATGCAATGTGTGATGAAGTGTAGGTTTTTATTCTACAGTCCTCTTCTCTGTTAATGAGGTGAACTACAGTACTGATAATTATAGTGGGGAAAAAATATGATACACAACAATATTCTGCACCTTTTAGAAACCCCATTAGGCAAAACAAGTTACAATTCAGTTCCGCCACAAATCACCTGTACGTAATGTCCACACAACCACTATGGTGTGGCGTGCAGACAGCCATTACTGGTTGCTTTCCTGGCAGGCAGTAACACTTCCTTGTGAAATCAAACATAATTTTTACTCAAAAAAGGCGAGAGTTAGACAATTTTTGCAAACAACATTTATGTTGCTAATTTTGCAGGCACTTCACAATCTCTAGTTGAAAATGGGGAATTTTTTCCTCTAACATACTTTTTTTTTTTTGCAGAAATAAAGGTGGGCACATCCCCTTTCAATGTGATGGGGGTAGGTTACATGTGCACTACGTTCACTTTATTAATGATTATGGTTCAAATAATTAGTAACCAATACTTTGTTTCTGTCGCGTAAGCACTTTCCTAAATGTGACAGTAAATGGTAATACTTTTTCTCGATTTTTGGAAGCTTCTACCACTTTTGCTATTTGATCTGGACTATGGGATGACATCTCAGTCTTTCTATTTCCACCCCTGGAATACCCTATAAAAATTTGCCTGTATTTTTTATTTAGATACACTTTGTATTTACAAATGTGCACTAGTGTACCTCCATGCATGCACATGCACACAGAACTAGTCCCTTCCACATCTATAAATAAAGGACAGTCTCTCTGTGGTGTTATGTATGTCTAGTCTTATGTAGTCCAAAAATGCTGTGCACACTAACAAAAAAATATTATTTGCACTAATGCAAATTGGTATTATCAGTTACACTATATGTTTTGGCTGTAACACTGTTGTTTTTTATATTTGTTGTAAGTACGATATAGTTCATCGATTTTTATTACTGTGTTGGGATGGATGCCTTTATGTTTTAAACAGATCACATTTAGAAATAAATTGTTCTAAGACAAAAAATGTGGACATGAAAGCAAATGATTTACAAAGGTGAGCATTGGCAGTGAAGCCAAATATTGATTTTATGCACACACTCAACAAACTCCCATAGGATGGAGGGATGTTAAATTAGAGAAATGTGAAAGAATTGATCTGCTAAGCATGCAGTCTGTTCCTTAAATGTTAGACTACAGTACCATTAACGAAAATAACACTAGCCGAAAGGTGCCCTCCTAGTTTTTTGCAAGTTGCTTCAAGTATACTTTTGAAGAAAAAAAAATCATTGTGATATTTTGGTGATTATGTTATTGGAGTTTGTACCTTATAGGTCTATTTGTGATATATGATTTCAGGGCCACAACTTATTGTCAGTGTTTATGGCTTGGATGTGTTTGGCAATGATGTAGTGAGAGGATATGGCTTATGCCATGTTCCCATTTCACCAGGACAGCATAAGAAAACGTAAGTTTTGAAATGTACCAAACCTCAGTACACTATTCACAAATATGCTTACAAGCTTTCACAATGTGAGCTTTTGCCAGGTTTTTCAAGGTGCACCAAGGCATGTGATGCATGTAATTCTGTATGCCATCAAGGATGCCTCGTGTGCGTGTAGAGAAAAACATCTGGGGGCATGCCTATCTTTGTTTACATGAGTGGCTTCTACGTATGTCTTTTTGTACATTAGTTGTCTACATGTTTGCTGGTGAACTGTCTGCTGCTGTTTGTGCAATGTAATTAGTAAATAATAAAAACAAATGAAACATGGAAAATTTTGTTGTCAAATTTTCAAGTACCACAATGTTAGTAACATACTTGAATATGTTTGTCTGGAAAATGACCTATTATTATGGAATTTCACATGCACAGCATCATCAGACTTTGAAGTTTTATTGCAAATTGTTGAGCCACGGGTAACAAACAAATATGAGACAGTTTTATAAGCAGTACAAAACTGTCATTTACTGCTGTTTTAGCAACGTATTTGGAACTATCACATCTGTTTTCTGGGTCTTTAAGAAGCCACTTTTAGTAGAACCTAAAACAGCATAACTTGTTATGTTGGTGTGTGTGTAGTTGCATAATTTTAAAGGAGAAATAAATATTCATGGGGGTGCTAATCTCCACCAGGTTTTCTGGATAAAACACTGTGGTAAATGAAGTTGTAAAGGGCAAATTGGAACAGGTTGTTGTTAATGATACTGGAATGGTTTCTGTTCCGAAAATGCCAAGGAGACCTGCATAAATTGCAAGTGATGTTAGGAATTACTTTGTGGACTATTTCGTGAGCGTGGAAGGGAGAGTACCATGGCAAGACCTATGTTTGTGAAATGTATAAATAGCTACCCATGGTGCTGTATCGAGATGGGGTTTTTGAGGGTTGAAAATACTGACCTAAATTTTCTATTTTTTTTTGTACATTAATTGTGTTTTTATTCATTAATTTAATTGCCATGCTACCATTTTTATTGTTGATTATGTATACTATGTATATAGTGTATTGTCTTACCTCTTCATTGGATGGTGTGTCTAGTAATAGCCATTCCTCCTATTATTTATCAAATTCCACAACAAACAATAATGATTTGTAACCAAACAAACTGGATGTATAAGTATCTTCTGCAGCAAATTCACTTTTATTTACTGCTTAATGTAACTTTGGGCTTTTGTGGAAATTTTATAGCAGACATTTTAAAATTTAAATTTTGACAAGCTGATTACATTGTTGCTAATTACACTGCATCATTCATCATCACTTTATTTTGTAGAGCTTGTCGTTAAATTTCCCAAGCTGAGGAGGCTTATGATAGTCCTCAATAAATGCTAGGTATACGTATTGATTCCATTACATATTTATATGTACATGCTAAAAGCTGTGTTATCTTTTAATGTAAATACACAGACATGCCATGCACAGAGGAATTTGCACACAAGACACACGCCAAGACGTACAGGCAACCCATTAGCAATGGGTTACATGTATGTCTCTGTGCATCTCAACTTTTTCTCGGAAAAAGTGTGATGGATCTATGCATGCGTGACCTTGCATCTTGAGGTATGTCTCATGATGCACGAAAAAAGGCACTGTGAAAACACTGCTTTAGTGACAGTTAAGGAATAACCACTGTTTGCTTTAACATATTTTTCATGCAGATTTAAAACTGATATAATCGGTAAAATTTTCACTCAGCATAATTATATTAATAAATAATATTTTTTTAAATCTTTATCTTCATCTAAGATAGGAACTTCGTAAATTCCTTTCTCAATTTATTAAAAATAGTTGCTAAATATTTTGTAACAGTACAAATTCTTCAAGCAAAATAATTTTAATGGTCCCTATGTTTTCAGATACAAGTTTTTTGGACTTTATGTGGCTAACACACAGTGACATAGTATGTGAGGTGCTATTTACATGTTGAATTTGAATTTTCTAATTTTAAGAACTTTTAAAATGCCTTCAAACAAACTTGCATTCAAGTACAGGATAAAAATTAAATCACTGTTACAGAATCAGTTTGTATATAGCCAGGAAATTAAGAATAATTCATTGTCCTATTCATATGAGTATTTATACTAGTGTTTGATGGTTTTTGCCTTACAGTTCTGTTAATATCTGGTTTTGTGTGTGTGTGTGTGCATATGCGTGCGCATGTACACGTTCATGCTCTTGCATGTTAATTTCAAAACTTAATGATATTCAGTATTTACTTTCAACTGAATATGCTATTTGTTGGCAGGTTAGCCATGTTTGTCCCTGAAACATCATCCCTTCTACAAAAATTCACATGTTGGCTGACAGGTCGTAGGCCAGAGTACATTGATGCTCGTATTTTGGCTCAAGGTGAAGGAAGGGAAGGTAATATAAAATAATTATTTGGCTTGATTATTATGAAACTAAACTTGAAGAATACATTTTTTATTTTTTATTTATTGATTTAAAAAATTAATATTTCATTAGTTTTAAACATATCAGCAAAAAATTTACATGTATATCGCTACTACAATATGTTTATTATCAAACTATTCATCTAGATATCAATCCTATATGACTGAAATTCTTATTATGTAACAATTTATTAGCGTTCCAGTTTTTAGTGCCAATTCTCTGCAGCATATCTTATTTATCACGACTTGTGTTCTTTCTGCATGCATGGACCTTAAGAGTGACATTTGGTGCCGAGAGCTGGTTACATTCAGTTAGAACAAGCGATGGCTATGCAAGTGATTGACTATAGTATAGCAAAAATATTACTGTTTCTAATGTGTGTCCTTGCTTTTGGGGCATTTATTTATGGGCTATTTTGCCTTTCCCCAGCACCTTTTATTAAAAAAAAAGAAACAAGATATAAAAGAAAACTATTTTAAGAATTGCAAACACGTGTGTACATTTTGACAGCAATATCAGCATACATTTTAATATAATTTCTGCCTTATCATTAAATGGAACTGATGTTTTAAATAATGATGTTTATGTAAGAAATATTGTGGCACATCAGTCTGTTTTCTAAAACTTCTGGTATTGTATTTATCTTTTAATTTTTGTTTGTGACTGTGCCAAGAAAAAATACAGTATGTTGTGAATGTTTTTTGCCGTTTCTACACCAACCAATATACGTATTACAGTCCCATCACACAAGTGTAGAATGCACTAATGTATCTTCCTTCAACAACTTCCATAATGGCATAAAGCAATTCTTTCTGTAGCGCTGAAAAAAAATCCAGTCCAAATAATAAACACCTATAACCTTCGCTATTGGTGTGTCAGATTTACTTTATAGTTTTCCCGGTGTGAGAATAATGCTTTCGTTTTCCGGAAGCAGTGTAGCATTTACTATAAAACTTACTCTGTTCCTGAGTTCATGGCTTTGTTCTTGTAGGGATGTCGGTGATGCATATTTTTCCCAGTCTGCATTGTTTTTAGAAAATAGAGTTATTCATAAAATTTTGTTCATATTTTAATTACAAAAAATTTATAAAAGCAAGAAAACCTTTTTGAACTTTTTTTGTGGCAAAAGAAGAAATGATATCAGATTTTTAACTTAAAACTTGAAATATCTCAAAGGAGTAACTGGCATAATGCATCATTTTATTTCAGTGCTGGTATTTTTGTGACTTGGAATATGATACAATACTCATTTTTATAGTGGTTACATGTTATGGGAGGGGAAAAAAAAATAATAACGTAGCGATAGGAAAGGAACAAAATAAGATTTGTGTTAACCAAAATTTATTTCATTATTTTTTAAAGTTTATTTGTTGTTTGGTTACTTTATTCAACTGTAAACATTTTATTTTCCATTAATGTAATCTGATGTTCTTAATTGGTAAACAAACATAAAAAATTGTTTGTAAAAGGCATTGTGATGAGGCCTCTGGCTCAGCCTTGTGTAGTCCGAATTTCACCTGGCTCTTTAGTAGCTAATTGGGACCATGAGGGATATTTTCCCATATATTGTGCTTCACCTCTTGACTGCTTTTGAGTAAGGTGGTATACACCCTCTGTGGCTTCCTGTGTAAGAACTTAAAGCTCACATGTGATTTTGCATATGTTGGTAACAAAAGTACTAAAAAACTGGAGATACTAGAATTTTTTTTCCAATACAATGAATTGAAAAAAAAAAACTACTATAGTTTATTTTTCACCAGTAGCAGTATGAATAAGGACAAGGCTGGCTGTCCTATCTTGGCCAGCCTGAAAAATGGTTAAGGTGAGAAGATGTGGGAGTGAGTAGTGTTACAGGAAATAAAAGTATGCTGAGTAAATTCACCGATCCTCGGAAACACGCATCACATTTTCCACATGTTAGCTCTTAAACTCTGGAAATTAAACCCGAATCACCATTGTGGGAAGTCAACATGCAAGAGAGTTAGAGCCTATACTTCTTCGACCCTTACTTTTGGGCCAATGTAAGCAAACAGGACTACCTATATCCCTCCACAATGAACAACAGTTGTTATCTGCTGGAACTGTGTGGATGTGTTGCTACAGACAATACTGTACTTATCTCATATATATATATCTATCATGCAAACACCATGATGATCATTATTGCTTGCTTACAGTTCTAGTCAATTTGCTATAAGGACGTGATGTCAGTCTGGAATCACTTGTTTGTCAAGATTTATATTGTATTTATGACAAATTTTTCCAGCACTGTGGCCATTGCTGTCCACTTCATGCATCTTATTTCTCTCTGACAATGGGCGGTAGACAGGTTTTGTGTAACCATGACAAAAGTGAGGTTTCTGATGAGCTTGTTTGATTGTGGCAGATGTTGCTATTTTTACCGGGGTTTTAGTCTTCAAAATCCCTGGTGCCATCATAAGGCAGTTTCCTCAGCTATGGACTACAAAAATTAAGTAATGATGGATGATGCGGTGTGAAAGTTAGCAACAAAACTGTAACTGTTTGTCAAAATTTGTGTTTGCTGAAGTAAAGTTCACTGTTAAATTATTACAAAGAATATTTCATAGTTGCATTAAGCAAGAAGAAAAGTAGGTCAGTTACAGGTTCCCGACAGGTCACACATGCCTGGCAATGCTCAGATCATCGTGATAGATGTCCCAAGGGATGCTGCGATGACAAATTCTGCTCTACTAGCTGCCTTGATATACTACTGGAGGACACAGGCATATCTGCAGCTGCCGGGACATGTCCCTGGATGGTGCACAGCGATGTCTGTAGAGTGCTTACTGCCTGTCACTCAATGTAATGTTCCTCCCTGCTGGCGGTCCACCAGGGTCGACTCAAGCCTTATAGATGGGTGTGTGTGTACCCTGTTATTGCCACTGTGTCCAACACCAACTGACAGTGTATACAAAACAGTTCAAGTAGTGAACAGTGCACCGAAACATCCAACCTGCCTCTCGGAGGCCGATGATGCAGGCTTTCTCAAACTCATCCAGCTGGGCAAAGGCTTATTGAATGTGCAGTCAGGGCATGCTGCATGTTCACTGAACTTGGTTCTGATGCTCACGCTGCTACTAAGGCCTTATTCATGGCTTGCAGCTATTTTATTTTTGCAAATGAGTGTAACTTGGGAATGCCAGCAAGTAAAGTTACTCTTGACTGATCACATTTAATTGAGCATTTTTTAAAATCAACTTTTGAAAAATATTACTGCTCCTACCTGCATATATTTAAAAAGTCTCATTAGCTGGACTGTGCTCAATAAAGTTGGTAATGACAGAGGGAAAATAATTCCTTGTCTTAATGTTGAATGTAAAAATTTAGGTAAGAATTAGTATACACTGAAATTATTTCTTTTACTTTCCGTTGTCTTAATGCATGTATGTTTAAGAAAGATAACATATGGAACATATTTATGTACTTAATAATGTCACAGATTTCCTTGACTGATGCATGAATAAAGTGATAAGGTCCATGGTAATGCTAATTTTACATATGATGGAAGAATACTCAATGTGCATACAAGGAAATCGTAAGCAGGAGGCGTGATGTCTTTCCTACTTACTACATCGACTTCTACTCATCAGTGCAAATCACTCAGCCGCATACCCCAATGGAGTTTGATTGGCATTACCATCTACCTGATGTCAAGAATTTTTTACTGTTTACCCAATGGTAAAAGATGCACGCTCCACGCCCAAAAAATTGTACTGTTCACTGGCCGAGCCACCAACACAATGTGCCGCCGAGTATGCGCGAAGCCGAGCACCGGAGAGAGTAGCTACCCCCATCCCTGGCCTCGCACAAGAGAGATGTCATGAGGCGGCGTCACACCTGCCACCGCAGCCCAGCATTGCACCTGTCCTTCGAACTATAAAAGCCAGTGCACGACCAGGCTCGTAAATTATTTCTTTATCCAGTAGTTCGCTCCTGCACTTTGTGTGCTTGGTCCTTCTACTGCTCAACAGTCTTCGGCAGCCACTAGAGGCTGCTACCATCGACGTAACCAGAGGCTCCTACAGCCTTTACCAGAAGCTCTATTGCGATCACCAGAGGCTTCATTGTCGACAACCACCACCAACTACCAGAACCTACCATTGTCGACAACCACCACCATCTACCAGATGCTCTTCTTCTTCTTCACCACACCATACCTTCCGCTGCTTCTCCTCCTGGAACAGCAGCCGCCTCTTCTTGCGGGTAGAGGCAACTACACCCACTGCTCTTCAAGTAGTGGCACCCCTTTTTAATCACACTCTAAAGGTTCAAAACATTTTGAATTTATGCGAGCTAAAATTTCACAACCACATTTGTCTTAATTTTTTGCCACAAAAATTGATTCAGAACAATCACCTCTGCCTAGATGTAGTGAACATTCTACCTTTAATGATACTGAGGAACAACGAATGCAAGTTCTACAAGACAAGAAACTGTGTAAACAAAATGTAGCCACACCAGATCTAGACTCTTGTTTGCAAAAGTGATATTTCTCGTGCAGAAATTATGTGGTGTTTGAATGTTGTTGCAAATGAATTTTCAATATATTTGTGTAGTAATGTAGTCAGTATATTTAAGGTTACATTTCCCGATAGTACAATTGCTTCATAGTTTCAATTGGGCAGAAACCACGATTTAGCAGTTCACTTTTCAGAAATTCTGTCTACTCGTCATAGCAGTTGTGAAGATTATGTCATTTGTTTTGATGAAGCTCTAAATAACACCTCAGAAAGGATAAATGGGCATCCAAGTTAGATATTTTTTTGTTAATAGGCAAAAAAGTGTCTACCCAGTACTGGAATAGTCATTTCTTAGGGTCAGCGAAAGCTCAAGATCTTTTGGAACAGTTCAATGAAGGTCTGAAACCTCTACCTAAGAAGAATTTACTGCAAGTATCCATGGCTGAGCGAAATTCAAATTTTAGCTTTCTAAAAAAAACTGGAAAGTTATATGTTGGTTGAAAATCCTAAAGGTAAAAAACTTTTAAACATTGGTGTTTGTGGATTGCACATTGTCAATTGAGCAATCAAAACAGTATTAAACTGTGTAGCTTGCGATCTTCACACTTTTCTACGAGATTTAAGGATTCTCCAGCTCGTCAGACCAGTTTCAGTAACATTACTGGCAGTGAAGTGTTTCCCCTGAAATACTGCACTGTCAGATAGGTTGAAAATGTCAGTTGTTTAGAACGAGCTTTATTTGTAGTTGATAATAAAAATAAATTTGTTCATTCTTCTGTATTGCCTCATACCAAACCAGCTGGAGCGTCTTAAAGCACCTCAATGACAAATTTCTTAAGTGCAAACTTTCTTTTTTTATGACGTTGGCAGCTGAATGTGAACCATTCTTACGAAAATTTCCGTCTGCAAGACCCCTGATTCCGTACTTGTACAGTGATCTCCGTGACCTTATAAGAATTCTAATGAGCCATGTTGTTAAATCAGAAACATTGGAAGCTGTTGCCTGTGCTTGTAAACTTCTTGAACTTTATCTTAAGTGCAGTGGAAATCTACTTCAGTTGAAACAAATCAACCTGGGATTCAGTACAGTGAAGCACCTGAAGAAGGTAAATACAAATGAGAAAGACATTCTCACTTTCAGATTGGAATGCCAGAAAGTTGTAAAAACAGCTATGAAATAATTGCAAGAGAAGAGCCCACTTAAGTACAAATTGGTACAAGGATTAACTTCACTAAATCCACAAATTATTGCCCATAAACTACAACTTGGTCAGTTAAGATTTTATGTTGTCTTGCAAGCACTATTTGAGGCTAACAGAATCTCAGAATCTATTGCTGAAAAGCAAAGAATCAGTACCTTTTCCTTTGCCAAGATGCAAAGGAAACATTGGAAGTTGAATTTAGCAGATTTCTTGCTGGTGAGCCAGAAACCGAATTAGGCCTAGATGATTTCTTTGTTGGTGTATTAGGCAAAAATCATAGATATGGTGAACTGTGGCACATAGTCAAACTGTGCCTCATCATTTCACATGGGAATGCATCTGTTGAAAGTGGATTTTCTGTCAATGAGTCTATCCTTGTAGAAAATTTAATTAAAGAGTAGCACAAAGGCATGTGTCAGATGCCATTCGTTACTTTGGAGGAGTAGAGCACATTCCCATTGACACAAAAATGCTCCTATCTGTGAAATATCCTCACAAGAGATATGTGCAGCATTTAGAAGATAAAAAACATTTTCTTGTTGCAAAAGAAAAAGCACAAAGCGAGAAACGAAAAATTTCTGAAGCCATGCGAAAACTTGAATATGAGAAGAAGAAAATCAGACTTTAAGTTAAAGTTGCTGAAGAACAGATTGTGGAGAAAATTGAAAATCTAAAAAACTTGGCAAAAAAAAAAAAAAAATTCATTGATGCTTTGAGCATGAAATGTCTGACCTATTTTTAAATATTTTTATTGATTTTCAGACTTTTTGTAATGAAGAAAATGTACACATTTTGTGATTATCATTGTTTCCTATAATGGTGAGTTCACTTTCTTAAATATGTGTTTATACAGTTAATTAAATTTTTTTATTATATTTTTCAGTCTTTATTTGTTTTTATTGATTTAACAATTTTGCAGTAATTCACACATTTATTAAAAACTCCGTTATAAAACGTGTACAGCATAAGAATGCGAGGGAGTGCTATTTTCTATTCTTTGGACTACAATTATCTGATTTTGATTTGAAAAAAAGATGGCAATTATTTTCATTACAGGTAAATATTTCTTTTAAAACTTAATACCATATGTAATTTTTATATTACATTACCAGCAACTTGTGGAAAAGTCGGGGAACTTTTATATTTTGGTCAGGGAAAGTCAGGGAATTAAAATGAAGAATATCAGTGGCAACCCTGGTATTGCAGTGTCTATGTATGTTGTATTAAGTGACCAACGTGCGCATAATTTTCCTCGATGTTCATGCATGTATTGTACTTGCTTTGTATTCGTTTAGCCGGTCAACCCACGTGTTGAAGGGCCTGTGGTTGTCCACCTAGCACCCTGTCACACGTAACTATTTAGCTTGCTGACAGACACAAAGGTTGTTCCCTGGAAAGATTTTCCTTTTCTTTCTTAAATCGCTGCAGCAAACTCCAGGATAGTAGTGACGTTTCTCCACCTTCTGTGAGTAAGACTTGTACATATTTTAATTATTACTACTTTTATTACCCTTGTTTTGTCATGCCATTGTTTTAAATAATTTCTCTTTCATGTTTTTTTATGTATGATGCCCTTGTAGTATCCACCAGTGATATGCTGGATTTTGTCAATGGCACGCGTAAAAATGTAGGCCGCTGGGACACCCGACACGCGTGGCTTCCTAAACCAGTAAACTTTGCTACTCAGGGGAAGTACACATTTCGCCGCATCAGTGAAGCTGCATCACCAGGGCGAGGGGCAGAGAAGGA
Source organism: Dryococelus australis (assembly GCA_029891345.1). Taxonomy (NCBI): domain Eukaryota; kingdom Metazoa; phylum Arthropoda; class Insecta; order Phasmatodea; family Phasmatidae; genus Dryococelus; species Dryococelus australis. Next base: position 55,817,574 of record CM056999.1, read on the forward strand.
CGTCTGCCCCAAAAAGAGAGAGAACCAAGGTCGCCAGCCGGCCGCCATCACTCCATGTCTCACACGTTTCGCTTCGCTGGCCGAGCGACCAGAACACACGCCGCTACAGCAGTCAAGCTATCTAAGCTTAAGGATCCTGCCTACGTGAGTGAAGAATTTTTTTACGTGCTATCTGCCTCATTACATTTACCTACATCTACCCAGACCTTCCAGAGAGGTGGCCTACGCCTTACTTCACCACCTGTTCCATGATGAGTCTTCATATAAATGGAGGGGGGGGCAGAAGGGGGGAGCGAAAATTTAGGTGTGCCGTTCAACCTACTAATTAACCATGATTACGACTCATCGCTAAATGTTCCTACTTCCACTGCTACAGACGTACAGAAAATTTTCCACGTAAATTCTCTGCTGCCTGCTCTACCAGGCAACAAGAACTTATGAGCGAATTCTTTTCACCCGAAGGTTACGTAACCAGGCAGGCACACTGCCTCCCCCCCCCCCCCTCCACCCCAATTCCACGCGCCCGCCACCAGGCAAGGCCAAGCATTTCCAAAGAGGCACGAAGCAGAAATGCTGATTACTGCTGACCCAAGTTTTTTGAATCTTACGCCAACCAGGGGCAGGATGCTCGTCGTCCCTGCAGCCCGCATTGGCAGCATACAAGCTTCACCTATATAAGTCCGGGCATTGCCGGGCTTGGGCAGTCATTCTTTCTCAAACTCTCTTGCGATATCCCAGAGCACTAATTCAGTGCTGGGACCTCCGGGGATCTCGTAAGCTTAAAGTACATCCCAGTGGCTACTTACACCGCATCGACAACCGGCAAACATGTACACACATATTTAACTTCACTTTGTCTCTTCCAGACACTTTTTTCTTAGCTCAGTTTATCTTTAACTAATTTGATATTCATCTAGAACCAGCTACTCCCCTGTGAACCTAGAACCAGGTCGTCTACACCTGAAACCACAGTTACCTTCAGCTCTCCATGGTTTAGTAGGAGGTAGCATGGGTCACGTGTTTATTGAGTATCCAATAAACACCCATTTTTCACTACTCTTCTGCTTTTTATTTGCAGGGTACTTGTCTGTGTTAACGGTTAGAGACAGAATACGACGTGCACTGCCATCAGGAACCAGGAGATTGTTGACATCCACATTAGATGGCTACCTGTTTCTTCCCAGTCCCCGAGCACTAAGTTAGTGCTGGTGGAGAGAAACAGTGATGCCCCAACCACTAGAATCATTTTTGCACAGGGAAGGGCTACAAGCTCAGGTTATTTATTTATTTCGACTTTATTTATACTGGCGAAGTTAAGGTATCAATGCCTGGGGTTTGCCGCTCAACCCGGTGCAAATGCACAACCAGTAGAGGCTTGGTGGCCCACACTGCTCCACGTCCCTGAACAACCCGTATGGGTGGGGGATAAGTGGGGACTCTTATCGAGCTCGTGCCAACATGTTGCTATTGGGTTACACTGTAATTACCGTTCATGTCTAAGTGCATTGCGTAAAGTGTCAGACCGTTATGCTCTATGGCTTACAAGGTAAGGAGTGGCAAAAAACGTAGAGATCTATGCCTTGCTCACGATGCTCTCGAACCGTGGATGGTATTACCACCTACGCAGGAAAGGCAGGCGGAACGGGAGTGCACCGCCCAACTTAGGCACCAAGCAGTAGCACCTGCTCTGGTAACAGTAATCTTCTTGTCGCCTTGCTTTTGCATTCATCCATCGTGCCACCTGGTGGTAAGAGGATTGCTAAACCGTACGGAGACAAGATACGGCTGGGTAAACCTAAACTTCTGGAGCCGTGAAGCCTACGACTGGAATTGCCGCTTCGGAGTAGACCGAGCTCACCACTATTTCGTGAAACCTACATCAACCACAACACCTAAGACAACAGTGTAAGTAAGCGATAGCCACCACCCCTCGCCTTGCACTGTCTAACCAGAGTCAACCGCCCCGCTTTTGGTCTAGCGAAAAAATCCTCGATATATGTGTCAGTCAGATTTAACCGGACACGCGTCAATTTATCGCAACATAAATAAAGGTGGGGAGTTCATTTTGGTGTACATAATTAAATTATCGATACACTAGAGAAGAGCTGAAAATGCAGTGTGTATGTTGTAGCTTCTTATTACAAAAATGACCTTGAGCCATCCATAGTATAGAGAATATCTGAAAATTTAGGAAATGGCAACATAACAAAATTGTGCAAATTTCTACACCAAGAATGTTCTTTGTTACTTACGTGCCCTTATAGTGGCACCTTCAAGGTAATCAATTTTTTGCAAATGTATGTACTTTTGGCCAATCATGGTAAACGACAGTTTATAGGCATGGTAATATGGAACATTGAAGAGGGGTTGCTGTGGTACGTTAACTTCGAGGACATCTCTTTCTTCCCCAAATGAAGGCGGGAAAGAGTTTATCTTGAAATAAGAAGTTTATTATTATATTTTGCTGCTGTTAAAGGTTGTACTTTAATAACTAATTAACTAAATATCAAATATTTTTCTTGATGTTAAGTAATACTGGCTATACATCTTCATTGCAGTAATATTTTATATAGTAATTTAAAATGTTATTGTGTACTTTCTTTTGTGTCCATAGATCTAGCCCATTATTGGAACACAGTGACGATTAGTGCAGTGATGATGAAAAAAATTGTTTTGCTGTTTTGATTGTTCCTCATTTTTAATTTCTGTGGCATTATTAATCTATCTCAGGAGTAGATGTGAACTGGTTTTAGATTAACTTTGTACTACGATACAAAACAACTGTATGTAAATATTTTAAAAATTATTAAATATATATTTTTTTCTCAAGGCCATTCCTTGCAACATGTAAGTAAAATTTGATTGGAGCCAAAAATGCAGCATGCGTAGCATAGAAAAAAAACTGCCAGAAGAGAATATGAATTTTAGACTTTACATGCATTGATATCAATGGAAAATGGCTCTAGCAGTAATATAACATATATATAGCATACATCATCAATGATTTTGCCAAAAGGAAGACTAGAAGAAATGCCTACAAATAAAATGTTAAGCTTGCCATTGTAAATTATAGAGTTTTATAACAAGTTAATCCAAAAATTTAAATTATGCTTTGTTTTAACTAATACTTGTTTATTCTTTTAGTTCAGTAATTTATTTACAACATATTAATGTGTTAATTAAATCATGTTGATTCACATGGTCTCGATGTGGTTTGTAAAATAATAAATGAAGAAGAAATAAAAAAATATCACAGATTGGGGAAGGGTCGACACTTTTTCATGGGCCCACAGGTGGCAATGTGCGAAATCCGGCCCAGATTACCACGGACTTAATAAGTTTATTCATTCTTTGTAATTGAGGGGAATGTAAAATTAAGCAGAGTTCTACTGTATGAATAATCCTTACACTTACTTGTTTGTGTTTTTGTGTTTACAGTGACACGTGTTCGATCACATGGGTCCGTCACAGTTAACTTCAACATTGTAGTTCGAGATATGTCTCACTTGGGTTATGACAGTGGTAAAAGAACTTACTGAAGACTTGTTCTTGTGAGAGCAAGCAACCTATTTTCTTTTTTAAGTTACTTTTTTGATTTGTGAATAAATGTTTTTATTTGATGTAGATTTAATAAGAAGTTATTTTTACATATTTATAATAAAAATTTTAGACAATGTGGTTTTGCAGGATATTATTTGTCCCAAAACACAAGATACCCATGGTATTTTTCTTGCAGTCGTGACACTTGTTTTGTTGCATGGAATACCAAGAATATCCCTGCTTTTTATTATGACACTGAAGGTGCTGCAAAAGTGAAGCCATACATTTGTGTAACATTTTGAATTTTAATTTTTACTGAGAAATGCTGTATGTTGTTTGCCATTCAACTTTTCATATGCACATTCTGTAATTCAACCTGCTTGACCATATGGGTGAATTTAACATTTTGACCTCTTTACTTTGATGGAATGTGTGAACCTGACACCATACAAAGTTCAGTTATTAAATATCTTGAATTTATGAGCCCCATTTCCCTTAAAGTTCAAGTGTTTACTACCAGCTGTGGCAAACTAAGCTGAAATCATTGTTAGTTAGATTATTTCCTGCTCTGACAGTTCATAACATGTAAATTTATAACACATCAAAACACTGAGAAAATACGAATTTCTAGTTGAACTGAAGTTCTGGAATTATTTCAGCTCATTTATTAAGGCACAGGGTTCATTCTTGCAAGTTGTGTAATTTTCTATTTCGTAATCAGTGACGAAGGGCAGATTACAAAGTAGGGGAACCAAGTTGGTAAAAGAAAAAATCTGTGAGTTAATATTGTCCAAAATCTCAACTTGTTAATTCATTGTCTTTTTTTGGCAGATATACTGTTTTATCATGGCTGTAATATTATTTGTATCACACGCAAAAATAATTTTAATTTCTTAATTACAAATTCATTTCGGTAGTCTTTACATTATAATAGCACTAACCGAAGAGCTATAAAATTACCAAACATGATAGCCACGTAATTAAAAATGGTGGCACTGCCAAAAACTATTGGCAGATTTCATGCATCAAAAATTTTATGACTGGGTTTTACAGACACTCCAGTCATATATTATTTTCAATTGATGTAATTGACTGAAGCATAAGCATATACAACCCCTTACATGGATGCAACAATGTTATTAATTTATCAGAAAATTTTTGTATCTGTTCATAATGCATAAGATTTAAAATTTAACCAAGAAAAATAAAATCAAATATTAACACTAAGTAATTATACAGAATTCTTATGTCTCCATGGTTATTTGATTTAGAACATACAAAATGAGAATAAGTCTTACTACACACACACTGTAAAAATCTTAACAATAGACATGAAAAAAATTTTCAATCTAAGTAAATAAATAATGACTCACCAGCCTTCTTCAGTTTGTTGACATGATTACTTGCAAGTCAATTCTAATTGTCTTGTCTTATGTACAAAAATGTCAATTACATCACTTAGAAGGACTTCTTTTGTTTAAAAGTAAGTTGGAATTTTTTTTTGATTGAATGTAGTCCAAGATTTGATAGTCTGTCTTGTTTCTGGAAGTTTCTAATGTAAGTCTTGATTCTCTTCAGTGAACAAAAAGAGTGCTCAGCAGATGCACTTGTTGCCGGGATGGTAGCTATTAAAGAGCACGATTTATATAACTCAGGAAAGCCATCTACATCAAATCTGATTGTTTAAGCAATTCCATTGTCTCGAATACTGATTTTTACCTGAACTCTGACAAATTAAATTTTGCAGCTAGTTCGCTTCTAAGACGAGGTATATCAAAGTAATAGCTATAAGAAGATTTTTATGATGCAAAAGCTTCCTCTGGGAAAGTTTTAGCGTTTTCTTCGTTTTTGTTTGGGTCCATGAGAGCGAGAAACTTTAAGTTTCCAGTGAACTGAATGTAGTACGAAGCTGTATCAAAATGTTGTCAATTATTTCGAAATACAACTTTCTGTAGCTACATTCTGGATTAATTTCCTCTGATTTTCTTTGTTTTTTAGTGGGATGTTCTTCCTGAAATACAGACCAAATTATGTGAAATGAGTCTCTCTTATTTGCAATAATATTTTCTGCCCCCTTCAATTTTTGAATGCAATAGCTAATGTCGAAAGTCTTTGTTTGAATGATCTGAAATAATGAGTCTGTAACTGAAAATACATCAGAAAAATCATGTAACAGGAAATTAAAATTGAACTCTTTCAGTGCAGCTAGGAAACCATGTGCTGTAATGTATGTTTCATTGTCCCATTCGTAAGGATTTTCTGTTATGCTGTCAAAAAGATTGATTAGAGGTTTTTTTGTTTCGAAAACAGTGTGGACCAAACGGGAACTGTAATTCCGCCTTGTTGAGCGGACTAAGAAAACTTTTACTCACAAATTTGTGTAACGCATGAGTGCACTTCGTAGAGTGGGAAAAAATGAGGCAAATTCACATAATATTTTTAAAAATATCTTGCAATCTCTAATATTGTTGAGTGACTGCGAAAGTACAAGATTGATTCTATACGCGCAGCAATGTATGAATATAGCACTGCTGTACTTTTCTCTTACTCTCTTCTGTAGCCCATTTAGATGACCGGACATAACAGCAGCTCCATCATATGTCTGGGACACCAGTGTGTCCCCGCAGGCGTACTCACCTACTAATTTGAAAACATGACTGCCGATCTGTTGGTACTTAAGTCAGTAAAACCGAGAAATCTTTCTTCAACGCTTCTTTCACTTGCCACATACCGCAGCACAGAAGAAAGTTGTGACATTCGCAATATCTGTCGTTTCATCTATGATTAACGCCACGAAAGGAGTCAACCTAATTTGCGCTTTAATTTGTATCACAATCAACTCGGCAACACTTTCTATAATGTCATTTTCTGTATTACTGGACAAACCTGTTAAAATTTAGAGATTTGCAAATGAGAGTACAGCACTGAATAGTAGCTACTCAACAGGTTCACTAATGCCACATAATTACCCCGGTTGGAAGACCCCTCTCTTTCATCGTGGGCCCGGAACGCAAGTTCTTGTCGCCCAAGAAAAACTGTCACATCTGCAAGATGTTTCAAGCCTTCCCGGTTTCTGTCTACAGTTTCATTGTGTTTTTGAACATCAGCACAAAGCTGCTCGTTTCGTTAAAAATCAACCCGCCTGATCCCAAACATGTTAAGTTTACATACAGCTGACAAATGTGTTTGAGAGTGTTTGTGTCTGTGAGCAGCTTTATGAAAATTATTAATGTCACTAAAGCCACTTTTATTCCACACCCCTTTCTCTGGTGTGAACATTAAACATGGCCAACAAAATAATTTTAACTTTTGTCTACATCCTGTAAGCCATTTGTGGGAACTGTAAAAATTTGATTTAAAATGTCTTCTGCACTGCACATCACTTGATTTTGCGTTTGTCACAATACACGTGTCCGGAGTCAGCCTACCATGTAAGATTAAATTTTTGTTTCTGTTCAAAAGTCTTGCCACTGAAAGAAGAATGAGTAATTCTTCTACCGTGCAGTTACACATGTGTAATTCTCTGTCTTTGTCTGCTAGCATTTCTCCTTTTCCCACCGAGCTTCTCGCTGCCACCCCTTCTTCCCACGCCCCTCCTGAGGTCCCCTCCATCGTGTCTGCCCATAATGCCTGCAGAAGTCTCTCTTGGTTCTCTTGGCCAGCCAACAATGTACAGCTCGCCTGTCTACACTTTACAGTAATTTAACTTTGTCTTCTGTCACCAAAAGACTTGAAGCGGGACAAAACACCGGCTAAAAATAATCACTTAACTAAACTAACTTTATAAAACCTACTTTTAATTTCACGTGAAAACTCGCACAAACATTTATTCCCATACTCTCAAGGGAATCACACGACTGGCTTGGTTCCCTAGCCTTGCTGCCCCGAGTGCGCACAGAAATACCCGAAGGCAGACGGGGTGGCGGCCTGAAGTTTGTTGAGGGCCTCATAAAACGGAAGGGGAGAGGAGGCACCATCTGCTTGAATGGATTGCACGTAGGCAGCAGAGGAGGGAGGCAGTGGCAGGAAACGGCACAGAGCAAACTGGAAGGGTTATAAGCCAACGCCGAGCAGCGAAACCGCAGAGATAAAATTAATAGAAGTACAATTGCAATAGACATTTAATGGTACCATTATTTACTAAAAGGCTCACAATATTTGTTTGGTCTATCAGAGTAAGGAACCATTGGTTCCCTTGGTTCCATGGAATATTCGCCCCTGGTTGTAATCATTAAATGTTTAAATAATAGTATTGTATAATACGACTTGCCTTCAATTGGATTTTGTTTACTTTAAACAACTGGACAGATATGAGGAAAGATGGAGCAAAAAGCCAATACAATTATTATTGGATAGGTTCCCTTTTTTGTATGTAACTTTGCATATTTCCACTATTCAAATAAAACATTCAATATGTTTGTACAAAATTTATTGTGTCGCACAGTAATATTTCGACAATTTGTTCATGTATTGCTTTACTTGTTTTACATACATTAATTAACAGATTGCCCTTTTCAGAAACTGAGCAAATATAAAAACAGTTAACACTTTATATTTTCCAGAGTTTCTAGATTTGTTGACACGAGAAGCCTAGAATCCATAATTTTGTAACAGAATAAAAAAGGATCCAAAAAAATGATTTAAGTATATGGTTCCTTTGTCATAATGTTACCTATCTTCTGAAGACCCATATGTGCTGCTCCTTCTGAAAACCGGACCTCTCTTGTTTCCTCGCCTTCATTAACTGCTGGGTGACTTCTTACATGGTTTGACTACAGTATCCTTGTTTTTCTTACCACCATATGGTGATCTTGCTTTGTTTCCTCAGATAGGATGTTACCGGTTGTTTTGATGGGCTCGTGGTTTGGATGATTATTACTGCGGCTGTCAGTTCCATTTGTTAGTGCAGCTGTCTCTTGACCGGTTCCTCGATGCCTAGTCTCGTTTGGGACCTGTGGACAGCAGGCTCGTAAGTGTCCCTGCATTCCATAGTTTCAGCATTCTCGGAACCTCCGTCGATGAGGGACAGGTGTCGCCACCTCTACAGATTTAAAAAATTCCTTTACCGCTGTCTCTAGTCTTCTCAACAAGCTGTCAGTTGTACTCACGTCTGGCTGCCGGGTCTTGCAGTTCCTTTGTGGGCATTGGGTACTCAAGTGTCCTGTCTGTCTACATACCCAACATTCCCGATGCTTAGGTAAATAAAAACTGGGTTTCCTAGCATAGACTCTGACAGCAATGTCCTTCATTGTGGTCTCCAACTTTCTGAATACGTCCAGGATGCTATCTCCATTTGCATCATTGCACGGGGTAGCTGGCTGTACTACATGTCCGAACTTCGGCTCATGCTTTGATGAGTCTTCCTCCAATGCTCAGGCCAGGGCATCCTGCATCCTGTGTGGTGATGCCAGACGTACAGCTCGGCGCACATCCGCATTGGTAATAGCATTTATAAAAAAGTCAACTGCAATTATGTCTCGTGCCTCCTTGGAGCACCCTTCCAGAGACAGGTGTGTCAGTCTCACAATGTTCTGCCACAGCTTCTGTAGTGGTTCGCCGGGTCGCTGAATACGGCTTCGTAGTTGGACATGGTGGGCGTGCTGCAGGTACTGGTCGCCGAATCGCAGCTCCAAATCAGACACCAATGTGTAGTTCTGGCAGCGAGTGCATCATGCTGAATGCTTGGTTCCTCAGTACAGCCGCCAGGTAGTACGCCCGCTGCTCTTCAATCCAGCCATTCAGGGTGGCCATGATCTCGAATTGGTGCTGGTACTCATGCCAAGGTGTCTGTCCATCATAGGGGGGGCTTAATTGTGATGCCTTTACCCACCCCTGGCTTGGTGTTCCCAAACTGCAGAACTGCTGCGCATCCCCTGTGATAGCTCCACTGGCTGCAACCTCTACCTTCTTCTTGCTGCCGGCACTCGTCTCGGTGGTCACCGATCTCGGCTCCTCTTTCGCCCCTACATGTTGTCTCCCCTGCTGCTGCAAGAACTCCTGCCAGTCCTTGAGGACGCTCATTTCCTGTTTAATTTCTTGTTCAACACTGTCCATCCTATCATTCACACTGTCCATTCTCTCGCTCACACTGTCAATCTTCATGTCCACACAGTCTATTTTATTGTTCACCAACTCGCTTACACCTTCTATCTTTCTATCCACATTCTCATTTACACTGTCAATTTTTCTATCTACATTTTCGTTTACACTGTGTATTTTCTTATCTACTAGTTCACTAACACTAATAATTTGGCTATTTACAGATGCACTAACACTTATAACAGATTCACTAACACTACCTAGTTTACTAATTACATTTTCATTTACAGTATCTATTTTGCTATTTATCTGGCCACTTAAACCTTCGAATAAAGAGCGGAGTGCTTCCATGTCTGCCGACACTTTCCTAGTTAGCATTCAAAAATTTCAAAATGATTCCTCCTCCTATTGCTGAAATATTGCGATATTTACAAATACTAATTAAAATTATTTTATTATTTTATTTTTATAAAATGCCTCCATCCCACTTCTGACACCAGTGTTACAATTTCTCTCTCTAGAAACTAAGTGGGCTATACCAAGTTTGTTAAGGGATGTAGGTCTTAATCAAATAAAAGAATTAATTATAATTTCCTTATTTTATTTACAATAACTACAGCAAAATTCTCTGAAATCAAAATCTTACAATAAATCCATATCGCTTACTTTTGACAACTAATTACTACAAATTATTACAATTTATAATTACCACAAAGAAATTAATGAAATTTAATAATAAAAAAATTGGTCCCAATAGACAGTGTATCAACCTATTCAAATATTATATAAAATATGTGTTCATATTGACAGTTCGAATATTTACAATAAAATCCACGTTATGATACCATTCAGTCCCACCTCAATTCAGTCCATGTTCTGCCAATCGCATTGTTCTAGAGTCCTCCAACCGCCCTAACTCACAGTAGGCTTCACTCGTCGGCTTCACACCCTCTCGTCAATTTAAGCCACGAACACCTCACTCGCCGTCGTCCCGCAATCTCCAGTTGTCGTCCACACTTCACTTTACTCGCGCACACTCGCCAGGCGGCCTCCGTCAAAGACTCCCAGCCGCTGGGTTGCGGCAGTATATATAGTCTTAGGCCGCCACCTAGAATCTTCCCCCAACTCGCGTGATGCGTCGCAGAGGGCTGAGGCGCCAGCCAGTGTCACCAGAACATTCTTGCTTTGTGGCTAAATGTATCGGAAACTTTAGCAGGCGAGAGGAGGTCTGTGATGCCAGCAAGTTTCTCCGCTGTTGGCATTCACGGGATTCTAATAAGGGAGGGGGATCAGGAGGCCGCGAGCGCATCGTCCCAAGAAGAGGTGAGGGCGCAGGTCGGCTGAGTCAGTGCCAGCTGCAGCATGTAACAGTAATGATTGTGGTCCTGCATCTGTATCTAATCTGAGGGTTATTATTTCATGCAGTAATCCAAAAGCCATTGTCCCTTTGTCCTCAAAATCATGCAAGGCGAGTTCATAAGTTCCATTCACAAATCCTGGGCCCTGCACCTGAAGTCCATTGATGAGGTGGTGACAGACAACTGCTGCAATGGCAAACTCTCACGGACAGTAGTATCCAACAGGAGGTGTTACGATGTCTCGTCACGTAACTTGGCACCTAGTTTTTTTTTACAAGTGGGCAACAGTTTGTTGCCACGGCATGAGTGAAGAATGATTTTATTCTGTGAATTTTTTAATTTTCTGGCCGATTATTATTTAGCTATTTTATATATACGATGTATTGGAATATTTATCTTTTTAGAAGTTATGAATCTTATTTTCTCATTGTACTTTTTTTGTATGCTCGTTATATTTCAAATAGTACTTGATTTTAACGTACACATTTTAAATTGTTGTTAGGGCGATCGCCACCAGGTGCACTGCGTGTCACATAGCACGGTGCGGCACTGTAGGGACTAGTTGTTGGCTGACGCCCGTTCCAAGGAGCACAAGTAGTGCGCAATGTTCCACGCGATCGATACAGAACTGTTGCAGGTGATATACGAATGAAGGCGGTCTCGGGACGGAATGTTTTGCACATTAGGTAACGTAAAAGTATGAAGTTAGCTTGGTATAAAGACTGCACGTTTATCAATGTGTTACGTACGCCCTTGTCACTGCAGAAGTGTGCTGGTCCTGTTGTAATTGTTTCTTGCAAACGTGTTCCTGTATGCAAGTGCCGCGAGTGATAGATAATTGTGTGCAGCAACGTAACTGAGACGTGTAATAGTACTTATAATCGTACGTGGCTGGTGTGTGCACAAATGGTGCGAGTGTCGTGGCGCATTTAATGCGCCGGAGGTGCGATCAGGTTACGAGTTACGCGACCATGTCGTCCTGGCGGGAGCTGGGGCCTGCGACACGGCGGAACAGTGATTTTCCTGGGGTTGTGTTGTTGTCCCATGCTGCTACGTCGCTGCTAAATTACCAGGTATGAGGGGAGCGATCTTGGTGTGGCCAGTACTGTCTGGACCGTATATTTTCTACAAGTTTACGTCTTCAAAGTGTTGTAAAAGTTTGCGATGTGGAGCGCACTTACGTGTGAAGCGCACGTCAGCCCGTTCACCACGCCTTTCTGTCAGCAAGCATAGTCGACACGGCAGCATCGTAGAGCATTAGCGCCACACAGTGCCATGTGCTACGAGTATTAGTACAAGTGCTTCAGTGTAGTAAAGTATAATTGTGTATTTTTTTTTTCATGGCTATTTCAATTCTTCTAGTGCAGTGTTTGTTTGATGTATTTTAAAAGTGTTCGTAAGGTAGGTTTTTAAGCTGGGTTCCATGTCGTGCACTCGTGCAACCGTGTGCGAGTCATCTGCATCATAGAATCATTAGTGGAGCGTAATAAGCTAAAGACGCACCCACATACATTTGTTTACGTTTCACGTCTATATTATTTGAGGGTTATAGTTTTGAAGTGTATGTGTCAAATGTGTTCATTGACATTGGAGCCACGTGTGTTCACGCCGGACACTAAAGTGTCATACCAATGCAAGTTTGTTTTATATTAGTCCAGGGTAAATTGTAGTATATGGTGTGTTGTTTATTTGTTTGCCAGTGAGAATGCGACGTGTTGAGATCACGTTGCATTTGTAAATTAAGAAGTTGACGTATTCCTGACGTCCACGTATCCCTTTGTGCCCGTTTGTCCCATCGCAGACGCATAAACAACACAGCAACACCCGACCGATCGACATTAGGTCGCGGTCTCGATCACTGCAGGTCGACAAGAACGGCATTTACACTTTTCCTGCCCGCTTGTAACTTGTGGTCACGGGTCATAGCTCTCGTGATGAATGGATATGTGGCCTAAATGAGTGTGTCCTGTGAAGTCAAGACCGTTATACGCAACAGCCATTGGAGGGAACACTGGGATAAGCTGCGCCACTTATTCCCACAGCTTTCCGAATACGCGATGTCGACGGGCTCCGTGGCCGAATCCGGAGTGCAGCATGGATCCAAGTATTGGCAAAAGACGGGGAATCACATTCCCGCAGGAATTGTAAAGTGGCGAGCGGTTCCCTAGCCGCATTAAATAATAGGAGCATTTTTTTGGTATTTTAGCGGTGATTGCACCACAATTAACTAAGGAAACTGCCCGCTCCAGCAAAGAGAGTAGATAACATATCAACCGTTTGTGTTTGTCATGTAGATCTCAGTAGGTTTTTAATGTAAACTAATCGGAACCTTTTGATTTTTCTGTCCGGGGAGTGAACCACTCTGTACCCGGTCATTTTATACATGACCGGGGCATAAATGCCATAAGTTCATGTAGTCTTTGTGATGATTTTTGCAGTGTAAGTGTTCACCCACTTAAATTCAGGATAAATGTGAATAAATTGAGTCGTAAGGAATTCGCTCTTTTATTTATTCGACCGCTTGACGGCCGCATAACCGACAAGAATAACGACATAACCTTTAAGGCGTAAGGCGGCCTATAACAGCCCCGGGAGCGAGTGTGAGTGTATAGAGGTAGCTCAGATAACCTTCACTAGTTGAGGAGCTTCTGGTATCGCAAGGATGGAATTCTGCACTTTTTACAATTTTCTACATATTTTGTAATTGCTACAGCTAAGACGTGGACATCGAGGGGGACCACTTCAGTCCGTCGGCCACACGACCTCGTCAATTCTCGTGATCTCCACTGAGAGTGCTGGCGCCCGCCTGGAAAAAGACTGTAACTTTATCCTATCCATATAACCTACTCTCCTCGATGGTCCAGCGTAAAGAGCACTCATGTCAAATGGTTTTCCCAACCTGTGTGACTATTCTAGAACGACCTACGAGTGTAGTTTTCTTTCCCACCAGAAAATCCGACAACTTTCCAACCAAAACCTTAAAATTCACGTCCTGAAACCTGTATCGCTGTCCATGCCTTTGTGTTGCATGTGTGATAATGTGTGCGTACAATTATTAGGTCCGTTGGGCTTCGGCTCCCTCTATTTCGCTACTGGCGAACTACCAATAAATAAATGCATCAATGCGGAACGACTAATCGCTGAAAACGGCAAAAGAAAAGAGGAAAATTGACTAAAAAGTTTTGGCGCCAAATGCAGTGGCGTCACTAGGCCTTATTTGGGAGGGCTTAAGCCCCTCCAAATTTTCTCAAAGCCTCCCAAACCACATAGTGAAAATTGTAGTTAACATAAAAATCAAATATTTGAATATGAATGTGATATTGGTAAGTCAGTGTTATAAATTAACGTGTGCTACAGATAATGTTCTGAGCTAATATATTCACTGCCAATTAATTTTCGTAGCTGTTTATGCGTGCCAGCGCCTCACCAAAGACACTCAGGGCTGGTTTCAACACCACATCTTAAAATTTAAGCGCTACTTAACCACTGAATAAGCTGTCTCTGGTGCCTTGTACTGTTTTACCAACTTTAAGCTCTTCTTAAAATGTTTTAAGCAGCTCTTAGAGTAGGCAGCCGAAATCGGATGCCTTAAGCTCTACTTAAATCATTGTAAACAAATTAGAAGGAAAATGGCTGCTACTGAAAATATGTTTGTAGATAACCCCAAATGTGTTATAAAGTATTTAATTTTATAAACTAAATTTTTTATAAATAAGAATAAGAAATTATTGCGTCTGGGTGAAAGTCTTAATTTTCTGAAAAATAACCTATGACGATGGTCAAAAACAAAAATCGTGGTAGGCATATATATTTGTTTATGTACGTTTCCCACATATTTTCAAGAGGCAAACCGAACACATACATGGGAAATTGAGTGTAAAGGCAGGTAACTGATTGATGAAATATGATTTTATTGAGTAACCTACACATAAACTACGGAAGTACCAATTTGAAATAAGTGGAAAAAATGTTTGGCTTCACTACACTGCATGTATGTACGATATGTAGGCCAAAAAGTATATGATTACTTTGATTGAATTTGAGACTGGAAGTAATATAATGCATTTACACCTACGTTTTACTACTCATGAAAAATTTACAGTACAAGTTTTGCACACATTCTACTTTGTTTTGAATTAGAAAAGCTAACGAGGGCCCAATTAAAGATGTCATACAGGTGTGACTTGATAATCATCTGTATTCAAATTCGGGCACTGGCCGTTTCTAAATTGCACAACAATATCGTCAATGTTATTATCAACAAACTATCACAATTTCAGAAAGTTCAATTATGGTATATTCCGAATATTTAAAACAGTGCTGTAATGTCGTACATAAAACAGTTCTATTAAGTAGAAAAATTGGGGATAGTCTTGTAGACAGTAGTAAGTGTGGGCCAAGTGTTGTTTTTTGAGCGCAATGCGATTTTTACACGGAATATACATTACGTTTAGGGAATATTTAATCAGTGGCTAAACAAGACAACAGTTTACTTTTTGAAATTTATCATTACCCTAAAGTAGGCCTATTATATTTATAAAGCATTTAATATATAAATGCTTGACGAAAGGTGCATTTATATATATATATATATATATATATATATATATATATATATATATATAACGAGTCTAAAACATTGCCCGAGTAGATAAAATATAAAACAATTAACATTCTGACTAGTCAAAAACAGCCCAGACCTAATATAGATCGTTGTAACTTTCTGCGAAAAATCACACTTCTTGGCACTGATAATTAATAAACACGAGACCATAAATTGCAACACATCACTTCCACGACAGTAAATTAGCCTTGAAAAATTAAAAACGTATCTATTAATGAATGTAATTTGAAAATAAATAAATTTCGGTACACGTTAGTTGAACAAATCTAGTACACGTATCTTTTTCGTATATGCAGTGACATTTATTTTAATTGGTTCTGATTATTTGTCACGCAAACGATAAAACTTTAATTGTTTATTATAAAACAAATATTTGGTTAGGATTCGTATGCTCATAACAAAAGTAAACACATTTCCGGGGGGGGGGGGGGTGTTTTGAAACCGGATCTCAGCCTTATTCATAGTCGTTTTTAGTCCGGACTAACGAAAGATCATCCTCCGACCAATATTTTTCGTATTCAGAGATAATTTTTATTGCTAGTCCGAGGATCATCTTGCTTTAGTACGGCCTAACTTTTAGTCCGGACTGAGGGTACGATTAACGAGGTATTAAGGTAAAAAAGAAACATAGCGAACATAAAATACGATAGTTTCGTTAATATTACATGACAGTGAAAGCTAGATAAAGTTTACGAATCATAAAAATTACGTCTAAGGCCGATTCTGTCAATGTGTATTGCAAAAATATGCCGACCTAATGAATGAAATGTTCCGTGAATAATAATTCAAAGGAAATATACCTTATAAGCTTAATAATACATCAGTTTTTATCTACAGCAATGCCTTTAAATTTTTGTGTCAATCAAATGCATTCTGTGAAAGCAGATTCTTAGGGGACGTAAGTATACACTCATAATTTACATGTATTGGTAGCTCAATGGTATTGCCATATATCATACAGTAATAAAACAAGGGCAAAACAAAACGAATAAAGTGATGTTAATGTAATGAATAGTGTGATTTGTTTATACGAGCAGGCAAAAATAACAGCACATTACCAAGAGCATCATTTTTGAATGGAAATAATCGAAACTGAATACAAGGCCAAGATATTTTATATACACTTTTTCTATTCCAAAGTTGCTGTGCAAAATGTACTTATATTTACAAATCGTCCACTTTTATGGATTTCTTCGTCCCGATATCGCTGACGTGTTTCTCTTATGCCCTTCCTTGCTTTGCTGAAATTGGTAACATGTGCTGCCTAGCCTTATTGACAGCATTCTGTAGTTCTGGTGGATTGGAGAGGTCGTGGCCTACACTGAAAACAGTGGTGGGTCAAGACTTCAGGTTTTTTATGGGATGGCCGGAGAGGAGCAACCAGGAGGTTTTGGGGTGCGGAGTAGTCCCGGGAAAATGTTTGACTTAAAACCTTGATAGTGATTTTTTTTAATGTTTATCCTGAACTTCTGGAAATAAGACATAAAGTTACCGAGTTTTAAATTTAGCCAAATTTAACTATACTTACTCGTCGCTTTTCGTTGCATCTTTGCACTTTGCACCACTCTTATCCCATGGCTCTCAACCTCAATCCTGCGGACTCTCATGTTTCCTGATAACTATCTCCATTTTAATGCGGGTCTAAGGTACCTATTGCTGTGGGATTCCCAGTCCCAACCCTGGCCTGTCTGCCTCTACTCTCATCTCATCCACGTCAACTCTGCGAGCTTGAAAACTATAGCGTTTTAGAGAAATGTAACCTTCCTGGTGGTAACCTGCTAAAGAGAGAGAAAAATTTTGTCACTTTTTCAGCCTGTAATTATAGTACAGGTACACCTAGATTACCGCGCATCCATGTTCTCTTGCACACTGTAAGTAAAATTCCATCATTTTCAATATTACAAAACAATATATATAATATATATATATATCACTATTTGTCCAAGGTTAGAATAAAAAAACTACGTGATTTAATTACAGTTTAGGCTTAGAACACAAGTGATATTTCATGGCTACGTCCGTTTTTTTTAATAACAACGAAAATGTAGCTGTTTACAAAAATTTTAACTAACTGAAATATTTTTTACCTTCTTTTATAATCTACAGTCATCTGAGTGTTTTTCAACTACAACATATGCGGCGAATGAGTAAAATCCATTACTTATGACAACAAATTGCTAGTTTACTTTTTGCATGGGTTAGAATTTCTAAATAGTATTGTAGGTACAGTAAATGAAAAATAATTTTCAAAATAATGTTGCGTTTTTTTATTCCAAGCCTTAATTGATATACATTTAACGAATTTTTAATTTTTGTATGCAGTCATTTAAAACAAATGAGACGTTTCCATTTAATGTGTTTTTTTTTATCCTAGTCTTATAATTACAGAAATGAAAATACGCTCTTAGATAGTTCCACTACAGTGGTAGGGCGACGTAAAATTCATGAGATGCAGAGATGCTACACTTCTCATGTGTCTGAGTGTGTATATCTTACCATAAGAAATGTTATTTACAGCACACAAAAATTGAAAATGTAAAAGTTTTTGAAACCGACAATATTTTACATTTTGACTAGGATCCACGACAGAAAAATATTTTTTAAATAAATAAAAATACCAAAACAGCAATTTCTTTTTTCAATAAACTTTATTATCTCAGTAATAATCAAGAACTGGTGATAAATTTCTGTTTATAACAGTTACGATATTTGTACTTCAAAGTTACGTGAAGTAATACCTAATGCACACATCAGTCATTTGTTTCTAATTATGCGAACATTAAGAGTAACTGATTTGTGAATTTGGTGTGGTTTGCGATTTGCTATGGCGTCATGCTGCAACAATATTTATCGAAGAATAGTTTATGTACAAATTAAGAGTACAAGGCAACATTAAATATAGTTTAATATAAATACTGTAATAAAAATAACTTTCGCTCTTCTTCGTCTCTTCAAAGAACAATCTTTGTTCCATACACACTGTACGGCTTAGTTACAGTGTCCTTCGTCACGAGTGTCATATCGTCACTGATGGCCCACTTGACCGATAATTCCTCGACTCATGAGATTCTCTCTTGCGTACTGATGGTTTGTCTTGAGACAGCAGGACGGGCCCGTACGTGTTGAGCAGCTCGCAGATTACACCATTTGTCCAGCCAAAGCCTGACTGCACCACGTACTCTCCACCACCTCCGTAATTTCCAGGTATCAGTGCATCGTACTGGAATCACAGGTAACATAGTTTAGATTTGTTAGTGGCAAAGTGAGCACTTTCAAATTCAAGCTTTGGAGGAAAAAAAATATTGGTGCTCATTGAGTGCATAAATCCTACTGTACATATTGGCATATATATGTATGTATACATATACATATGTATGTGTGTGTGTATATATATATATATATATATATATATATATATATATATATATATATATATATATATATATATATATATATATATATATATATCTCTCTGGCTGTGTGTGTGTGTGTTTTCCCAGTTCGGTTGGCAGCGAAAGTAAAATTAGTCGTAAAGTTTTATTGCAAGTGTGATATTGAAATATGTTATGAATAAAGACTTTTTTTTAGCTTTATGCACATTAATTAGAGAACGAATTGACAGGTTCCTAAAAATTTCACGTTTTCACTTGACTGATGTATGGATAGTCATTAGGCTGCAGAAAAATAAATTTTACATATGGTGGAATGATACAAAATGAGGAAAAAAGTATATCTTAAGCAGGGCTTTCAAAAGTGCTTAATTAATCACGAAAAGCCTATAGCAGTATACATATAAACGTCCACGCTTGATTGAGCCCTATTGCGAAGGCCGCTTAGAATATAAACTCTTCCGCCCATTTTGTATCATTCTGCTGTATTTAAAATTAGTATTGCAGTGGAGCCGATAACTTTATTCATTAGCCGGTGAAGTGAATAGACTGTTAACGGTTAATTGAGTACTTTTAGAAGTCGTGCTTAATAACTACTTTTCCTCTCATTTGTATCCATCTGCCATTTATGTAAGATTTTCATTGCTGTGGGCCTAGCGACTTTATTAATATGTCGGTCAAGTGAAGCCGTGAAGTTGTTATGCACGTGACTGTATCACTAATATTCCAATTTGTGCTCCGAAGTGTCTAAAGCATAAAACAAAAACTTATTTTGCCATAAAGTTAAACACTACTCTCAAAATATAATATCATTATTTGGAACAATTTTTCTTAATTCGCTACGAATTTAACTGGCAGCCTGCATATGAGTGTTAACTGTAGCAGTGATTTTTTCAAAGGTTCATTTCAAAATTGTCCTCTTTATTGTGAACAGCCTATAACTGAAACTGCTGGAAAAGTAAAAATTATGTTACTTATATTCTGATTCTTACTACATTGCGTATAGTAAAAAAAAAAAAAAAATGAGTATCCGCAAATTTTAATATTACACTTTTAATGCTATGTTAAAACACGAGAGTAAGTGGACCGCCGGGGCTGTAGTTATACTGTGTCTCTTTGTGTGGGCCGCCATCATTACTGCACATGTGCATTTTCATCCATCATCTTTCAACATAGAATTTCAACCTAAAAGGATCACTGAAACTAACATAGTACATTGGAAAAATATGTGTTTTTATAGTTTTAACTATCTTAGTATAGTCTTCAAACACACTATCTTATTAAAAGTATCCAGAAACCCTTCTCAAAATGTAAATTCGTGAATAGACGTCACTACAACTGCCGCTACCGCTATAAAAGGAGCCAGAGGGCTCGATACCGGCAGAATGGAAAGAGCGAGGGAGCTCAGTGACTTCGAACATGGGATAGTTATTGGTTGCCACATCGGTACGCAATCCATTAGTCATTTCCATCCTTCTCAAGTTGCCCAAGTCGACCGTCGAGGCTGTGATTGTGAAGTGGAAACGGGGAACACAACAAAATCATGGCCAAATTGGCCATGTGTGTTGATCGACAGGGACCATAGAGCATTGAAGAAGGGGGTACGGGAACATTGCACGTCACCGTGTGATACACTCACCTGCGAATTACGCAGTGCCACTAATTGTGCAGATAGTACCATGACTGTGCAGAAGGAGTCACGAGGACCGGGGTTCAAAGCTCAGGCGCCTGCCCATAAACCCCACATTTTTGGCTGTGAACGCGAAGCGCCGCGTTCGGTGGTATAGAGAGAGAGAGAGCTGCCACTGGAATGTTGACAACTGGAGACGCGTGATTAGGAGTGATGAATCACGCCATACTATGTAGCAGTCCGATGGGAGGGTTTGGGTGTTGCGAATGCGAATGCCAGGTGAATGCTACATGCTAGCCAAGATGTTGCCCACTGAAAAATTGGACGGAGATGGGGTGACAGTGTGGGGGTGCTTTTCATAGAATAGAAGGGACGTGGTTTTGTCGTAATACTACAGGGCACACGTTAAGGGCAGAAGACTATAAGAACATTTTGACCCGCTGCATATTGTCTATGGTAGAAGTTCAGTTCTAAGGTGATAACTGTGTGTTTCAGCATGGAAATGCTCCCTGACATCTGGCATAAATCACGGTCTGTTCGTGAGTGGTTTGTGGACAATAGGTTTCTGAAAATAGACTGGCCAGCCCAGAGCCCCGACCTCAATCCCATCGAACACCTTTAAGATGAATTGGACCGGCGACAGTGTGCCAGACCCCAACGACCCACAACAAGGACTACACTTGGCTACAGCGCTGCAGGAAGAATGGTCGGTCATTCCCCCGGAGATGTCCGACATCTGGTTGACAGTCTCCCCGCAGGGTTGGAGCTGTAATAAAGGCCATAGGTCCACTCCGCATTAGTGTCCGCTATTGGTCAGTATATCCGAGGAACACTTATAAGAGAGTTTCGCGTGAATGTCCGCGTACTTTTGATCAGATTGTATCGTTCAGTCGTAGTTCTCACATGCGCCTGTGCATTAGCCACGGGCACGACCGTACATAAAAAAATATGTTAAAACACAGAAATTATTTTTCTACATCGCCGCCAACTTTGATGAGTGCACGCTACTCAGTGTGTATGTTCAAATACATGCAGTTAATGACAGGAAGCGTTTTTTTTTATTATGTTGGTTGCAAATGTATTTAGTTAACCGCGAATCAGCTATATAATCATCGAATATAAAAATTGCTGTAGAAGTCATTGAATATTTTCTCAGCGTTTTTGTAGCCACTTCAGTTGTCGCTTTTACTTGTGGGTGTCGTCATCGTACAGCCAGCCAAATAACGCTGAATATTGCTCGTTTTCTTTCTTCAGGCCGATTCACTTTGAAATTACTTGGGGTTCGTTTTGTTAACGCTGCGTTCTCATTGTCAATATTGTAACTAAAATGATAGCTGTTTTTACATTGGAGGTAAGAATGAAATGTCCGTGGTAAATTGTAATAAATATTATATATCCGGGATCTGGAAAATTTTAAATTTAAAACTTCTCTTTGGATTCCAGATATTTACTCTGTCTTTTATTTAAACAGTACAATCGTGTGAAGTTCTCAACTTATGCCATAGGGAAGAACGCAGTCCAGATGGAAGTTGGTAGTGACGAAAATAAGTACAAAAAACCAAATATGTACAAGAAAATTCGCTTCTTGGAATCTGATTGGGTGAAACTACGTTACATTTACGTTACGTTGAAGTGAGTGAGTGAGTGAATTAAGATTTGGACGGCCCTTTAACATCGAGGTCTTGAGAGCCAACGTTAAGATGAAATTGGTTCAGCATTTCACATGGAAACTATAACTATACGTTGCTCTAATTTAGTGCTAGTACACTGCTGCATGACCTATACCTGAACATAAGGCTACCATAGAGTAGCTCTATCTTAACGTCAATGTGAACCAACCTTTAGAGTGTCAAACACAAACGGTACTGACGCCACAGCGGTTAGACGTTCGCTTCCCACCAAGGCGAACCTGGTTCAATCTCCAACCTGGTCACTCCTGATTTTTGGAAGTGGGTGTATTGTTTCTGCCACCCTTGCATTTCGGCGCTTCTCCATCCTAACCTCATTTCACCCTTATCGACTCTCAAGACCTTGTTGTCAACTCAACTCTCAACAATCAGTACTTTGGCGTAAAAGAGGGAGGGAGGAGGGGAAAGGAGCTATGGCTAGCAACTTGGCTCCCCACGCTTGGCTATCTTGTGTCTGGTCAGCTAATTAACTCCACAAACGTCGAGAAATTCACTAATTGCTTCGTTGCATACGTATATAGTATTATTTGCCAGTTATACAAAACAAGCTCATAGACTACATCATGTAAGTGCCAAATGCTTCACAGGTAAAATAAAGGATAGTTCATTCACGGTTGCTTCATAGTTTACTGAAGCTCTGCTAAAGTTCTACTTCCAGGGTATTCCTTTGTCTCATGCAAACAAAGCCTAGCCAAGTCTAAAAAATTACACTAACAGAATAACGCACCTCATTCATGCACACTCAGTATAATATTATTTCACATAAAAACTATTTCTTACTAGACATTACCAACACACCTATTTTCTCCCTGTTCTTTATTCACATTGATTATAAATGAATAATTTGTAGATAGAATATAAGTAAGAGTTCCATTTAACCAAAACTAATGTACTTGTGTGGTATCACAAGTGTCAAACACTTGTGATAGACGACATATAGAGGAAACAATCAAACACATCATACATGGGGTGATTTTTCAAAGGTGTGATGCAAACAGAGTGAAGAAACCGCGAATAGACTATAATTTGTCATGAAATGCATTCAAGTCGCATAAACTGCGTTTCGTGATGTGTGACATAATCAGGATATGTTTTATAATGTAAACAATACATGCTTAAATGACTCGGGAATACAGCTTTCAAGACACGCTGCGTATGGCAAACATAGTATTGAATCCTTTAAACACAGCCAAAAACATTTTCAGACAGCTGTATTTGATAACATAGTATCAGAGTCAGTAGCATAATCAGGTTTTTTGTTTGGGAGGGACCCGACCTGTGAATTGTTATAAAGATAATGCATACGCACAAATAATTTAAATTAGAAAATCAGTAGATAAACTTGGCTTACTTTCGGTAAAAGTTATTGTAAAGTATTTCCAATAATCATTGAAATTTAATATATCAAGGTTGCCAAATTTAAAAATCATTATCACTAATTAACAAAAATGTTTTTTTTTTTTTTGGAATCGTAATAACATAGTAAAATGTCGTAATGTCCGCTATAGCTTTCTTACATGAAAAAAAAACTGGCAATTTGATGGGTACACGCAAAATTCTGATATATTCCCAGGGGCATTTTATGGGTTTATGGGGCTAGATCAGTGTTGGGTGAAAATTTAATTCTTAGTTTGTTCATTT
The DNA here is from genome assembly GCA_029891345.1 of Dryococelus australis. Lineage (NCBI taxonomy): Eukaryota > Metazoa > Arthropoda > Insecta > Phasmatodea > Phasmatidae > Dryococelus > Dryococelus australis. The sequence continues at coordinate 55,841,483 of CM056999.1, forward strand.
ATTTGTCTTCGAGAGGGGTCCTGCACCTTTAGGCAACTTCCCCCCCCCCCCTTTTCCCCCAACACTATGCCACTGCAGAGTACATGCGATACTTGATATGGAGTACAAACGAATGTGTCGAATTTTAAGAGACTTTCCGAAAATAACATGATTGGATCGCCGCTTTAAGAGTGTTTGTAAAATTAGTATCTCAGTTAATAAACGTTAAGGGAATACAACTTTTTTCCAAGAAAGGTAAACAGAAACTATTATATACAGCTACCATGTTACTTTAATCTTATTAAATATTTTCAAAAAGAAAAAGTAATGAGTGTAGGCAAATGCACACTACTGCGACGTTCAATAGGTTTGTGGACTGACGCCTTCAGTGTAGACTGCCATGCGGTACGGAATTCACGAATTTACTGACTACCACATATGCTGATAATAATGTAACGAACTCCCGAGTACAGGAACATTTTTTTTTTGTAACTCAGGCCACTTTATGTGTAAACACTGAAGTCGTGTGACTTGAAAGATCTTCACTTTGCAAAAGTAGGGCAATGCAATTCCATTAGCACTGCAAATAATTTATACTGGAGAACTAAACCTAAAAGTTTTTTTCGCACAAAACTTTAACTTCAATAATGTTTAAAAAAAAATTTTAAAAACATATTATAACTATTTCAAGCTAACAATTGTAAGGGTTATTAATTAATGACATATAACAAATTTCCCATTACCAGTTAACAAAGAACATGAATGCTATATGCCATAAAAATAGATTTGTATACTGACAGTTGTTTATACAACGAAACATTGAGTGAATGAAAATATTTGGGCGGCTCTTAACATTGAGGTCTTGAGAGCCGATAACATCAAAGAACATGCACATCGGATGATTTTTATCTGTTAAGGTTACCGCTGGTAGTACATGGTGAGGCACGATTGGTCTTAACAGAAAATATTTTTAATGAGAATTATGTCGTATGTGACTTCAGGTAGTTAAAAAAAGATTGAAATGCATTATTTGGGTTTGCTTGTCTATGGTTTATTTAAGCAGATGTTTAATACGTCAACTGTCTGTATTGTATACAGTGTTTTATATTTCATTACAAATGTATATAAATTATTGCAGAGAAATCAACTTTGAGAATGATATTTGTGTAAATTGAATGTACGAAGGGCTAAGTATTGGGAGCAAAAAGGACACTGCCATTTGATTTTATAACAGGATTGCGAAAGAAAAATTGTGTCGGACGGATGATATAGATTACGCTGACAAGTTAATGATTATAAACCTGAAAATGATTTTGCCAACAAAAAAATGAGCAAATATATTTTGTAAAGCTTCTTTACTGCATCATAATGTAAGCCAAATGCTGAATGACAGCATTTTCTCAAAGTATGCTTTATCCCAAAACAAATGGTAGGGTTTCAAGTGGTTTTGTAATCGGAATGAAATATGACAGACACATAACATACGTAGGCTACATGCAACTTTGATAATCACGTAGAATTAATTGACTTTGTGACGTGTTTTTTGACATTGGATTATTAAGTAAATCTGATCTTTAGAGAATCCACCACGTCTTTCAAGTCTTATTTTTATATAACCTACAAAACCAACATTCATATAGCAAAACACCACCACTTGATGTTTGATACATCTTTTGAAGCTTATATAAAAGTATAAATGCTTGTCTACCACTTGAAGTGATAGACAGTTTAACCCCTTGATAGCAGCTCTAGTTAGCAATAACTAGAGACCGTAATACACTATTCTACACCAGCTGGAAGTTAACTTTTAACCTGATGTGTAACTAGTGGTCGTAATACAGGCTCTCAGTGTCTCTGTTAATCAGTTAACTCATTCTCATCCTCATCATTAACGCGCTTTCTGTCTGTGGCCATCATCAGTAATGTCTTCCACTCACGCATCTAATCCAATGGTCCAGCTTGCCAGTCGCACTATTCGCTGTGACGATACTCACAGTCGCAGATTTTTCTCTCGTTGGACACTTCTCTCGCCGCTCGTCTCGCTCGGCCTTTGTCTATCACCAAAACTACAGCCACTCAGCTACTCGTCCACTCAACAATTCCCAGCCCGAAGGCCCGTTACACTATTTATACCCTGCTGGCCTTGGCCTGGAAAGTTCAACTCACCTCGAGTCATGTTGACTGAAACTATTGCAGTAAACCATTAGAAAATTCTTAAGATAAAAGCAAAAACTCAAGACAACCAAAGTCAGCAGCGCGCGCCGCAAAAAGGATTATCATGTCGGCTCACTTTTTGAAACAGGTACGCGGTTCTGTGTTTATTACTCGTCTGTCATTCAAAACATCCCTTGTGATTCGCCGCCGCTATCATGCAACTTCTCTGTCCTTCACTTCCACCAACTCGCGCGGGACAAAGCAGTGAGCGCGTAACAGTATCAAATTCATGCAAGGACCTCATTTGTTTGAAACAATAATGCTTTATATTTCGTAATACATATTTCTAATTTATTTGTTGTATAAGTCGTTATAGTTTCATAGCAGTTTCTTCACATTTTTTTTACGTAAAACCTTTGGAAACCACCCTATGTTTGACGTGTTTGGTTGTTTCGTAAATATGCTGTGCCAAAATTGTTGTATATTTGTGTTAATATAAAAGTAACTTATTTTTATTAAATTGCACATTTTTATATTGTATCGATAAATTAAATATTTCCGTTATAATTAATATGAATAAAGTTAGTGAGAAGATAGGTGTGTTGGTAATGCCTAGTAAGGAATAGCTCTTATGCAAAAATTAATTTGAGTGCGCACGAATGCGGTGCGTTGTCTCATTGACGTAATTTTCTAGACTTGGTTAAGCATGAGGCGAAGGAATAACCTAGAAGTAAATCTTAGGAGGGATTCAGAAAAGTTGGAATTAACCGTGATTGGACCATACACATTAGTGTTTCTCGCTTTTCAGATAAAAAGTAATAAAAGTAAACTTTGTAGTAGGTTTATTAAGTAAGTAGTCTGTATCTCAGAAGGGAATAAATTCCATGTTGGTCAGGTCAGCTGTCTAACCCGCTTTGCAACTGGGAGGTGGTATTTATATTTAAAAAGTTGTAGAATAATTAAAAATGGATTAATTATTATATTGTACCTTCTCGAACATTTCGCCTGTTTGCGTATACCCTTTGTGGTTGGCTCGGATCCAGTTCTTTGCAAGTTGCTCTGCTAGTTGCTGAAGCTCCTTCACTCCCGTCGCTGCAAGTCCTTGGATGACGATACTCTGCAGGGGCGGCCAGGCATTAGGGTAGTCCCACTGCTCACCCGTGTGTGCCAGCGAAGCAGGGATGCCTCCTGTGTACTGGGTTATGTTCTGTCCCAGCAGATATGCTAGCACCTTCTTGGAGATTGCTACCTTATCTTCCTGAAAAAATGAGCAGAGTGGATCTTAACGTTACTGCTGATTACCAAAACTTTATTTAAAAAAAAACACTATTTTTACTGGAAAAAGTAATATTGTTACTGTCACGGAATTGCTATAGAATATGCATGGATATATCAACTTGTTTGGGAAATAAATGACAGTTTTAAAACCTTGCATAACTACCAGTTTCGGGACAGAGCAAAACGTCTGCATCATTGAAAATAGTCTTCATTTACAGCGACACATCTCTGCCAACTACCCACAAGGTTCTCATACTCGCCACTGAGGAGAATGTGGCTCCCGTGAGGCACGAAGGTCCCCAAAAGACACTTTCTGCAACATTTCTGTTTTTTTAACATCATTTTAATCGAGAAGTGGCTCTGATGCACAAACATGTGGTAGGTTGATGGTGCAAAGTTCGGGGAATATGGAGGGTGTGAAATTACTCGATACCTCGGAATACTCAGCTTATGTTATCGTAGTTTTTGCCAAGAGCCAAGAGCAGAGGACCTTCATAGTTGCCAATGATATTTGTTTTTTACACAATCGCCGGTGCATTTCTTCAATATCTGCGTAGTACGACACAGCAGTAATGGTTGTACCAGGAGGGAAGAACTTGTAATAGACATCACACAGTGCTGTCTTCAACATTAACAGCAAAACTCTGTTTGGCATCAATCTTGGTTTTAGAAAATGTTTGGATGTTCACCGTCGTCACTGTCATCTTCGATTACGATTATCATAGAAAAAAAATTATCTTCATATGTCACGATACAATCGCGTTGGAGCTCACTGCGTTTATTACAGATACCCAGCTGATGTTGTTTCGATGCTCCTTCAATTCATGTGTTGACCAGTTGAAAAATGGTTTACACTTCAAGCATATGTTTTTTTTCTTATAGCCATATTGGTTTTATAGGCATAGGATATGTCAAATTGAAAATCTGTATATCTTATTCAATTTGATTTTTTTCTTAAATGTTAAACGTTTAAGTATTCTTGAAAAATTCGTACCAAAATTGGACATAGGGTAAAGCGGACCATGTGAAAATCTCTGATTCGGTTACTACATTTCCGGTCTCCTCTCTTGAATTCTAATTAGTACACAGTTCGGAAGTTGCAAATTACTCTCTACCTCGACTGTTTTGTTGATATAAATGGAGTACACATATAATTTAAATTTATGTACATGTGACAAATCCAAGCCCATCGTATGAGTTACGACTCTCTTCACAAGTGTGATATAATCATGGCATGGATCAGTATCTACCAACATTTTTGAAAGTATATTTTTCTATGGTCTGCGAACCAATAGGCCCTTGAGACTTAAAATGTACAAGGACAAGTCGGGTGATAGGCTTCTATTTCGTGCTCCTCTCAGATATCAATCTTCCTCTGCAATCCCGATCCTCTGCGATCTGCACCAATCTTCATCAATACTCAGCAATCCTCCGCATCAATCCTAATCAATTCTCAACAATCATCCGCACCAATCCCCAACAATCCTCCGTACCATCCCGCACCAATCCTCAACAATCCTCTGCGTGAATTCGCACCAATCCTCAACAAATCTAAGTGCTAATCCGCACCAACCTCAATGATACCCCGTACCAATCCACGCCAATCCTCAACAACCCGCTGCAACAAACCTCAAAAAACCTCCACGTCAATCTGCACCAATCCTCAGCAATTCTCCGCACCAATCCGCACCAATCCTCAACAATTCTCCGCAACAATCCTGTGCTCCAATACGCACAATTTCTCAACAATCCTCCACACAAATCCTCAAAAATCATGCGAAATCCTCCGCACCAAACCCCACAATCCTCACCAATCCTTCGAGCAATTCAAATCACTCGTTCGTTCCTTCGTGCAATCCGTTATTGCACCCTCCTCCCCCACCCCTAGGCCTACATATAGAAATTAAATTCATTCACCACCTACAAATTTGTACATGTTGATTGAATTGACCTTTCGTTTCTAGTTCACTATCCATGTATTTGTATTCATAACATCTTCATTAATAATCTGTGTGCGGATCTTTACCTTATTATTCGAGTGCTCATAGCATCACTTTAAAGTTATCAGGGATGGAAGTATAAAAAAACACATAAAAAATTAAAACACAATTGTTTTATAAAAAGATTACTATTCTTATTTTACACATTACATTTTCATAAGAAAATAGTTCATCGCATCATGCGGTATAAGCCCTCTCTTTCAGTTATCTAATGATTGAAGATATATGAATTGTGTGTGAGAGGTACCCGCATTCTTGCAGATCAATCAAATGTCTGAGTCTATCAACGAGTTCGTTCGGGTATTCAGGAAATACGTGGTCATTATTCTCAGCATCTTCAGCCTTCTTCATGTCGCTTGTTGCAAATGTGGTAATGCGTGTGGTGTTGCGTGTCAGTGGATCGGGATATTCGCCATCATCTTCAGTTCCATCACTATCGTCATAATCGTCGTCAGTACAGTCTTCATGGTCGTCTTCGCCTCCTGTTTCATCCTCAATATCAAGTTTACTTTTCTTTGTAGCATAAGCGGTATGATCATCAGTATTTAGAGCCGACAACCATTTATTTTCAACTTCGCCGACTTCATGCGAGTGTCTTGCAAGTGTATATTCTGCGCAAACCAACTCTTACTACATTAACTCTGTCTTCAGGATTAACTGTCCCATCATAATCGTCTGTGGAATTAGTATCCATCGATGCAGCTGGGAGTATTGACATCACTTATTGGCTCTCAAAAGACGAATCCTCGCAGTTTTTTTTATGTGATTCTGCAATGTATCGTCTTGCATAAACTGCTTGGGCTACTGTCGTAATGTTTCCTCGTGCAAAAAGAAATCTTCGTACAGGCGGTTTCTCATGTCGCCGATCGTTTTGATCGAAGGTAAAAACTCGGTCGCAGAATCGGCACTGACGACAGGTCGCAGCTCCATGATCGTTGGGGAAAAGGGCAGGTTTACATAGTCGCAATTCATCTTTGTTGTATAGTGAGAGAATACTAGCCTAACTTCCCAACATCTGAACAACTAAGGTATCAGCATGCATCGCAGATATATATATATATATATATATATATATATATATATATATATATGCGCCCATCACTCGGAAAGCGCTCTGCGATATTTTCTAAGACCGAGAGGGAATTAATATATTCTATGGCTTTGGGCTTCGGACTCCAGTCCCTACGCCTTATCCACCCGAGGTATATTGCTTAAAACGCTGTATAAACTGCGCATGAATACCGAACAGTGAAAAATTTGTGTAAGACCATCGCGAAAATAGCGAACCTCATATTTCATCCCGACTCCGGAATAAATATTCTGAATCCTTACATATCACCTTTATTATAGCCTACATTGCTGAAATATTCTCTCATCACTGGGTAAAAACATCAACTTTTTTCCAAGTCCGATAGAAAATTAGTATATTTATAGTTTCAAGTATCGAACTGAATGCCCTATGGCATGCCTTGTGTCGCAGTTTGACGTCATGATGCACCGTCATGTTACACAGAACAATGTAACACGCCCAGTGATATACCTAACGCTGCACCTGAAATGGCGCTAAGACTTCCTGTTACTATAACCTTTAACGGGTACTTCTCACAGTTCCGTTAGTCTCGTGCGGTAGGAGGCAGGGAGAGTTGGCATTTAGATCATTTATTTCCGATCGTGGTGAAAACAAAATTATAGGTGACTTGAAGCTCATATTTGATCACTTGTGAGGGTGAAATGAAGGAAAATTTTAATAAATTTGGAATGTCTCTATTTTTGCTCTTTAAATACATTATTAATGATCCACGACGATATAAGGGAACGAGAATCGCGCAGGTTAGAGAGAAAACACGAAGAATCAGGTGTCATATTATATAAGACTAACTATATATTGGCATCTATTGTAATGACAATAGTAACGAAATCAGTAATTTTAAACATATAGTAATTTCAGTGTAAGCATGGTAGTGGTGAGGTAGAGCTCGATGTCTTGTTGACAGTGAGTTCATAAGAGATGGAATAAATTGCTCAGGTAAGCACAAACGGAGAAGGAACTGACCACTGTCTATAGTAAGGAAAAATCCCAGCATTCGCCTGGAGTATTTCGGGAAACCGTGGATACCGAGATAATGACGGGCCGGACCGGGATTCGAACCCAGGTCCTCTCGTATGCGATTCCAGTAGTTTACCATTCCGCACCTCACTCGGTAGTATGACAGTTGTCCAACGTATTCGTTCAGGTGTTATTTGAGTTTCGACCTCATGGATGGCAGTTAACCACCTTGCAGAGGCAATGCATTATACCAAGTTATTACCTTTCACCCACTGGAATATCACAACCACGTATCTGGTAAACGTTTATATTTTTTTCATTACTTTAAGCTTGTTTCTCTTGAAAACATGGACAAAGTAGCCAGCCGTTTGTGCGTGAAAAAGCTTGTGTGTGTATGGTCACCCTTTTTTTCTCACCTCCTCTTGACAATTCAATTTCGCTGTATTATAAAATTCTTCAATTTATTAAAAGACACTAATTCGCCAATAAATTTGAGTTTCTCTTGACAATGGCTACTAAATGTAGTTTAGAATTTTACTACAAATTCAGAGCCAACCGTAGACTGTAAAACATACATTCCTTCAAGATACTTGTTTGCGCTAATGTTAACTAAGATCCTTTACATCACTTTAACAATTCAACAGAATTTTTCCACTACACATATCCATGTCAAATGTATTCATGCCGAACACTGCTCTCGTTTAATATTGGCAAAATATAATGTTTCAGGCTTTAGCTGTAAATTTAAAATTTTGGACACACAAAGTTATGGAGCACTAGCTAGACACCTTCTTAAATTGTGTTTTACATCAGCTTCTTAGGTGTGCATAAAATAATAAAATATGAGGAAAACCAGCATATAAGTAGAAAATCATTCGATTTTCAAACAACTCTTCAGTTGTATTTAACATTTTTTAACAATATGTATAAATAATTGGTTAACAGTGCAAAGTTTTTGTTTTAATGTTTTCACGATTTGGAAGCATTCATTGATTTTTCTGCGGACTGAAGTGGAGTGGAAAGGCTCTTAACGAGGTATTGAGGGCCGATGAGGATGAAACGAGGTGGAAATGGAGCAGCGTCGGAATGCAAGGGTGGGAAAAATGGGAGATCCCCGGGAAAACCCGCTGACCAGTGGCATTGTCTGGCACGATTCCCATGTGCAGAAATACGGGAGTGATCATATCGGGAATTTACGTATTGAAAGTGTCAGGAATCACATTTCGTGCAAAGAATTTTACAGCTCATTAACTAAAGTTTCATAAACAATTCACAGTTCAGCTACTATTTTTTTTTTGTATTTAATAAAATAAAAATAAGAAATAGGTTTATTTTAACTTTAAAAATTAGGTTGTTATTGAGGAAAGTGAATTCATTTTGTCAACAACTTGTACCAAGTACATTGATTTCTCAATATTTGTTCTTCGAAAGTATGTTTAGTGTTACAAATCGTAACTTACTTCATTGTAACATCTCGTCCACAAAGGTGCAACATTCGTTGGGTAGAAGTAGTTCCTGCTGATGTTATTTTTGATGTCATAATCTAGCCACACCCCAACATCGTCGTTCCACAGAACATCTGTTACTGCTTCTTGCCATCGCTTAGCTTCTTGTTTGTAGAAGAGACTTTGATGTACACTTCCCAGTATCCACGCAAATTCAGACAGCAAGAGAGCATTTTTGAAAAGGAATGCATTCAAGTCCACTGGAATGATGTTCTTTCCATCAAGGTCTTCTATAGTCCCTGCGAAAAAAGAAAGAACTGTACAAACACAGTATAAAATTAATTTTAAAGTTATACATTGAACATGTAAAATTGAATAATTGAGTATGTTAAAGGCACTGCTCATACATTGGGGGGGGGGGGGGCAAGGACAGTGTACTGTGGATACACCGGCATGCCAAAAGTAATGGGATTCAGATATAGTATAGTGCAGGCCCTTCTCTGACTCGGCGAAGTGTAGAAACTCGTCGTGGTTTCGATTCCACACGTCGACGAACCACCTTTGGAAAGGTGTTGGCGCATACTGTCTAAATAGCTACCCACAGCTTCTCGCCATTTGTAGGTGCAGGATCTTGGGTGTGAATGGACCTCGCTACGCACATACCAAAAATGTTCGATGGGTAGAGATCTGAAAAAATTCGCGATTTCAATGAACTTGAGGCTAGACTCTACAGTATTATGTACAAATATGCCGATATTAACTGCACATTGGTTGACTTCTCCCACAGTGAAAGGCGACGATTGGGCCAGCCTTCTCCAGGAGGTGTCAAACACCGTGTGTATCAATGACCAAAGTTATATAAACACACGTGTTTTGAATTCTAGTTTGTTTCAAAATGAATCCGTGAATTCTTCAGGTCTCTGTCGATAGGGTTGGGGTACATATCGGGGGAACGAGGTGACCACTGCCGTCGTTGGAACTCTCCAGAATGCTCCTCGAACAATTATGGACAACTTGGGCCCGACGACACGGTGCGTTAATCTGCTGCAATGTCCCATCGTTGAGGGGGCACGTGAAGTCCATGAAGGACTCCAGTTCAATGACATGACCAGCACACATTCACTCACGCGATGTCGGAGCACAACCGATACATGTCAGGGAACTTCCAAGATGTAACGGTACGGTGGCGCCACCAACTATTACCTCTACACATTGATTCATTAGCTCTTTTTTGGTAAAGAATCGTTAAATGCTGTAACTGATGGGGTTAGGTTGAGACTGAAGGTTAGGATGGATTTTTCCTACATTGGTTGCGTTAAGGAAAATCCCGCTGACAGCTTAAATGTTAGCCGTAATTGGAAATGGTCCGAAAATTCGGGAACGTTATAGCAGCGCATGTTAAAAGCAAAACATTTATAATTTTTAAGTGCTTGAAAATTGAATTAGGCCTATAAAGTTTTAGCATCAGATAGAGCAGTCAGGATTGAGAGTAGTCGCGACACTTACCATTTCCGTTATTGAAGCGTTCGTGTTTGTAAAAACTATCACATTCTAGTGCATAACATTCTTTTTCATCATTTTTACGTCAAGTTAATTCAACGTGGATAAATATTTAACAGTTTTCCGGACAGTGAATATTAACCAAAATTTGACCCGACGTAACCATAGCTTATATTTTCACAGAGTGGATTCGAGAACATTATTGGAACCTGTATGAACAGCAATTTAATTTTCTCTGGTACCATTTATTCAAGGAAAGTCAATTCATAAATATACATATATTTCTATGTCCGGCCTTCACGATGAACTGGTATCAAATACATTCTACTTTATTGCCTGTCTTTTATCACTGCTGCTGTTCCATCCCTACCTGATCTCTCACATATTCTATTCTTCCGTCTGGCTGGAGCGACCAGGGGCGTATCCAGAAATTTTTTTCGGGGGGTGGGGGGGGGAGGATTATGAGAATTAGTATTGTCACTAGGAGTACATCGTTCACAAGTCACAGGGGAAGGATAGAAAAGGAAAGGAGGGTAGAAACTACGTATGTATGTCATGTGGGTAATATCAAATATATAAATATAATGATTGCCATTTTTATAATAGGGTTTTAAAAATGTGCGTCATTTCGGGAGGGGGGCGGGCTGCAGCTCCCTCATCCGCCCCCTCCTCCCCCCACCCCCTGGATACGCCACTGAGAGCGACAGGTCTGTCTTTCACTTGGAGCAGTCTGCTCCCTTGGTCGCCAGACTTTTCTCGTCCTTGTAGACCTTGGATTCAAACGGGAAGTGCGTGCACATTTACATTTACATTTACATTTTACAGTACTAACCAACGTCACTGTTACGACAGTTACGGAATGTGACGGCTGCTTTCACGTACAGATTCATGCACTACAGGAAAAATTAAAGTAAATAGTGGAATGGAGAGATTTGGACGGCTCCTGGAGAGAGCCGATGGAGATGAAGCGAGGTGAGTATGGAGCAGCGCCGTAATGCAAGGGGCGGGGGAAACGGGATATCCCCAAGAAAACCCACCGACCAGCGGCATATTCAGACTAGATACCCACGTGCAAAAATTCGGGAGCGACACCGCCTGGAATCGAACCTGGTTCGCCTTGGTGGGCGGCTCTTAAAAAGAAAATAATTTAAGTTAAAATTACTTTAGGGAAGCTTGAGACTTTTATCTTGTCATATCTGCAATGACTAGAATCCTAATGCATTAAGTATTTCATATGGAAATATCATTTTTTCAAATACATTACATATTTCTGAAATTAAAAAAAAAAAAATCTTGCGAGTAATAATCAAGAATTATTAAGTGCAACTTTGTTTTAGTCTCAACATAAATTCTAATGTACGAAATGGAGAATGTATTAGAATGGCATCCTCAAATTGCGGTTACAAATTTAACGTAAAAAAAATTATTAAATAAATCGGAAAAATATAATACAACTTACTGACTAGAGCGATTTTTCAATCCCTGTGAGACGTAATACACTTGTTTATTGTGCATACCTGTGTGTGTGTGTGTGTGTGTGTATATATATATATATATATATATATATATATATATATATATATATATATATATATATATATATATATATATATATATATATTTGTAATCAATTTTTTGTTCAAGTGAATTCTTTTCCAGTATTTTCTTCGGCCGACGGGGAAGGGGGAAGGGGGAAGGGGGAAGAATACAATTCTGTGAAGAAATAGCTGCACAGCATTTCATCACACTTGCCAGATCATTTCTTATAATGACTAAAATTATTTTATATAATTACTTGTTCATAGTTTTCCCATATATATATATATATACATACATATATATATATAGCCTGTTCACGGTAAAGTGAACACTTTTGGTCTCTACTCTTTAGAATTGCCTGTTGTTAGCAATTGAATAATGTTTCCTAGTTGGCAACATCGTACACGAACGTGCTGGCTGCATGCCAAGGCAAGGTTTTTTACTTCATGCAATATTAGCATTGTTGTTAACAATAAACTAGTGGTGGTTCCTACGACTGGTATATATATATATTTATTATATATATATATATATATATATATATATATATATATATATATACCTTTCGAAAAGGGAGCTGAACCACAAGTGGATTTTATTAACAACCATTTTCAAGTAACTTTCCCAATAATTTATTTAAAATAGTTATTGGCATCGTAACAGGTTAGTTAACACTCATTATACTAACTGTTCACGTTCTACTTGTCTTACGCTGCTCTAGTACCCCGAGCGTATTATGAGTAGGCCAATAACTAGGAACAGGGGTTTTTCGCGAAAAGACTGCAAGACCAGTTATACTCCCAAACGCCTTTTGTTCATATACTCTTCCGTGGTTGGATGGTTTTAAATGTTTCGTGCCTCAAGTGTCTGTCCGCGAATAATGGACGTTCAGTATTGGAGTACTTTATTACGATTGACCCAGTCAAATAGGAAAAGATTTCTCGCGTAGACACACGGCTAATAACTAGAGCCGCGAGTAATTCGCGAATTCATTCTGTGGCGAGGTAGACTTCAAACACTTGTTCTTTTCTCCTGCCACTGTGATTGGACAGCAGTTGTTTGGACACGCCCCGTTTAACTGTGAGCCAGTAATAATAAGGAAGCAGGAGTGTGAGTGAACGCTGAACAGTACTGTACAAAGGTCTCACTTGAACACAGCAGCCAATAAGCAAACTACAGTGTCTCGCATGTATAGAGGACTGTAAAGCTTAACCTGCAGCCACATCAATCCCCAAAATACTCGCGGCTCTACTAATATATCCAAAGGAAGTTGTGGTTGTGGACGCCGGATATTGAAATCTAGCATGGTCATAAATATTTTCGAGAAAAACACCTGTCCCTACCTATTACCAACTTGTAGGTATTCCATTTATGTTTTAGTAAATTCGTGTGTGAATTCTTTGTGAACGGTGGAGTCTAGAAAAAGTACGCAAAGCTACTTTCTTCCCCTTACGTTAAACACATTAATTAACAACTCGTCATTAAAAATCAAATAATGCTCGAGGTTCACGAAATTTACAGCAATGTAAAGGACTAATACCCATTACTTTAATGAAATAATTTGACGACTGTAACAGGTTTGGCTGTGGTTGCAGATCTTTGTTCAATTAGGCTTGAAATTATTCATACTGTCGGAAGTTTTTTACAAAATACTTTTTGTAATGTATGCGGTAAACTCTTGCCTCATCTCAAATTTCAAATAAGCATATCGCCCTTAGAAGAAATAGATCACTTTAGAACCTGCACTCACAGGCTGTTAATGTTATAGTTACCTGTAAGTAGTTTGAACAGTATGCAGTACGAACTTTTCTAAGCCACTGTTTAATATGACCTTTAGTAAAATAATCATAGTACCTTCGTCAGTTCCATTGTTAATAAACCAACGACTGGAGAAGTCCCATCCACCTTCAGCACCAGATTTGAGATTCATGTACAGCCTTGTCTTCGCTGCCTCAGTTTTGAGGTTTAGGGTCGTACTATAATCCTCTCTGGAACACGAAAATGTTTTTTCATACTCAGAATGAACAATATTACGACTGTTTTAATTTATTCTTAATACGTTTATGAATTTTATAAACATATAAACATATTACGAGCTGTAATTTCTAAGCATCTCTCGCAGGAAATAAACAAAATTCAGAAAACTTACAAATTTACAAATTTCAAAAAAGTAACTTGATCTAAAATTTCTAAGGATCTTTCATACTAAAACAAACAATATTAATTATTGATTACGTATTGTTTTCATAATAATTGCATTCACATAAATAGACTAAAGTATACCCAATAATGTCTACTTTTATTAATGTCCAGACATTGAGTGTTAATTTACAATTTGTATGGTTGCAGAAGAAATTACGTTTTCTAGCTTTTAACATGACTGAGAAATTATTTGAACCATACATTTCCTTTTTTACCCCCTTGTTACAACATAACAGCAGCAGACTAACCTGTAAGATTCTGGCCTTGGTCCTGAAGAGTAGACGTAGTACCGCGCCATTCTGTAAGTTTTCCCATTTTTCTCAACATTCACAGTTCTGTTGTTGATCCAGAAGTTGTATTCTTTCTCGAGAAGCTTGAAGTTTTCTCTGAGGAACGGGGTGTCGCTGGTTGCCGCCAGGTATTTCTCCATCATGGGTATCAACATGGGGGGTTGAGACCTTTCCAGATAGTACTTGCGACCTCCGTTGGGAACAAACCCGTACTCGTCAACCAGGTGCATTAAGTTACCTATGATTCCTTTCACAGTTTCTTCCATTTCACTCAGAAGCAAGCCGTTCACAATCCAGTACGTGTCCCAGTAATAAAACTCTCTAAATCTGCCACCGGGAATGATAAAAGCATTCGGGACGTAGAGAATGGAATGTTTCTGAGGATTCACTTCGACGTCGTCGGCGATTTTCCGGGAAAGGTTTCTCCATAAAGCGTTCAGCTCATACGCCCACTGTTTGAAGTTGCCGTCACGTATTCGGTCCAGAAATTTGGGGTTTTCTTTCCAATCGGTCGGTTCCCAGAACACAAGTTCGTCGTTCGCTACGAAAGCACTGTCCACGAATATTTTCACCTGCTGTCTTGTTGGCGTGCCTCCACTTTCGTTCATGAACTTTTGAAACATTTCTAGGGTCTCGGAAGTGTTGAACCTCAGGCTCATGTCGACAAAAGTTTTGCTGTCTGGGAATATTTCTGACATCTGTACGGTGTGTAGGAGATCTCCATAGCAGAAAATTGGGCTGAAACCAAAAGTTAACGTGTAAGAAGGAAAATTGTGAAGCACTGGAAGCACGCCATTAGAGACCCGTAAATTTCGCGAGTTCATCTGAGGACAAGCTAGGATTCAAACACGTGTACATTTGACTTTCTTTTTCAATTAAACAGCATTTTGTAAGACACGCCCTGGACTAATTCGAGCCAATGTTTAACCTGCAAGAAAATAAGAGCCGAATCCCGTGCTACCTCTTCTGGGGTAAAACTGGAGCGTCATCCAATGAACAACTAACTGAGGCTCGAGTACACAAAGGATTGTGGAGTCTAGCTTGTCGCCACATGAATCCGCAAAATTTCCGGATTGAATCAACTGAAGCTTAGAATTATAACATAGATACGAAATTTCCGGTGTCAAAATTTGAATTTTTGGCTATAATATTCAACAAACATTAGGAAGGAAGGTAAGCTCCATTTTTGTACTGTCATCAGAAAAATCTCAGCAACCTTACTTCAAAATCTAAGCACTTCTACGTAGTCTAGGTTGCATATACAGCACTAACTCAGCGTAGTCAGTTTGTTATATTTATAATTTCAGTTATAAAAATAGGTGATATCATTAAGAACATTATATGTTCTTTTTTTTTTTTTTAACGACTGTGAAGTCTTCGAATGTTTCTATATTTGGTAAATGTGATATCTCTATATAACTTCTTATAACACAATTTTACCGAATGTGTTAGTTGACAATTGATGAAAGCATTAATTGACCAATAAAGTAAACAAAGCTACAGTCATTGACTAGAAAAGAAGTTGCTTAAAAATAAAACTTTCTGCACGTAAAGCATATATATATATATATATATATATATATATATTCTCTCGGGCTAGAATAGTAAATATAGTAAATATAGGCCTATTAGTTGGTGTAAAAGACCAGTGCATGTCACCCCTATATAAATATGGCCAAAACTGTACCGTTTAAAATACTCCATGTCAGCTGACTATACCGTATTAATTTTGAAACAAAATTTACTTTGGCTACACAGCAATGTGCGATCTCACCTAGTACGAAACGGCGAATGTCATAAATAATTGCATTGCTAATGGACTTGGAAACGCTTTGAAATGCAATATATTTTGTACTTTTAGATGTGCAAGGAAGGCAGAATGAATGATTAAAGATTAACGTAAACGGTCGATTTCTGGATTAAATTACTTCGATGGAAGATTTTTTTTATGTTTACTTTAGATTATTAACTGAAGTTTGCTGTAATTTATAGTGACGAATTACCATGTCGTATTTAACGACGACGTAGTCATTATATATGTCGGCGTTTGATAAAACAACAATTACTTTCTTTTTTAAGGTCACAGAAATTTATAAATCACTTAACCCCCCCCCCCCCCCCCCACCCCAAGATTTTGACCTCGTGCGCAAAAATAAATGTGTCTTTTTTTGGATTGGGGAAGGAGTAAATATATCCTTCCCCTACCCCCGCGGTTGGGGTAATGTCTTGGCATGGTTTGACCCATAAGAAATGCAAGCTTGCCCAGGACAGATTACAAGTTTGATGACCCGTAACACACAGTTTACAAAATATTAAACTTTATTTATAGCATCTTTGTTTTGCAATTATATTTTTTTTTATGTATTCCCTCTCGCGCCGTATGCATTTAACTGTTCCGTTGCATGCTACCAAGTAGGCTGCTTACAGAGCAGTTCTATGAAGTAAGGCTTATGGTATCGTCAACAGCGAGTCGAGTCTTTGGAGAGGAAGCGAGCAGCTCGCGCAAGCAATAACGGGGAAGTAATAGTTCTTCGCTTGTATTTTAAGAGCTATGGAAAGGTTTCCCTGTGCGCGTGAGACGTACGCCAATAGTATTACAGCGAAAGCATGTAAATCTTCCTACGAATGTGGAACAGACCAAAACAATGCACAGTACGATTCGTGAGGTGACAGACAGCAGGAGTACTAGCATCCGTAATTTAATCTCTCATTTAACGCGTATTACTAACCGTTTCATCTCAATTTCCTGAGCCATTTAAATTTCTCTGACTTCTCCAGGTTTCCCCTGTTTTCTATGATGGTATCCACCCTATGCGGGGTCCCTGGTTAGAATCCGCGCCCTAGCATGATAGGGATATTTTCGGACAGTCGTTTCCGAGTGAGGGACGAGGCGGACCCTGCCGTCATGTCGAGACTTTTTTTTTTCTTATGTTCTAACGTTCCCTCCCTCGTCATCATCTCGCCGCTGATACGCCCCAACGTCACCACAGAATACTTATAGGCTGTTCACGCTAAACTGAGCACTTTTGAAAGCCCTGCTTAAGATCTACTTGTATGCACGTTGCGTATTATGCCGCCTTGTGTAAAATCAACATTGCCATCGGCCTCATCGCTTTAATCATGCGTCGGTCAAGCTAAACTGTGAAATTATTAGAAAAGTAAATATTTTTTTCAAATTTGCTCATTTTTACACTTCGATGCATAAAAAAAAACATAAAGCGAAATAAATAATATAAGTTATCACAAATTGTTACCAAACAATTTTTATACGTTGTTAAGATATGGAACTACTTTCACATCAATCGTCACCAACTTTACTGTGCACATGTCACTCATAGCGCCCGTTAAAATACATGCAGGCAGGGGCAGTGACTTTTTTCTAAGGTTGATTTCAGAAGTGCTCACTTTATTATGAACAGCCTTTAGGTAGGAGTTGAGTGGACAGATAAGAGCGGCTCATTACATCGAAGTCTTGAGAGCCGATGAAGGCGAAGTGAGGTGAGAATGGAGTAGAGCCGGAATACCAGAGCGGTTGAAAAGGTAGATCCCCGAGAAAACGCGCCGACCAGCGGCATCGTCCGGCACGATTCCCACGAGCAAAAACCCGGGAGCGACCCCGCCGGGAATCGAACTCGGTTCGCCTATTAAAGGCTGTCCACGATAAAGTGAGCCCTTCTAAATCAACCTTAGATGAAAGTCACTGACCCTGCCTGCATATATTTCAACGGGCGCACTGAGTGACACGTGTCCAGTAAAGTTGGTAACGATGGATGAAAAGTAGTTCCATATCTTAACGTTGAATAAAAAGTGTTAGGTGTCCATTTGTTATAATTTAAATTATTTTTTTCGCTTTTTTTTTTAATGCGCCGGAGTGTAAAAATTACCAGATTTGTAAAACATTTACTTTTCTAATAATTTCACAGGTTCGCCTGACCGAAGTATTAATAAAGTGATGAGGCACATGGCAATGTTAATTTTACATAAGGCGGAAGAATACATAACGCGCATAAAATTAGATCCTAAGCAGGGCTTTTAAAATTGCTCACTTTACTGTGAACAGCCTATGACAATCATCATTCTCCATTTGCTATGCTGGCTTTGACTGAAACGAACTAGAATGTGATGATTATATATTTGCTACAAAAATTCGCTCAGTTAATTTAAGTGCAATGCATTTATAAATACCCACAAAAAAGGCAGGCACATCTTAAAAGACAAAGCCAAGGGGTGGGGGGCATGTGTTCCCCCTCCCCCTGGATCAGTAATGCTTCACACAGGCCATAAGTCGATTATTTCCCCGTTTCTACCTGTGGGAGCAACTTTCTCCGTCTCTAATGACCTCGCTGTTGACGAGATGTCAAGTCCTATATGCTATTCACGGTAAACTGAGCACTTTGCAAATCTCTGTCTAAAATCTACTTGCATGTACATTGTGTATTATTCCGTCAAATGTAAGCGCCGGTCAATTGAAACTGCAAAATTATTAGGAAAATTCAATATTTTACCAATTTTATCATTCCTACACTTACATGTTTTTAAAAAACGTAAAGAAAAAAAATCCTGTGAGAATTCACAAATGTTTACCTGAAGGCTGTTCACGATAAACTGAGCACTTTGGAAAGCCCTTCTTAAGATCTACGTGTGTGCGCGCTGTGTTTTCTTCCATGATGTGTAAAATTTATATTGACATGAGCCTCATCACTTTATTCATGCATCGGCCAGGCAAACCCGTAAAATAATTAAGAGAGTAAATATTTTATGAATGTACTCATTTTTACACGGATTATGCATTAAAATACCTGAAAGTAAAATAAATTGTTTCAGTATTCACAAATACTTAACCTAACACTTATAATTCAGCGGCAAGAAGTGGAACTACTTTCTTCTCCGTCGTTACAAACTTGACTGTGCGCAAGCCAGTCAGTACGCCCGTTAAAATACACGAAGATAGGAGCCGTGACATTTTTCAAAGGTTGGTTTCAAAAATGCTCAGTCAACCCTGAACACTTTTTATCTATGGATCTATCCATGTCGACCCTGCCACAGGCGAACGATGGGTGGCTAGTACTTTATATCTGCGTAGAGCAGAGGCATGTGTATTTTGTAGATATAGTTGGAATCTTCTCCAGTGCCAAGGGACAATTCGGAACTGTAGCCACCGGGAAATTGCGAAAATATTTACGTTTTAAAAGCGTAGCTATTTCCATTCTGTAAAAGTGCGGGGTTTTAAAAATGCTACTAACAATGTGAAGTGAAAGTTTATCAGACAATAATGTGTTATTAAATTAAAGTCCAATCTTGGAATGACGTATCGTTTCTACAGTGTGATATGTACATTTGTGGGAAGTAACCTTGCAAGTTAGCTGGCGTTAATGTATTGTGTGAAATCTACGTTTCAATAAAAATGTTGCTTACATTGTATGTAAAAACCCCTTACGTAACATAATCTAACGTGTAGAGGTTAGCGCTCCCTCGAAGAAGTGGGAGAAAAAGGGGAGAAAGGCGAATCCACCATCTTAGCATTCAACTTATATTTCGCATAGTTAGATGTACCGACTCTGCTGCTTTTAATAAACAGTTTTAATACCGTGTTTTAGAATACCATTTCCACTTCTTCGGAGGCGAAGAATAAGACTGCTATTATTCTTCGACTGTACATCAGTTCAGCCAGGCAGTCAGGTCTGTTATAAGCTGTTCACGGTAAAGTGAGCACTTTTTAAGGCCCTTCTAAATTTTTCCTTTCATCCTAATTTCCATCTTCCTGCTGCTTTTTGATGTAAACATTGATTTGTTTCGAATAAACACAGTGTGTACATTTCACCACCTTTAAAATTTAATGCTTGATGCTGCAATAAGATATATTATAAGGGCCTTAAAAAGTGCTCACTTTATCGTGAACGACCTATACGCAGAAGACCGTTGAAAGCAAAGTAACAGAAAAAAAAACGTAGATTCAACGGCGACCTTGGCGCCAGCTGTTTCGTTTGCAGGCAGTCACAGCACACTCTCACGCCAACCCGTGTTAGTTTCGCATGCGCGTTAGCCGACTTGAGAGAGAGAGAGAGGTAGATTTGTAAACGTCTGAAGCAAAATAAATAAATCGTAGTCGTATGATATGTCGCGTCACATTTATCAGTAGAATTTCACTCCGTCTGTTCACGGATACAATGCGCATTTCCGTGAAGTTGGCCTCAACAACCATCCGTTGGTTGGTCGCCCGTCCGTTGGTCACGTGACCTTCAACCAATCGCAGGGCAACTTTTTTTTTTCTATCCCTCAATCCGTCAAGTACATCTCAAAACTATTGACGGACCGACGGATGGTCCAACGCCTTGAAATATCGTTCGTTGAACAGGGCTGGCGGAAAACAGTCACTTGTTTATTTGTCTGAATATTTTTTTTTCTTTTTAAATACACAAGGCAGTGAAGTTGTTTACTTTCATTTACGTTTCACCTTTGAATTGAACTGAAGATGACTTGTGGATTTTCCGAGGAAATGCTGATAAAATTATGTCGGGGAAAGAGAACAGATATATTCATTAAAAATATTTTTCTCTGCGCGAGAAAGTTCGTGTTGTTGGGTGGTCACGCTGGAAATTTCCTGGCCAGACGGAACGATAGACGACGGGTTGTTATGAGTCGCTTCCAACTGACGGACGAAAAAAAACCGACGGATCTGACGGACGGCCGACTGACGGGTGCGACGGCTGGTTGTGCGCCCAGCTTAACAAGAGGAAATTAAAAATATTCTGAATCTTGGCAATACCCCATTCACGGTTGCTTCGTATTTTTCTGAAGCCCTGTCAAAGTTCTACTCCCAGGATATCCCTCCGCCTCGTGCAAACTAAGCTTAACCGAGTATAGAAAATTACACCAAAGGGACAGCAAACCGCGTTCGTGCACTCTCGGCTTAGTAATATCCTGCATAAGAACTAGTTCTTACTAGGTATTACCAACCCACCTATTTTCTCCCTGTTTCATTAGTATTAATTATAAATTAAATATAATTCTGAGATAAAATATAAGTAAAAGTTCAATTAAACCAAAAATAAGGTACTCTTATGTTAAATACAACCAAACACATCGTACATGGCGTGATTCTTCAAAGGTTTGATTCAAAAAGTGCGAAGAAACGAATAGACTATAACATCTACTTTCTGCGCGCTACTGCCAATGCAGTAAGCTTCAAGCTAATAATACATGCAGCTTCGCTTGTTAATAAGCTTAGCATGAGTAAATTTATATTAAGATTTTTCTAATCATATTAATTGTTTACTGCACCTGCGATTAGGATAATAAAGAATAAAGTAGCAGAATAACTTGTCAATTCAAGTGTTATAACCTAAACAATATGTTTGCGAGACGCCATTAGACAGTTTTTAGAAGGAAATAAAGGCTTATGAGATCACTTTCCTGTCTGTGTGAATGAAAGTGCGTGTGTATGTGACACCTCCCCCCCCCCCCCCCCATTTTTGAAAGCGTGAACCTAATTTCACCAAACTCGGTGAACGCCAGATTTTTATAGTTTTCGATCACGGTGAGTACTTAATTTCTAAATGGCGGCCATACAAATATTTTAAGTTTATTTGGTATAACTACCATATTATTTGACCAATTTCGACCAAATTTTGTACGCTGGCGGTATCTATTACAAGCATCATATAAGCCACAAGCAATCGTTTTTTGTAATATCTCGGGAAACAATCGATCGGTTCCCACAAAATATGGCAAACAAGGAGTACTGCAGTAGGTAATGTTAACTGGCATGTTTTAGGTATGTCGGGCACTTATTTTAAAAATGGCGGCCATATAGTTATTTTAGTTTCATGCGTTAAATCGTCGAAACCATGCAATTAATTCCAATGAACATTTATATGCTGGCTATATGCATTACAGCCATAAAATATGTCCGAACAAAATCTCTTATCAGCTATTTTGTAAAATAGTATCACGTGACAAATTAGAATTACGCGATATCTCCGGAAAAAAACAACCGATTTCTACTAAATTTGTCAATCAAGGAGCACTATTACAGACCATGTAAACATATAAATTTTGAGAGGGTCGGACATTTATAT
Source organism: Dryococelus australis (assembly GCA_029891345.1). Lineage (NCBI taxonomy): Eukaryota > Metazoa > Arthropoda > Insecta > Phasmatodea > Phasmatidae > Dryococelus > Dryococelus australis. Next base: position 55,863,995 of record CM056999.1, read on the forward strand.
TTTCAAAATGTGGCCATATAAATATTTAAGCTCAGAATTTTTATCTACGAAATTACTGAACAAATTTCAACTCAATTTTGTTTGCTGACAGTATCATTTATATCCATAAAAGTTGTCTATATATGCAAAGGCTAATTTCTTCGCCATTTTGTAAGATAGCTCCACATGAAATAATACAGTTTTTATATCGTATCTCGGGAAACAATCAACCGATTTCTTTCAAATCTGGCGAAAAAGTTATACTGTGGTAGGCCGTACATCTCTTATTTTCTGGATGGTACCTATACAAACATTTTAGCTTGGTGTGTCATATAGATGAAACTATGTACACTTTGTAAATTGTAAATATTACAATCGTGTAATATGCTAATACATAAACTTTTTGTCCTCCGTTTATGAAGATCGTCACATTAACAATGGAGCTTTTATGCCATATATCGAGGATCAACCAACCGATTCACACCAGATTTCACTCTCAAGTATTGCTACAGTGGGATGCGTTATGTGCGGCAAGCAAGTTTATAAAATAATTTAGATTAATTTGTTATATCTATGAAACATTTCAACACAATTCAACCAAACTTTGTATGCAATCAGTATTAATTCGAAACATCATTTATGCATACAGAGATTCCCTTTTACCGTATTTTTTTTGCAAAGTAAATTCAGAAGACCACATAATATTGTTATACGTTTGGAGTATCTGTTTAACAATTGAACCAAATTCAACCATACATTTTATGCTGACAGTAACTATGAGACGCATAATACATATATAGAAAACGTTTTAAGTAGTGTTATAAGATAGCACCGATCAAGAAAATAAGTTTTTTGTTCTTTATCTCGGGTACCAATCAACCGGTTTCCACCTAATTTTTCACACAAAGAGCGGCCTGGTAGACCATGTAAAATTATGTGTTTTTAGTGGTTCAGACACTTATTTTCAAAGTGATGGCCGAGTAAATATTTCAGGTTAAGGATCCCTATCAATCTAAACATTATACGGATTACATCCGAAGTTGATGCTCCGAACTCTACCTTGATGCAGTTCATAACAAACTAGCTTAATTTTACGAGTTTTTTTTTTTTTTTTTTTTTTTTTTTTTCTGAATTAGAATCCCGGACCACTCGTGTATTTTAATTGTCTTGGTACTGTTTCGCATGCTTCTGGTTTCATCTCTAATGACATCGCTGTCAATGAGACATGAACGCCTACCTACCAAGAACTTCACTAAAATTATTTTGCGCTCATCTAGAGGAAAGTAGGCTCATTAGTTATCAGTATCTTCTTGTAGTTTCTTATGATCTTTCGTTCACGTGAATTTCTATTCTTCGCCAGAATTCCCCAGCCTGGAATTCAACCAGGCTTCGATGTGAATAAACATAGCTTATGCATTTAATTACAATCTGTTTAAACTTGTTTTCCAACTCATCTTTGTATAATCGTCTACTTACGGTAGCAATATGATAGTAATAGTTACTGCGAATGACGCGGCAATCATAAAAAAAAATAACTGTTATTTCTGAGCCACGTGACACCGCTGTCCTGATACATTTTTAGTTTAAATAAGTTCTTGACTTAGAATTAACGACAAAAAAAAAACAAGGACAGACAGGATAATCCCGAAAAAGTACATAGCAATCGCAGTGTGCGACACTTCACTAGCAAATAGGAACTTGACCTCAGGAATGAGAAATAGATTTATCAGAGTTCTGCCAGTGGCATTAGTCATTACAGTTAGTACCGGGATTGCGATATAGTAAATTTACCGGAAGTTCTATTCCGTAAATTCCCAACGAATGATAGGTTAGGATAGAATGGTTTGAAAGAAGCTCTTGTAATTGTGTGCTATTAACAACCCACAATTCAATTGGTGGCAAGATGCATTTGATTACGACTCACACTCATGCACGAAGTATATTCGAACCCACAACCTACCGACTAACCGACATATTACTTACTTCTACGTTTTTGGGGGACATCTTCTTTATATAATTATAGCCAATTAACTCGTGAGTCCCACGGTGGGGTTAGTATTCAGTTCCTAGACTCCCTATTCGAGGTCCTTCACTCGATACCAGGCGAGCTACGCATTTTTTTTTTGGAAAGGTAGATATAGTCTGTTTACGGTAAGTGAGCACTTTTGAGACCCTAGTTACTTTTTTCCTGTCAGTCATTTTTTATCCTTCCGTCACTTTTAAAAATAAATATTGTCGTGTAAGTAATAAACACAGTGTATACATTTCACCGGACTCGAAAGTTAACGTCTAAGGCTACAATAAATTACAGTTATTGACTATTAATCCCATTGAGAGGGATTTCAAAAGTGCTCACTTTACCGTGAACAGCCTATAGGATCTAACATCTCGTCGATAGCAAGGTCATTAAAGACGGAGCAAATTACTAAGAGATGTATGAACGGGGAAGGAATCGGCCAAGCCCTGAGGTAAGGAATCGGTCCAGCATTCCCCTAGAGCGATTACGGGAAACTATGGGAAAACTGAAACTGGATTGCCGGGCCGGGATTCGAACCCAGGTCCCCAGAGTCCGAAGGTTTACCACTGCACCACGCCCCGCTTGGGTTTTAAGGAAAGGAACTGCGTGAACATTGCCGGGAGAAAGGCGGGCAAGAGGGTAGAGGCTGTTCACGATAAACTGAGCACTTTTGAAAGCCCTGCTTTTCCACATAATGTAAAATTAACATTGACATCGACCTGATCACTTTATTAACGCGTCGGTAAAGTGAAACTGTGAAATTACTAGAAAAGTAAAAGCTTTACAAATTTGCTGATTCTTAGAGTTGTATGCAATAAATAACGAGCAGCATAAGAAATCATTTCAGTATTCACAAATATTTACCTGGCAGTTTTAACTCAACATTACGACGTCGAACTATTTTCCTTCCGTTTTTACCAACTTACTGGGTGCGTGCCATTCGGTGTACCTATTATAATACACGCATAAGAGGGCAATGACTTTTTCAAAGGTTGGTTTTAAAAGTGCTGCGACTAACCGCGAACAGCCTATACAACCACCGACGCGCCTCGTCCTTCACGGAGGACAGCCAGACATGTTTAATACAGTATTATCGCGATAAGCAGGATTTACAACAGCCCATCGCGTCCGTCTCCCAGCCGAGCTATTTCAACCAAACTTCGTACGTCCTTCGAAAGTTCATTGCTGCAAATAAATAAAAACAAAACTGTTTAGAAATAGGAAACAATTCTCCACAAAAATGTGAAAATCTTTGGGGTATTGTGTTTCTAGGTACAAAAAAAAACTATACACTTAAGTAACGGAAATTAATTGATGTAAAAAAATTTAATAGCATATAAAGAATAATTTTATTCTTTTCACTATTACAAAAAAGGAGCTCGGGTTTTCGAACGTAATTATCAATTAATCTTCAGGAAAAATGTAACTTAATTTCATTTTACAGCTACATAAACAAGCATGTGAAAACAGAAGACAGCAAAAACAAAACATTGTGCACACTACACAGCCTTGTAAAGAACTCGGGATGAACGAGTAACAAAACATGTAAGTTTGGAAGGCTGTAATTTCGCCCGTTCGCCCGTCGAAAGTTAAAGCTTGCCAAGGTTTCGACGGACGGACGGACGGATAGAATTAATGGCCACCTCTGATTGGCTGCTGGTCACGTGATTGAAGGACAAATGAAGGACGGACGGACGTGACGGGTCGTTGTAAATCCTGCCTTAGCGACAGCCTCCTCTTACCCGCGACGTTGTTGAGACGATTATTTCCCTCCCGTATCCACACTTCCCGATGAATGAATTACTTATATCACGCGGCTTCCTGGTGAATATTTTGTTCATCATTGTCCGGGCTACATTGCTACGAAAAGTTGTTTTATTTTTTTGTAAAAAATGTTGATACCCTTATGATTGCGAGGGAATTAAAATTCGTAGACTCAAAAAAAAAAATTAAAAAACACACACTCTTATTAATTTACTCCGGCTTGCTCTCTTGTGTCATGATCCCTCTCTTAAAAAGGCAACGAGTGTTTTTTTTATCAATATAGTGAAATGCACCTGAAACATGCCTAGAATTATTTAACGTGCGGCAGATAGGTCACGCACTAGGCTCACAGTTTTTATACTTAAAACGAAAACGCGAGGGTTCCACAGCTTTTCGCTCCGAGATACTCGCTTGCGATAGTCAGACGTCCTCGCTAAACTAAACAGTGCAACATGGATTCGATTCCCGTGGGAGCCCAAGTGGTTTATAATTTTCGGTAATGCTGCTGCGTGGACCGTTACACGAAAATGCTTTAAAGCGTGCTCAGCGAATGATAATCATGTCACAATTATCAATTATGCCAAATGCTGGTCGGTTTATAGAGGCCGCAAGTTGTACGAATTGCCCGTGACGATTATTTTTACTGTTTTTGCAGAAATACATACACACATATGTATATGTATTTATATATATATATATGTTCTTTAAGTTTAGGAAAAAATGGCATGAGAGGAAGGGAAATAAAAAAACAGAAAAAAAATTAGCGCATAGTTTTTACATAAATATATGCCAAAACCAAAAATTTATTGTTTAAAAAATTTACAAATAATGAAAATTAACTACACAAAAGAAATAACATAATTCACATTGAAAGAAGATGGCAAGCGGTACTTCGAGACCTCTATAAAATCTTGCAAGGAAACGTTTTTGCAAACTAAAAAGAATATTGCCGAAAATAAGGAAATCCTTACAGATATTTGAGTTGTGGTTTTCCCTGAATTTTCTTAAAATAACTTTTACTAGGCACGCCTTAATATGGATGAAGAAAACACCTTTCAGTTGCCATCGTCAAATTTTCTGCAATTAGTTTGATTTGTTTTATCTGTACATTTCAAAAACAGTAAAATTTTTGCTTTGACATTATTTTGCAGAAATCATTCGATCTGAAAAAATTATCTGAGGAAAAAGTAGTTATAGATAATGACTACAAGTATGTATACATATTTATATACGTGGATGTTTGTACACATACACACACGTCTTCAGAAAAACTTTTCTGTGAATGTGCGCCTGTAACTTCATCGGTCTAACACATTGGTTTATAAAATCAATTATTTTATTTACAACCTAATATGAGGGTAATAGATATTTTTGTGCAATTATGCAAAGAAATATGCAGCTGAATCCGCGTTCGTATACTGAAGATTGTGGCGCGCATAGGGTTTTCAAGTTGCAGAACGTCTCGACAGAAATGCGTACGATGTCGATAGCTTATCGGAAAGCTGGGGAGGTAGATTCAATTATTGTACGAATTTTGAAACTATCGTACAAAATTCCGAAATTATAGCACGATAACCATAATTATGGTACGCAAAAAATAGACCATGGTGACATTGTACCATAATTATGGCGCGAATTATGGTACTCTCTTATGGTAAGGGAAGTTACCCAAAGGGCCTAACCTGTTTTAAGGGGATATAGACTTTAAAAATAAAGGAAAATAAGTTCCAACAAAATACGACTAAAATGAGCCATACAACACATACTAAAGGCGAAAAAGTAGGGGAGGGAGGAGCATTCTGAGGGGGCGTGTGAAGGTTCGAAGGGCGTAGCTTCCCACTGTGTGAGGGTGGGGTATAGAAAGACACTACTCCCCCAAATCTCGCTTCAATAGGCCCAATCGTGCGCCTTCCAGGCCGAAATGAAGGTGAAAAACACACCCCTCCGGTCACTACAACGGAGGATGGGGTGAAGAGGTTCGACAGCCAAAGGTCCGAAGTCGTGCATGTTTTTGCCCCACCCCTCTAACCGTTCGATCCCTCGTGCGGCTCGGAGCGAGGTGAGGTCTAGTTGCGCCCAGCACCGACAGTACATCTCTACATCTGCGCGCGGTCGGGCAGCTCCCCGCGCGCATGCAAAATGTCACGGCACGTCGCTGTCGGCGCCGAGCCAGCCGAGGCGTCTATAATTAGTGAGCGCTAGCGCTTGCGCGAAATTTGAAGGTACGTGCCCGCCAGTTACAGGCCCGAGATGGGCAGTTGCGGGCCTCGCACAACTCCTGGCCAAGATAGTTACAAGTTGACCGTCCCGCGTGTCTTAAGACAGTCGCCCCGACCGTGATGCCCCAGCGTTGTAATTGTCCGTTTCGGTCGTACTAGCACAATCGTTGTAACCAGGAAAATATATATGATAATGCATACCTACGTCGTCCCCTCTCATATTCCGGCGGAAAGGGCTAAATTATATATATATGATCCGCCACTCAAACGACATACTTCGGCAGCGTGTTATACACAGAGCATTGGCAACACAAAATGTCATATACACAAGTTGGCTATACTGCCCTATTTCAGAGTTACAGGGACGCAGATGCAATAAAAATAATTATTGGAATTGCTGAATATATTTAACCCCATTGACTACATTCATGTTGTGGGTCACACACAAGATATTCAAAACGTGCCCAATCTGACCGTAAGCAGACACTGCGAGTGGCTGTGCAACAATGCTAGGAATGTTTACACATGCAAAGTACGCAGACATGGTGTTTGTTTATGGATGCTGTGACGGAAGTGGGCGTGGTGCAGCAGCTGAGTATCCGCGCAGGTGGGATTGGGAGAGGTGGGCCAGTCCCATGGCCGGCGCACTCTTCAGACCTCACCCTGTTGGACTTTTTATTCTGTGGCTGCCTGAAGAGTAAGGTTCACAGCGGACGGCGATCAGACACACGAGACTAGTTGCTACAGGCGATAGCCGACGCCACTGACCAACTCAGAAATGAACTAGCAGACATGCAGTGGCAACACGCCATGATGGGCTACAACGTATCGCTGCCGGTTTACGGTCAGATGTTGAACAGCTCGTGTGAGACATTCAACATGAATGTAGTCAATTACATTAAAGGCATTCAATAATTTCAATTTGTGTTTTATTGCATTTGCGTCCCTGTAACTCTGAAATGGGGCTGCACAGCCAACTTGTGTATATGACGTTTTTTGTTACCAATGATCTGTATAACACGCTGCCGAAGTACGCCAGTTGAATAGCTGAATTGCGGAACATTCTGTATGCTGTTCATGGTAAAGTGGGCATTTTTGAAAGGCCCGCTTAGGATCTCATATTATTCTTCTCGTTTGCATCTTTCCGCCATAAAATTTACATCGCCATGCCATGAGGATAGCCACTTTTTTATACGCCAGTCGAGTGATGGAAACAAAAATTTTTAGGGATCTAAATGTGTTACTCATGTGCGAATTTGTACTCTACGGGGGGGACAAAGAAAGAAAAAAAAAACGCACATTTTATTTGCCATAGGTTAAAAAATTCCGCTCGCAATAAAACGTTAAGACTTGAAACTATTTCACTTTATTTGCCGCCAACTTAACTGGGGGCCTGAATGCGGTTTCTTCACACTTTTTGAGTCAGACCTTTGAAGAATCACCCCATGTTCGACGTGTTTGGTAATTTCTAAAGCTGTCACGTATTGCAAGCGTTTTATACTTGGGTTAGTGTTAAAGTACATTATTTTCAGTTAAATTTAACTTTTACTAACATTCTGTTCATAAAATATAATATTTCAATAATTATTATTATGAATAAATATAAGGGGGGGGGGGGTTATGCATTAGTAATGCCGGGTAAAGTCTGTTCACGATAAAGAGAGCACTTTTGAAATGAACCTTAGAAAAAAGTCACTGCCCCTGCCTGCATAAATATTAATGGACCTTCGCCCAGTAAAGGTGGTATCTATGGATGGAAAGTAGTTCCATATTTTAACGTCGTATAAAAAGTGTTAGGTAGCCATTTCTGACAACTTAAATTATTTCTTTCGTTTGCTGTTTTTTAATGCATCGGAGTGCAAAAATAAGCAAATTTGTTAAATATTTACTTTCTAACAATGTTACAGTTTCACTTGACCGACGCACGAATAGTGTAATGAGGCCCACGGCAGTGTTAATTTTTCATAAGGCGGAAGAGTAAACAATGTGCGTGCAAGTAGATCTTAAGCAGGGCTTTCAAAAGTGCTCATTTTACTGTGAACAGCATATAAGAAATAATTCTTATGGAAATTATTACATCGAGTGCGCACGAATCCGGTTCGGTGTCCCTTTGGTGCAATTCTCTAGCTTTGTTTGCGCGAGGTGGAGGAATAGCCTGGAAGTAGAACTTCAGCAAGGCTTCAGGAAAGTCTGAAGTAACCGTAGGCATCCCACAGCATATACGTAGTTAAAGGTAAGTATTTTTTTCCAAGGGTTGATTTCGAAAGTGGTTGATTCAAATGTAAATCAGCAAAACATTCTGTATTTCACTGCACGCTACCTATAAACCAAGTACGGTGATATTTATTAAAAATTAATAACTTTTAACGTAAGTTCATCAGTGCAGATCATTATATTTGCATCCCTTTTCAAAATTTATTGTAATTCGTTCACGCTTCATAGAAAAATTAAAATTTGCGCAAATCTGCTCAATCATTTTTTTTCTTTCCCCCGCCTGCTAGGGCAACGGTGTAGAATCGCAGGCCTCTGGAGGTAAGAAGATGTAAAACCACTTAGCTCAATGTGATTCCCGATCAACACTAGCATGGTGCGGAAACGTACTTAAATATATGTACCTGAGTACACAAAAGCGAAACTGTTTGTGATTTACCGTTTATGATACCTCCACTATTCATACTAGTGCTGTAAATTTTATACCTCTTGTAATACAATGAGCCAACATCCCTGCTTTTAATATTATCTATGAAATGATTTCATATTATGCGTTCTTTTTGCAACTACATTGACGGAAAACGTAAATGGTGTATGCGGTTATACTACAACTCAGTGCATGAGAACTGTATTTTTTTAAATTATCATAACTGTATTCGGAACAGCGGTTATCAGATACCGATTGCATTATTTTAATTGTATTTAACCTCGGCGACAAGGTATAATTGATATTATTATCTGTAAATAACCAACGTAAAATACATTTAAACAGAAAATTTACTGACTTTGAAGCAGGCGCGGATACAAGGAGGGGGTCATGGGGGTCATGGCACCCCCCCCCCCCCAAAATCTTAGACAATTTTTTTGCCACGGAAAAACGTTTGTGAATCTGCCATAAAGCTGATCGCATTTTAGCGTTTCTTGGACAGTTATTAGCAATGCAGCAATACTATATTTATTTGAGAGCACTCTCTTAATATTTGATCAATTTTTTAAATTAACATGACGACAGTGAATACCATCAGCACATGGCGGGAGAATGAACTACTACACTATAGTGACACAATATTGATACTACTTATAGAATACTCTCTGTCCGTTCCCGCGCAGGCGTGATGACTGCGGTAACTCACACTTGCAACTAACTCGCACATTTGCACGGTACATCCGAGTAAGTCGCTAATAGGGAAGAGCTAAGCAGTTACTTTTCGTTAACAGTTATAACTACAGCAGTTACAAAAAATTAACCAGTTATTTAAACAGGTACTTTTTAACTGTTTAATGTGGTACGTTCACATTAAAGAGTGGTTTATCAATTAAAAATAAAGTAATTATTAACTTTTAAATTTGCAATATATTTTCCAAAAAGACAAAACTTTAATGTTTCAAGTTGTGTCGTTTGAGAACTTAAAAAATGTGGTTTGCAACGACTATATCTACGTTGTTGGTGTGATGTGTTTTATTGACACAAGAGAATTGCTAATAAAGTTTACCTAATAACCCTATTAAAACGATGTATCGCACTAAAATTACAATCACATTATTTGCAGTTTGTGTTTTTGATACATCTAGAAACGACACATAACTTTTCTCTTCGTGTTCTCCTAGATAGCCCGTTGATCCGATAACATACTGTTGTGCACATAGCTTTAAAAAAGTTGCCTACACAAATAATTTTAGGATTTTTTTAAGTTCAAAGCCTAACATTATGAAAATTTGCAATGAATAGTATAATACGACTTGAATTTGTCCTGTGTGTATTTTATAACAAAATTTAACTGTATCAGAATTTTTTTTACATTTTTGGAAAATTAGTTTTAATATACGACTTCGCAGAACACATTGGCTGCCCCGATCACGTTGGGGTCACCGATCATAAGGGCCCCAAACGAGGAAGGGTACAAGGCTCCGGGTTTGATATAGGTACCTTTGTAAAATTGTCCACAGAAACAAATAACATCTTTAAAAATATAACCATTTTTGACATGTGTATATTCAATGTTTAGGTTCAAAAACTGCTTAAATAGCACCCATTTTATCATCAAAATCAAAATTTTCCCGGGGGAGGACTCCCGGACCTACCCGCTTTTAGTTATGACCCCTGCGCCAACACAATTTTGTTGTGACCCCCCCCCCCCCAACCCAAAAAAAAAAAGTCTAGATCCGCCCCTGCTTTGAAGGCTTCTGGAGGCTCAACTAAAATGTACAACAGCAAAATATTATGTATTTTACTGTAGACTACCTATAAGCCAATGTACGTTATTTTTATAATTATCAAAACCGCATTCGGAATGGCGGTTACCAACTACCGAAGGAAGTGAGAGTAAAGCTCACTATTCAGTTTTTGAATTATTTTAATCGAATTTAACCTCGGAGACAAGGAAGAGTGAGTTAGGCGATAATCGCACAAATGTAATATTTTGTCCGAAGGTTTTCCATTTTCGAGAGATAAACTTGTGAGTTATTCAGTTCGCGGATATTCTTACCTTCACAGGCAGTTCGGTGTCCGACTTTCTGAATCTTGCTTGTGAATAGTTTACAAAAAACGCTTCGTAGTGTACTTATTCATCGGAACTCTTGTGACACTCCAAGTAGCATCTCCACAAGCGTATTAAGTGACCGCGTTAGCCTCAATTTTAAATTAATTATATTTCATTTTCCCCATTTTTTAAAGTTTATTAATAGGAGTGATAGTTACTCGATTGTCTACAATAACGTATAGTAAAAAAAATAGTAAATACATGGCAATTTCAGAGAACTTCCCAGTAATTATTCACCCCTTCCCAAGTCCAAACAGAATAATTTTTTCTGGGAACGTGTTAAAACACAATACCATTTAGGGTATGGGAATAAATGTTCAACAATTGCCCTGGGTAAAGGTTATTGCAATAAAATGTAAGTTTTCGTAGGCAATGTGACATATCCTATGCATGGACACTCTTTCACAAGGTTAAAATACACTATTGTTTAAAAAAATCAAAACACTGAATGTAAGTTGGCAAAAATAGCTCTTTACAACCATTACACAACGTGTCCCTGAATGTATGTTACAAATGTTGCGAGGTAATTCCTTATGAAACATGAGACAGAAAATATATAACGACTAGTAGCATAAAGTGATTATGAAGAGGAGAAGCTAAAGGTTTTTCAATGAATTTATTTAAATATATTATAAACTACGTGTGATTAAACAACAAATTAGTGGATGACGTTTGGTTGATAAAAGATCACAAACTTTAGAAAACACTGTACATAAAACCATTTTCCTGAGGTTGCCAGACTATTATTGCAAAAATAATTATACTAGCCCCTTGCTTTTCTCAAGTTTCGATGCTCTCAAGCCAACCATACTAAATAAATGAATGCACGCCTACGTGGGTAGGCAATACTTTTACCACCCGCGTAGCGCGTGTGGCATTTACTTGTATTATATTGGAAAGGGCTTATCAACGTCCCCCGGTGTTAAGCATGAAGGTTTATCAGGAGACAGCATACAAACTAATTTATTACCCAACATGGGAGTAACACCCACGCCTTATCTGCGACTCGAACCCGGAACCTCCCGCACCACATACCAGCGGGGCTCCAACCGACTGCGCCACGGGAGGTCGGCGATGGGTTGTGACGGCACATGTCCAGTGATATGACAGGTATTGTTGGCGTCAAACGTCGTGAGGGCTGAACCCCCTAGTCCTAGTTCACCTCCCGCTCCCCTGGAGCTCCCCCTAGGTTTGGTCTGTCGCGTCTCTCCCTTCGACCGCATAGTGTACTGTTGAACGACTTAATACGCATCCTGCAAACATTCCACTGACTACTTCGGACAGAAAAGTTTGAAAAGTACATCAACGCGTCTATCTCTGACATTTTTGTTTTGTAGCATAGTTTCTTGCGCGCCAGCGTACGGTACTAGATGTTCTGGGTTTAAGTCCCGCGCAAAACGTGGATGTATTATTTTTTTCAGCTACACGTCTTCGAAAATTGTATTGGCATGAACACGAAATTATTACAAAGGTGAGTGGGGATAACATTAATATCATAGTCAGTACTAGAAATGAATAAGTCATATTTTTGCTCACTTTGGCAAAATATTTTATTCAGTATTAAGTGCTAACAACAAAAAAGAATATAAGATAAATAAAGTAGTTTCGCTGTAATTGCATGGTTTTATTTAAACTACGCATTAAGATTGAAAACCAGTAAGTGAGACAATCGTGCGAAAATATCGTTTACAGGGGTTGATGATACAATCGATAGACATGTCATTACGAAGTTAGTTAACTTATTTTGTTCGCCAGAGTTAGTAGAATATTCCCGAAAAGCGGAATTAAAAATAGTCTACATATAATTAAAATCTTTAAGTTTACAGAACCTAACTGAGTTAAAGTTTCAAGCAATTTTACTGTATGTAATTTGTTTACTTTGTCTTTATTTTTTACTGGCGCAATTAAGTAAATGTTTGCCTTTTCTACCACTGATGTACAGCAAGTATGCATACATTTCAATACACAAATATAAACACCGTTGTAATTCTATCTTAAATATATGTACAAGCTAATTGGTGATGTGAACTAAATGACTATAAAGTACTATGAGACACGATGACTAATTGATTGATCGATACGTTCGGACGAGCCTTAATACAAGATGTCTTCAGAGCCAATGTGGTGTGGATGAATTGAGACGGACATGGAACAGCACCTGAACGCAATGTTAGGGGAAACAGGAGACCCCCGAGATAACCCACCAACCATGTTTGTCACATGCAAAAATCCCGGTTTACATAGCCAGGAACCGAACCCGGATCACAGTGGTGGCAGCTGAACGCTCTGGCACTACCTCAACCGCGGCCCTCGACATGCTGTGATAACATTTGTGAACTAATACTTTTTTTTCAAGAAGCAGCTTCCAGAAGTCAAACCAATGAAAATAATTTAATAACATGAATAGTTAACAACACTATTTTACAAGTGTTATACTAGAAAACTTTAAAATTACTCACCATAGATTGAATATACAAAGGACGATGGATAAAAATAAAGAAATCATTAGGCTCCAAAACACAAAATTTAAAAATTGCAGTGACATAATCAGTTAACAACCACCACAGTAATTAACAATTGAATACAGTTTGATAGAATATTTTTAGGATATGATTATAATACTGAACAATAAACGACCCAAGTATGATCTGACAAATAAGCATAACTAATGAAAAATACTGAGGCACAAGTATTCAGTTGTAACCAATTATACTGAACAAGATGTGAGCGTATAATGTTACGGTACACAGTGACTATGAGAATAACCGGTGATACCAAAATCATGGTGTGGGGAACAAAAAGTTAAAATAAGGGAAAATATACTGAAATGTTCAACTTAAATTTACTTATTTACAAATATTTAGAATTAAGACTATTAATTGGTCAAATGACACCATGTAACATGCATGGTTCCAGTTGCTTCGGCAAAAAAGGATTTATGTGATATTATAAGTACAGATAAATGTGAATAGCAATTTTACAAACTGATAACACATACTACGGATATGTCCGAATATAGCGTTGTTAACAATGTTTATTAACTGTTGTCGAGAAAGCTTAGGGAAAAGTAAAACTATTCCTAGCTCACTAATTAAAAATTGATCAAGCAAAATAAATTAATGACACTGTAGAGTACATGTATCAGTAAGACATAATCTAATTTCAATATTTACAATGGCTAAGCTAAGCAAGAGCTGTCACCATCACACTCACTAAAAATTTCTTGCTCACTGTAGCTGTCATGGTGTGAATTTTTTTCGGTTTCATCATCTGTGTCGTCACTGTCACTGTCCAGTTTGATTAAGAATTCATCTACTGCTAACTCCATGAGGCAGTCGTTCTTCCAGTACTCTTCTTAAATTCCTTCAACGTGTCTACAATATCCCACCCAGTCTTCCTTTGTTACGGCTTCTGTTGTTGACGTTTAATCTTATCCCAGGCTAGTTCTATGGCATTGAAATCGCTCATATAAGTGGGTAATCTAGGTACAGTATGGCCATGTAGCTGGAATACCCTGTCAACAGCGAATATTTGCTCTCTTGGTCGGCGTTTTTTCAAGCAATTCAATAAGAGTAGCTTTTGTCATTGTTTCGTCGCAAGAGACCCCTTTTCCTTGTAGCAACGCTACTGCGCCAAATTTACAATTTTTAAATAAAATCTGTTGAATGGTTTATTTGACTGAAAACAATACTTGCATATTACTGACAAGTCACTGATAACTATTTACTATTGGTGCACTATTTTAAAAGCATACCAGTTCAGTCAAGAAAATAAACCTTGCCTTTGATGCTGTTCCGAGAGGTATTTATCTTAATCTGTCAAAGTGACTAAATATTACTAAAACACTCTGATGACTTATCTTTCCTTGCTGTGTATAACTTATATATACATCTTGGGCCGCGTGCTACTCGCCATTGTTCACAGCCCTTCACTACTGCAAGGAACGAGGGCTAATGTGTTTTGTACGGCACGTAGCACGGCGCCGAGGCGTGGCCACTTTCTTTCTAAACCCCTAACCGCCCTTGGCATGGGTCTTCCTCACCCCCGCGCACCGAACCCTCGCGAGTCTTGGCGACAACAGTATATTTAGTAGAATTATTTGCAACGCTTCTTTGTTAATTTCGACAGTTTGCAAAGGTACAATTATATTATTGCTGCGTTTATCATCAATCAACTTTATTCAAGCCAATCGAAATATTTCTTACGAATGAAAATGTGTACGATGTGTAACAAACAGTATTATTTGTAGCGAACATTTCGAATGGCAAGAAGTGCAGTTATTAGTATACTTCCATTAACCTCCTCGCAAGAAACATCCCCACATACGCGTTCGCGGGTGACAGATGTGTCGCCTACCCACGCAGGCATGCCACCACACACTTCGACAATTGTTGTACTCATTTCTCGAGTACGATTGGCAGCAGTGTTTTTCACCAATACAGCCATATTTTTGTATGTGTAAATGTTGACTTCAAGCGTCAAAACCTGAGAACTGAGAAAAGTTAAGGTTTATAATGATTTTTTGCGGTCATAATCTTGTAAACCCCAATTTAATTTACGAAATAAGATAATTTTACAAACCAAATCTTCTGAGGTTTAATCCTTTTATGAAATAAACTTTATCACTGTCTTTTGATAAATGTCACGTAGTTTCTAAGTAATGTAATTACAAAATATCTTGTTTTATTCGCGCATTGCCTACCCTCTCCCCCTCTTAGTATTCACTTTATGAAACGAGTCGTATAATTATGTTTTGTGTCTTTCTTTTAACGGGGAATAACTTCACAAAGTTTGTAACATACTTTCAGGGACACGTTGTATATGACAAGAAATTTTGCGCGTGTCATGTTTCTAAACCACAGTGTTGTGGAAACTCGATATCTGTGGATTGTTTTAAATTTTTTTTTCTTTATTTCAGTTTTTCACCTGAATATAAACTCGTTTTTTGAAAGTAATCAACTGAGCTTGAATATGTAATATGTAATATTTCTGCACAACTTCAGTTTTTAAACGTATTGTGGAGCAATCTTTCCTTTGCAGTTTTTGTCCGCACACGTGCGTAGGAAGTTCGTTCTGATTTTCGTACTGTCATAAAATGATGTGTTATAATAATAACTCACTACAAATTAAACTATAACAACTTATATTTTGCCAGCTATTACTAGAGACCTGAATAATTCGTGGTTTCATTTCAGGGCATGCTAGGACTCAAATCACGTATGTTTATTATACTTTAGCCATTGGTCCCCACGGTGTTTGACACCTCAAGGAGAACGCTGGCCCAGTAGTCGCCTTCCACTGTAACAGCAGACAACCAATGCGCAGTTGATATCAGCATATTTGTACATACGACTGTAGAGTGTACTCTGTACGTCAATGAACTCGCGAATTTTTCAGGTCCTTAGCTATTACGAGTTTCAGTCAGCCGTTCGGTTCAACTTCCTTGATATTCCACCACGAATGTAACGGCTTTCGCGATCAAGGAGTGAGTGAAAATATTTGGGCGGTCTTGACAGCCAATGAGGGTAAGCGAGGTGAGTATGGAGCTGCGCTGGGATGTAAGGGGGTTTAAAACGGGAAATCCTCGAGAAGGCTCGTCAACCAGCGGCATCGTCCGGCACGATTCCCACATGCGAAAATCCCGGAGCGACCTCGCCGGGGATCGAGCCCTCTTCACCCAGGTAGGACGCGAGTAGTTTAAGCACCAAACCACCGCGGCCCCGCGATCGAGGACAATAGTATTGGACATGAAGTGATGAAACAAACTGGTAGCTACGGTAAACCACGCAACCTATGTTGTCCAGAACAACTGGACTGACTTCAATCGTACATTTATGCAACGAGAATTAGTTGGTTTGCGGTTTAAAAACTTTTTTTTTGTCTGCTTCGTTTTTTTTTTTCCCCCGCCTTTTGCAGGTCTTCTAGTTATATAAATCCTGGTCATGTTTACAGAACGCCGTATTGCTGCCTATCTAAGCACCACTTATATAGACAACTCGATAACATATTATTATGCTGTTTTAATCCCGTAAGATCATTTTATTCCGCCTTCAAATTGCATTTCACTATCATCCATATTTTTTCTCATCGTGGATGGACAGTATTTAGACGTGCGAATAAAAAGTAATATATTTTCGTGTTTTCGACGCACGACGTTTTATCAGACTAAAACTTGTTGACTGTTATATTTTAGCGGCCATCGAACTATCACAGAATCTTCAGATCGACGCAGTCATATAAGTCACCGATGCTAGGCGGTTTGTAACAGGGTTTGTTGTGTTAATTTATGAACAATTCCGTACTGGCGCGTTGACTTACTGAAGAATGGATTTAAACACGAAATGTTAATGAGACATAAATACAAGATTAGATAAGGGGTTGCAAGAATTAGACTTCTGGACCAGTGGCGTTTATTCCATAGACGCAAGGTAAGCAATGCTTGCCCTATACATATTGTAAATGTTTGATCCTTTATAGTTTTCGCCTTAACTATAAATTTAAACACATTTAAATCTGAGTTTCCCGTTTCCGATTCGAGAAACAGAGTGTCTGTAACTTCCGTACTGTACAGGCATAGTTCTGCTTTGTAGTATTTATTTCCACCAACGGGAGCGACTAGCGATTAATCAAACTCGCAAGCGAGTTACCCTGCCTCATTCCTTAGGCAGGGTGAGCAGTCGTTCTGTTTGCGTCTTCCAGTCCTCTTTTATCCTTGAAAGGAGGATGAAGGTGTTCGGGAAAACGGGAGTTTTCTTATGATTTGTAATATGCTCTCTAAATAATATTCAGTTTAATTATTATTACATTCATTTCGTTTCCGTTTTATAACTGCTGTTAGGTATTATAAAACGATAAATACTTGGAGGGTAAGCAAAGTTGTAAATTTCGTTTGATAGTAGAAATTGAAAATGGAACCACAGCCCGGTACCAGCAAATGTTATCTAAAACACTCAAATATGTGGGGCCATTATAATGCTTACCCTGTAAAAAAAAAAAACACGCCACGCCACTGTTCTGGACTTATGTGAAGCGATCGATAACATTAACTAGTTTACACACTACATGACTAGGAAGCTGAACACAACACAGCAACTAATTCAAAGCAGCGCAAGCTCAACAGGAAACAAGATCCCGAAGTTTATTTTCGCTGACTCAGATGGGACTATGGGTAGAGCAAGCGATAGCGCACCAGCCATGCAGATCGCTAATGAGATTATTTATCAGGCAGCGTGGCAATGGAACATACAGGCACGTGCAAAACAACAGTCACAACCTCAGCGTAGCGTACTTAACCACCGCGTTCATCTCGATCTGACACGGCGCGTATTGTGTGATCTGCCAAGTATTTCCAGAAGTAATTGATCGATGTCTCGCAGCCTGCTCATTTTTCTTATTTTTTTTTAAAGAAGGATAACACAGAATTACAGGCGGTATTACTTTCACTGGGTTAACTGCAGTCAATATAATTACCTCAGGAAGTGCGAATGTGCTACACATACGATCTAAACAGCCCAACCATGATAGGGCGGGAATTGTACAACATCGCTAAACGTCCACACACGCGTGAATATGTAAAGCAAGATGGTAATGAACTGACTAGATAAAAATGCACTCGAATGAGATTACTACTGGCTGTAAGCAAGTCAAAGTAGCGCGTATTTCCACACTTTATATAACAATTTTTTCTGAACGTAGCTGAATCAAGTTAAAGGGCCTATTTTAAATGAATGCGCTACATAAAACTTGAAAATTGTCTTTTCCAAAGCATAAGCAAACCAATTAATATTTCATGGGTTGAAGAATTGTTTTGTGTTATTGTCTTCAGTTTCGTTACAAAAGGGAAAAATGAGAGTGTACAAAGACCTCCAGATCTACAATTTATTTACGAGCTGTTCTTGTCCTTCGATTCTGCATGGCTTCTTCTGATGTCCCGGAGAGCGTTACATTGCTTTTACCACATAGCCCTGCCAGGGGTCGCACCTACCCATAACCCTGCCCACCCTCCAACGAACCACGTGGTAACCCCCTGAGGACCCTGGTGATGAGGGTGGCCCACCTGACAATGACCTCCCCCCCCCCCCTCACCCGATCCAGCAGACCCTGTACCCGATAAGAGGCCTCTGTCCGACTTCTCAAACAGGAGGATACCAAAATAGTGCTGCAGTTTGAAGTGTGGAGCAGATTGTGGAGCTAATCCTCTGCTGTGGTTGGTCGTTGGTTGTGGCAGATAATCAATTATGCGTTCAAGCCCTTTTGTAAGTATACTCATATTTACCGAACGTTGAAGATATAGTGATCAGATTCATAACATAGACATTATATCAGGTATCCACCACGGTGCTAAGGTCATTTAAGCCCTAAGACCTTTCTGATAAGGTCAATCATGCATTTAAGCCCTTTTATGATCATACTCATAATTTCCGAACCGTTGAAGATATAGTGATTAAATTCATAACGTAGACATCGTATCCGATATCCAACACAATGCTACGGCAATTTAAGCCCGAAGACATTTCTGACGCGATGATCATAGCTTAGATGTTTTGGAAATCATGACTATATTTATAAAAAGGCTTAACTCAAATTAAACGTTTGTCAGAAAGGGTTTAGGGCCTAAATGACCTTACCATTATGTTGTATGTCGGGTACGATGTCTATGTTACGAATTTGATGAGCATAGAATCAATGGTTCGGAAATTATGACTGTATTTACAAAAGGGTTTAAACTCATAATTGATAGTCTGCCACAAGCAACGATCAATCACAGCACAGGATTAGCACCGCAATCTGCTCCACATCCTAAGGCAACAGCGCCAGTTTAGTGTCCTCCTGTTTGAGACCCTTCCAAGGTTAATCTTATGGCACTACGTCTGCCGGTGACCAAGATGACATGGAACCCCCACGCTCTTACTACTGGCACGGAATGCCGCCGCCGAGACCGACTGGGAGGCCCTGGAGTCTCTCTGTGTCGAACTACCACCAGCCAAGCTGGGGGAAGCATCCCCACAGGAGGCTACAGAAGACAATGAGCACATGCCCCAGCCTGATGCTGGTAGAGAAACAATCTTGAGTAAACGGCTTTGAAGCAGATCTCGGCGAAGTGGATAGTTGGAACGAAGACTCAGTTCGAGAAGTCCTGGTTTCTAATCCCGTGTCAGGCATGGATGTATATGTCATTTAAAATTTTTACATTAGGTCTTGTTTAATTTGTGGGAACTCTCTTCCCTTCTCCAAATGCTGCACTTGCATAAAAGCGCGGGCGTTGAGAAACGACAGTAGAAATACGTCAGAATCCAAACAGTGCGCATTTTAAATTACCAAGTTGTTTTACTAGCCACCTTCTGTTAACTGCTGCTAGTACTAGAGCAAGATTCACACAGCGCCCCAAATCGTGAGTGTAAACCAGTGTAACAATTCCACTACGATGAAAATCACTGAGGTCATCGTAGTGAAGTCTTCAAAATGGTCCTGCAACAGCAGGGCAAATAAACATAATGGTTTCCATAGTCCTTTGGGATGACATTTAGGATCTATCAAATTAACCTAGATATACCTTACAAACAGGGTTGCGATACATTGGCAGCCCCAGAGTTACGCAAACACACTTATTTGTCTTGAAGCCAGTAGCCAGAGTCTGCAGCGTGTACAATTTACTGGAAAGCACGGACTAATTCTGTGGGCACGGACATCTCAGTGTTTGGTGGTATCCAAGCAACAGTTGATCGCTATTTAAGGTGCACGAAGTTCTTGGAGTCCGGTTGTTAGGGTATATTCCCTTCGGGGTCAAAACTAGGCACCGCCACCACGGGCCACCGAGGAAGATAATGGGAACTGCTATCATAATTCTGAACACTAGCGAGAATTGTATTGCTGTTCTCCGAGCCGAGTCAGGCTGAGTCTCCTGTAACTGGTCCGAAACGGTACGACAATGGCTAAGTCCATAGCAATTCAGTGGTGCACAGATCCATCCTTAGATCTTACAAGCCCCAGATGTCACCAAAATCCAACTGATACCACTTCAGTCCTATTAGTAAGTCCAGACTGTGCACGCCTACACGGCGTTAACACCGCAGACAACACAAGAATTACGCTTTAGTTGGCTGCAGTTGAATGCAGTCCAATAGAAGGATATACGCGCCTTCCAATCGTGGTGGGCGGAGTGCGACCAACCTCACCTGTCAATAGCACATGCCGGGTTTTCCGACACGGGCCACCTTGATGGGACCGAGGCCTATCCAACATCGACGAACTCGTTTCGTGAACAGCAAACCCTCGCCAAACGACGCCAGTCTTCGGTTCTGCGAGATTTGCAGTGGTCGGGCGGTTCCGCGAACTGGACAGCGTAAGCCGCTGTCTCCCCTACTTCCTTCCGAAAGTAGGAAGTTTGGATTTCAAAGTACCACTGCACCAGACTGTACATGCGATATCAGTTAAAATAAGTACTTCACTCACTATCAAACTCGTCAGATAAATATGATTTATGTTGCATAAAAAATAGCATATATTTTGTAACACTAAAATAATGTACTATAATTCACTTATTTAAAGTGGTCGCGGTGGTGTAATAGTCGCAATACTCGCATCCCACCTAGGCGAACCGGGTTCAACTCCCAGTGGGGTCGCTCCCTAATTTTCTCACGTGAGAATCATGCCGGGCGAGGCCGCTGATCGGCGGGTTTTCTCGGGAATCTCCCGTTTCCTCACCGCTCATTCCTCGCCTTGCTTAAACCCCGTCGGCTCTCAAGACCACTTTGCTAAGAGCCGTCCAAACCTCTCAACTCCATTCCACTTATTTAAATGTTTGAAATATCACTTAGTGAGAGTATATTTTCAGTCAAAATATAAGCGTATTTTCATTCTGAATGCTTCTAAAAACAAAATACAGCCTGCAAACCTCCCATCCCTCCTCCATCAATAAAGAATATTATAATATTTACTTGGGTTATACGTAATATAAAGTAGTAATAATATTCGCGAATATTTTAATAAATTACTTTATACACATATATTCCATACACGAATGTTATAATGTTATAAATAAAGTTAATGTAAGCTACATAAATCCACTCCATTGGAATTATTATGAGAGGTTTTAATACAAAAAAATTTAAGAATCTACAATTCATTAAAAGTATACGTATATTATATTATTTTAAAAAATTAGATAAGTAACTTCTAGAAATTATTTTACAGTGTTACAAAATACTGGCATTCTTGTTTGATATGTAACATAAATCGTTCTTCTCTGACTATTTTGGTGTGAGTGTAATACTTTTTAATGATTGCTGCATGCTATACAGAATGGTGCAGTACTCCAATGGAATTCTCCCTCGCTACCTTCAAGTGACTGGTGTACGTACGGTGCGCGTAGGTTGTGAGCCGTTCCCTCCGTACACAAAGTGAGCAGGGCGTTACCAGCTGGAGCAGTCCGCCGCGGGGACGCGCGGGGGCCAGGCGCCGGGACGCGCCGACACCAGACGCCTCAGCAGCCCCGCCATGGCCCTCGCCCTCGCCTCCCCGTCCCCCGGCTACAGCCTACAACCACACAACCACACAGCGGATACAGTAAGTACACCCGTGACGAGAGGAGACGGCGCGGCTTCTTTCATGTGGGCGAGCTCAACCTCCTATTGGCCGCGTTTCCACTCAATAGTACCTACACCCCCTAATAGGCTGCCTCTCGGTCCAATCGGCAAGCACTCTTCCAAGCGCCACCAATCAGAGACTTTGGAGCGTCTCACTCTTAGATTGCAGTGTGCGGTGTAATGAACATGCACTCTCTCTCTTTCCAATGCACGATTTCTGTCAACGCTGTCCTTGTTCCTGCGGGCGCTGTTGCCTGATAAGTTATTTTTTTCAACTTCGAAAAAGAATGCTATCCACGTTTAGTGCGCTCAGTCCAATCACAATGATAGGGTTTCTCACAGGCTTCAGTTTCAAAGGAGCGGCTCCTTTGCTCCTTAGCTTTGTGTCGCAGGATGGGATTCCTTTAAGAGTTGGCAGGGAGGTAAACAGATAAAAAATTATCTTAATCAGCCGTTTCCTTCACCGCCCACTTGTTTCTCAGCTTGCCAGTTACATCACGAAGCTAAAGCAATATGGCAACAGTAAGCGCCATAAGACCTGTACTGCAATCAAAGCGTTAGGACGGATTATACCTGCCCTCCTATTGGTGTGCTCAGAAGAGTGCGAGAATCATATGTAAACTAACTGTTTTCCACCTCAGCCCAGTCAACTGCGATTGTTCTTCCAGTGTCTCGCCTGGAGAAGAGGACAGATTTCAGGCCCCGAAACGTCGTGAAGACATTATTATTTGTGTTATCATTTTTCGCCACTCTGCGCACTCTCTGTTGGTTTATCTGTTCTTTTCTCGGTTAGTTTCTGTGTTTTTCGTAGTGTTATTGATTTATTTGGTTTAATAATCTGATAAGTAATACTTTTATTGACTTGCGTTTCATTGTAGTTTTTGTCCTATCTCTGTGTGTGCTTTGAGTTTCATTGTTTAGCTGTGTTCTCTGGTATAGTTTTTTTTTTGCACTGTTTTGTTCACTCATGTGATGCTTTCGTCATCGTGCTGTCTCCTCTTTTTGGTTTGCTTTTGTTGTCTGCCCCATTCTGTAGTAATAAATCGTTCGTCCGTCTTTTTGTCGTTTTAATCATATATATTAATTCTTCATCGACTAGGAAACAGCTATTCCTAATTATAGACTGTTCACGGTAAAATGAGCACTTTTGAAAGCACTAGTTAAGATCTACTTGTATGCACTTTGTGTATTCTTCCGTATTATGTAAAATGAACATTGCCATGGCCCTCGTCACTTTATTCATACGTCAGTCTAGTAAAACTGCGAAGTTTTTTGAAAAGGAAATATTTTACAAATCTGCTCATTTTTACACTTCGGCAGATTAAAAAAAAAATACAGAAAGCTAATGAAAAAATTTAAGTTATCACAAATGGTTACCTCACACTTTTTATTCTAAGTTAAGATATGGAATTATTTTCTATTCATCGTCACCAACTTTACTGAGCGCATGCCACTTAGTGCGCCCGTTAAAATATATGCAGGCAGGGGCAGCGACTTTTCTCTAAGGTTGATTTCAAAAGTGCTCACTTTATCGTGAACAGCCTTTATCTGCGTGTGGTGTTGAAATTTTTATTTAGTCTCACGGTAGGCAATGGACACAGCCCAATCAAACCACCATAATAAAGGGCTTCGTGTCCGACCGGCTACTGCGTACTGCGGGAAGTTCCCCAATTGGCCGCGGCTGCCGGCTGGCAAGTACCTAACAAGGCGCTGATTGGCGCACACACTGAATATGTATCAGTGAGAATGTCACTGTTTCCTTCAGTTAACAGTATCTCACTTATTCAAGTGTCACTTCAGTGAATTTAACTGATGAATCAGTGAAAAACTGCTTGTTTTCCATCAGTGACATTTTCCACTGATTCATCAGTCATTTTGTCACTGTTTTTCAGTGGTTTGTTTTTTGACTGATGGGTCAGTTAAACGGCGTGTAAAAACGGAGTGTTAAACGGCGAGTATAAAGTGAAATAACAGTGCATGAAATAGTAAAACCAATAAATGATATACTTCCTAAAATGTGTTTTGCCTTTCAAAATACAATTTGTCATGTGATCATTACAGCACTCCGTTTGAAGGTCTCAACTGCATATCATGTGGCGAAGAGAGTGCACTCATATGTACTATCCATTTTATTAATCCTAACGGTACCAATCAAACCAAAACGAAAAGCGAGCGCATAGAATTTAAAACTATACGCTTCCGATGAGGAAATATAATACATATATTCTCCTCTTTGATATTAACTTCACTTGGTAGCTTAGTGGCGCCGACCTCCGTGGCGCAGCTGGCCGTGCGCCGGCCCATGGCGCAGGGGCCCCGGGCCCGAGCTCCGGGCAAGGCATGGGTGTATACTTGTGTACGCTCGGCCATATCCCCCCGCGTGAGCCATGCGGCTAACACACACTGTCACACGTCGACCACGCTCTGTCAAACGGCAAAGGTGGTACGGTAACGGTCTATAAGCTAACCGGAGAGGGTGTGTGAGTTCAATCCCGACCACCTACGGATACTTTTGTTACTTTTTCAAATTGCTGTAAATTGCGCAGTATAAATAGTAAACTACAGTAAATACGTTTATTTCTCGCAATTATTTGACTAGATTCAATGAAAACAATATTTAATTCGCCGCTGCAGTTGGCCGTCACATGTTCAATCAGTGAAATTGTTCCAAGTCACTAATTCAATCAGTTACATTTTTCCACTGAAACAATCAGTGGTTTACCACTGATTCTAAGTGGAGGCATTTTCACTGATTCGAATAGTTGAATTTCACTGCGAATCAGTGGGTTTTCCACTGATTCGAATTTAGAGTGAACGAGTTCAGAGAATTGGACGGCTCTTAACATTGTGGTCTTGCGAGCCGATGAGGGTGGTTGAGATGAGTATGGAGCAGCGCCGGGAATGACAGGCCGGAGGAAACGGGAGATCCCCGAGAAAACCCACCTACCAAGGGCATCGTGCGGCACGATTCCCACATTCGAAAATTCGGAGTGACCCCGCCGGGAATCGAATTTAGAGTTCACGGCGTTCCGGCCTGTCGCTGGCTAGTGACGCCATTTTGCTGGCGTGTGCTGCGGCTAGTAAACGAAAATCGGACATTGTGTAGTTTATGTTTAGTGTCTCGGTGCATCAAACGTCTATGCGCGGTGTATGCACTTAAGACTAGACAATTCTTTCACTAGTCGCTCCGTTTTGCCATTGGTCGCAATTGGTCGTTCGGGCCACTACGCGGGTGATGGGGTCACATTCGAGAAGTCGCCTTTTAGATTCCAACCGGCTGTTCTGGGAATGGGTTCACGCAACCTGGAGTTTCTTGGGAGTTAAGTCCCTACTTAATCACTGTACTAGAAAAATTTAATCAATTTATTTGTACTTAACCTAGAACTGAATAATATTACCGTTGATTTTTTTTCGCTGACACTTTACTGGTATTATTTATATAAATGAATTGTAAAAATTCTCACATCCATTTCGTGTGAGTCAAGACATCAATTGATGAAATAATATTCGCTAAACATTTATATTTCTCCTGTTGTATTATTTTTGAAAACACATATGCAGTGACATAATAACACAAGTTTTTTCCACGTGAAGAAGGACCGATTATTATGCAACGTATATTCGACGGTAAAAGAGTTAACGCGTATTTTTATTGTGGCCGAATTAAAGTTCATGAGACCATCCTGAAACACTATGAGCCCACAATTATTAATATGACATATTTGTATAGTAATGCAAAATCATTCCTCCAGACGCTTCTACAATCAAAAATGAGAAGAAAATACTCTTTGGCTTACTATGTTTAATTTAATTTAAACCCTGTCATGTAACGTGTCTGCAGACGAATATTACGAGACGAATTCATGTATGTTATTATTAAAAAATATATATTCTTTCCTTAATGTTATATATATATATTTCTTATAACATTGGATTGTTTTTTACGTGTAACATTTGTGTGAACAGTTTTTCCTTTCACATCAAATAACTTGCAGTACAAATACAGTTATGGCGTTAGTAATTCTTTTTTATGTCCTGTTTGTGTAAGCGATATACGTCTTGTAAAAAAAAATAGGACATCCCAGCACACTTGTTGATATTATTACTTTTAATGCTTAACATGGTGGTATCTGTCAATACTTTATAGGGTGCGCAATACCCTCACAGATTGTCAACAGTCTCCACTAAATAAGTATTACTTTACATTAGCAACATTTTCCCATTTATCTTCTGTTGTAAGTTCTAATATATCTGTAATCTTTAAAATAAAGATATAAAATATAGAGGATGCCTTTAACAGTCCGAGATAATGTTGTAATTACCATACTTGTTTGTTAACTCTACAATAGTAGCTCTGTAATCTTAACAAAATCGGAGGTTACCTCCAACAGTCCACGACTCTGTTATAGCTACCCTACTTTTTCTGTAAACGTTTGAAAAAAACAAGGGGGTGATCTTTACAGAACATTCTGTTGCAGTTACCAAGCAGCACTGTTGGGTTTACAATATTTTGTTTTGTTATCGCTACAATACTGTAAGATTGTATTCACAACTGTCTGTATTGTTCCTACAGCAGAAAACACTGTTCTGGATACAAAAAAGAGGGTTCCTGCAAAAAAAAAAACTTTTAACAATATTTAGATGGTTCTGCTAACAATCTGAATTGTAAAGTATTACAGAACATTATGTTCCTGGTACTAACGTTTAGTTGTCGCTACCATATAATGTCATTACAGAACTGTTCTGTTCAATTCCGTCTGCTGATTTCTTTCAGTGTAGCACACAGCATCAGCATACAAAATGTTGAAACGTCATAACAGGTGTTCGAAGTTAGCTCTGCCCATAGCAAAGCACTGTTCCGAACGTTGGGCGCATGCAGCATGCACGGAGCATAACCGCCGGATGCACCCCCATGGCCATTGCCATGTCCCAGCACTCGCTGCATGTGAACTCCATGCGCTTTTTAGCACTACTGAGCTCGGCTTGTCCCCTTTACGTATGCCTTACGACCGACACATTGGTTGCAGCATTGGAACAGCACCTCACCTCTTATCTAAGTGGAACATTCCGTGTTTGCTACAATGGTTTTTAGACTTTGCATGTCATCTTTCTCGTAAGCGAAGGGTCTTACGCATTTTTACCAGAGAATGTTTTCTACTTGGTTTTGATAACAGATTCGAATGGTGCAGTCCGTATCTACGAATTACCTGATACTCTGTATACATAGGTTATACATAGCGAGCCTGCGCAATAGTGTGCCAACCAAAACTGCATGTAAATAGTGTTCTGTTGATTGTGACTTATAATGAAGAGATCCACAAATGTCGCGAGTTTAGTTGGCGGCAACGGCCAACTCGACTGTCCTGTACTCTTCCCAGGCGTTGTAATTTGTTCGTTGGCCGGTGCCCTTGTGGCGAGCACTTTGTCCGGTGAACGAGGTTGTGTGCGATTCAATCGGTCTTTATAAGTGCGTACTGCAAGTTCACAGTCCTAAATAGCGTGCCAGGAAACGAGTGGTCCAATAGCAGAAGTAACAAGAAAGTACAAGCAGCGCCAGTGTTTGAAGCCCGTACTAGCACCGCCTGGAGTTGAGAAAATGTCGGGGTATCTATTAATAACTGTTTATTTAGCTTTATTACTTCTCGAAAGGCTTGTGCCCGGTTTCACCAACATCTTCCCCGATCCGAGATCGAATGATCCTGCTTCCGAACCAGGATCCAGTTTGGCCTTGGTTCCAATGTAAGTGTTTCACCAACGAAATGTTATGATTCTGGATCTTCGATTCGTCGATGTTAATCCCAAAGTGAGAGCTCGAGATTACGTACGAGACAAATTTTGCTATTGGTTCGTAATAGGCTATATTACGCCATGGAAGTAGGCGTATTTTTCACTATAGATAGAACTAGATGTGCGACGTTTTATCTGTTAGTGAATTATTGTTGTACGAATTTTACTGAATAATATTCAGTGTCGATCTTAGATCCGATCTCGGATCGAGTTTCGAACCACGATGGTGCAACCGGGCATTAGTAATAATTGTCACCCTCATTGGGCTTTTTAAAATTCACTGACTGGAGACTGCTGCGTAAAGGACTTGCGAATACGTACGACTTTCACACAGAGCATGCTGAAAGATAGCAATATTTCTGGAAGACTGTACTCGATTCCAACAAATCTATCACACAAAGAGTTCTGTTGCAGACAGACGGAGTTACGGGCATTTAAATGTAAGAGCTACTCGTTTCAAAATTTCTGCCTTCTTTAATATGCTTTTCGTTACATGTATCTGAAAAAAACTGAACCGCTTTGAACCATATTGGGCATGACAGCAATTACGCACTAAGTACACTAATTAGGTACATCTTTAGTCGGCCTTGTTGAAAATTGTTTCCTAAAAAAGTAAGCATTAAGAAAATTGCATTTCGATAACTTAACGCCAAGTTTCACTGCCTTATGAGGCTGCGGTGGTGTACCTACTGGCGAAACTGCTCGCCTCCCGCCAAGGAAAACCGGGTTCGACTCCCAACGGATGACACCCTAGCATTCTGCCACTGCTCCGTGGTCACCTAACTTTTCCCATCAGTACCATTTAAGAATATTCAAGGCAAAATGTTGTACGAGACAGCGTAAATAACAGCTTCTCAAGATTGATAGGCTATTCACAGTAAAGTGAGCACTTTTGAAAGCCCTCTCATTTAGAATAATAGTTAATAAATTAATTTTATTTTAGCCGTAGACGTCAACTTACGGTTGCTGGAATACAAACACTGTGTTTATTACTTCCATGGCAATATTTATTTTAAAAAAATTAGGGTTGAAGGATAAAAAAATAGCTGGAAGGAAAAAGTAATTAGATCCTCAGAATTGCTCACATTCCCATGAAAAGCCTATATCATATTATTCTAATTTCACTGCATTTATCGATTTTTTAATTAGTTATCTGTCAATAATAAATAACCAAAAAATTTTTCTTCACGTTAGCAATATAGACATTAGAAAATATGCAAATAAATGCCACATGACCTGTTAATCGCTAAGATAGGATAAAATACAAAATTTTTGACGAAGGTTGTAGAGAAAATTCCATAAATTCACGATTGCGGCGACTTGACCCCCCTTGAGAGTGGGGTAGACCCCCCCCCCCCCGTCCAAGATCAAGAAGCGAGGGAGCGATATACGGGCGACACTAACACGAAAGCCTAGTGCCTTATCGCTCCTACGCGCAATGCGTACAGTGTTTCCGTCGTTAACTCTGTACTGTGCAAATTAGATCTGTAACAGTGGGGATTTATTACACGTGACAAAGAGACCACAGATTAAACTGCGCCCGTATATTGTACTTTTCTCTTGCCGCTTAAGGAAACTGCATAGGCAAGCTTTAAAAACGCGATATGTGACCATTTTTACGAATTGTTTTCTTCTAGAGTACACTTAATATGACAAAAGTAAAAAAAAAAAATTAAAAAAATAGCGGCCTAGATGATCGTCTTTTATCTTTTCTGACAAAAAGTCGTACTTTCAGAACATTTATTTACCGAAATACGCGTATTCGCGCAAACAACTATTTCACAAAACATGCAGAGGTCCATCTCACTCTCAAGGGCGTTCAAGTGGTTAAAATAAAAATTTTACATTCCTAACATCCTGTAACGCCCTCTTTCGATGTCATACGAAATCAACAGACTCGAAACAAACTATGACAGCGGGAAAAGCGATATTTTTAAGAACATGATTGAACGAGTAAGTAATACGCGAGACTGCAGCTAAAACTAACTGTTCATGATGATATAACATCGTGAAGAGTATGTCTTAGTCACTTCTTTATTCGTATTTCAATTTTAATTTTTTAGATAAAATTTAAAGTCAAAATAGCTAGAAGTTAGGCGCAGGTAAACAAAGCGTCTGATTCCCAAAAAAAAACAAAATCTTTATATGATGTTCTTGTGACTTCAATAAACAATATAACTTGGGCCAGTATTTTATTCGACAAAAAATCCGAGTATATTATAGACTTAAAATCTGTGTGTACACCTTAGCCGTGGCTATAACTCCATTGGCTGCTGCTGTCGTTTAGGCATGTAACCGAGCCACACTGTAAAAAATTCTCTGGTAAACTTCCTAAAATGTAATGGAGGTTTTTAACCGTATGGAAATGATTCCACCCATCAAGCTGCACACATAAAAGGTTATTCACGGTAAAATGAGCACTTCTGAAAGCCCTGCTTAAGATCTAATTTGTATACATGTTGTGTATTCCTCCGCCTTTTGTACAATTAACGTTGCCACTTCATTCATGCGTCGGTCGAGTGAAATTGTGAACTTATTAGAAAAGTACATATATTACAAATCTGCTCGTTCTTACACTATGATGCATTAAAAAAAAAAAACAGAAAGCGAAATAAATAATTTTAAGACATCACAAATGGCTACGTAAAACTCTTTATTTGACGTTAAGATATGGAACTACTTTCCATCCATCGTTGTCAACTTTACTGGGCGAACGTCACTCAGGGCGCCCGTTAAAATATATGCATGCAGGATCAGTGACTTTATTTTTAAGGTTAATTTCTAAAATGCTCACTTTTTCGTCAACAGCCTTTAGGAATGTTTAGCGTCGCCACTATACAAAACTGGGAATTTCCCTACGCATTTGACTATTTGCTGAACAAAAGGGGCGCTACGATGAATGTATAGGGGGAAAAAAAAATTACCATCCCCGCTTTTTCACTAAGCGTATATGCTGTTATGGTAATTTCCCGAACAATTTCTTAGAGTGCATTCAGAATTCCGTAACTCCGACAATGAGCCTTAGTGATTCGCGCGCAAACAGTTAACACGGATCAGAATATTGATTCGGCTAATCAAGAAAGCTGGACGACACTATAGCGCTTTGAACTATAACTTGACGCGAAATCTTTCCGCAAAATATCGCTGCCCCTAAATATAACTGAAATCAATATTTGTACTGAAACAACATTTTTAAATTTGTACGAATCAGAATTATACCACGCTATCATAAATATCATGAAAAGAAACTACAAAATATAATTAAAACGTAGAAACAAATTTGCCCAAGTGTTTAACACGTACGCATACTTACAAGGACTATTTTTACTGCATAAAAATTTTTGCACCTTACATTTTTTTTTTTTCAATAGTGACATGTCAAGATCACAATTGTGTTTCTGGGACACACCTACACGTGATAAAAAAAATAACTCACCGAAACGAGATGATTCACATTGGAATAAGATAGCGTTGGTTACTTAAATAAGTCTTTCAAATCATTCTGCGAAACGTTTTAACAGTTTTTAAGAAATTGTCGAAAATAAGGAAATTTTTGCACACTTTCGATTTGTAGCAGTATATTATTGAGTGGTCTAACCACTACACAACCGCGGCCCCTTTAACCACGTGTCTCGCACGAAGCCCGGGGGGCAGTTGTGGGCCGGAACAGAACCCGGATGCGCCCGCTCACGTCGAAACTTTGTGACGGGCCCGCACCCGCACATACATATTCTGCCCACGTATAGGCTGTTCGCGGTAAAATGAACACTTTTGAAATCAACCCTTGAAAATTTCCGCTGTCCCTACCTGCGTGTATTTCTAACAGATGCGCATAGTGGAGTGCGCCCAGTAAAGTTGGTATCGACGGAGGGAAATTAGTTCCATGTCTCGACGTTGAATTAAAAGAGTTCGGTAAACATTTTGTCAACACTAAAGTGATTTATTTTCACTCCTGATTTTTTTATTGCATTTAAGGGTATGGATCGTAAATTTGGTAAAATATTTACTTTTATAATAACTCTACAGTTTTCCTTTACTGACACGTGAATAAAGTGATCAGTGATCAGGCCCACGGCAATGATGATTTTTACATATGGCGGAAGGATATACAGTTCGCTTACAAGTAGATCTCAAGCAGGGCTGTCAATAGCGCTTATTTTACCGTGAACAACCTATACTGCTGTGTATGAAAAATAGTTTAAATTATAACGTAACCTTTTCCAGAATTCTATTTTTTATTTAATAGAAAGAAGGTGGAAGAACCAATACAGTCGACTCTATATTCATTGTTTCTCAGGGAACTGAAAAAAAAGAGTTTCCATTCATGTGGATTTTCAATTAACGTGATCTTGAAACGCACATAAATAAAAAATGGGACCACATAATATGTTCCATGGATGCGCATTTTCAGTCCATCTGGGTTCAATACATTAGGGTTCCACTGTAATCCTGTATGGCGGGGAAGGGTTCCCCTTAAGGGCCTTATCTACTGGCATACAGCTGCGAAATTTAAATTGGAAACCCCACGTTGCAGAAATCTCACAACAGTGCGTTAATTTTAAAGATAGGCGTCTCGAACAAAATGTATTCTTCACGATTTTTTTTATGAGAAGTACCCTACCGCGGAACATTTCCATAACATGTATATCCCGTTTGCATAGAATTTTTTGAAATTTATTTTTTACAGAAAATTTACATACTACCTATAGATATTGAAAATATAAGCTCCTAAGAATCTTCTAAGAATTCGCGAAGAATACATTTTGTTTGAAACGCCGATCTTTTAAAAACCAATGCCATGAGACGAAATTTTCTTAATATGGGATTTCCTATTTAAATTTCACCGCTGCCGTTTGATAGGCCAGCGCTCATAACGGGCCTGCCCATCAAGTCGGCAACCACGAACTTCAAATGCAGAATCAATGTTAAACGAAATTCCAACTCATTGCGCCAATTTTAAAGATAACTATTTCAAACAAAAAGTACTCTGCGTGCAATTTCTTAAGGAATGTTTGCTACATTATGACATCCTGCTGATCATTTTGTTTAATTTTTTTTTCTGAGATGTAATATTGAAATTTACATCAAAAAACAAAAAAAAAAAAAAGATTACTAAATGATTATTATTTTTTAAATATAATTTTATGTAGCAATATTCTCTGAGAAAATCGCGTCAACGTGTTTTTGTTGGAAATAGTTCATTTTAAAATTGACGCAATGAACAGGAATTTCGTTTAACATTGATTCCCCATTTGAAGTTCGTGGCTGCCGGCTCGGTAGTGCCGATCACAGCCTGTGAAGTGAACAACAGTGTAGTGATGGGATAATCACATAAGTTTGTCATTCGAATGAATTCGATTGACTTGTTCTAATCCGTACATAAGAATTGACCACAAACACTGCATATTTCTATAAATTTGTTTAAAATTATCCTCTCCAATTTTTTTAAATAATCTGTTGTTTCGGAATTATATTTTATATTTTTAATGAAAGTGAAACATGCACGTATTTGAAATGTTTTGTTTTATTTAAGTATAAACAACTGAAAATCGTGAACAACAGAATTATTTTACAAACGATTATCCCATAGTTACAACAGTGAATGATGACGAACTCGGTGCGGTGCGAGCTGACACTGACCTGTCGCAAGGAGGTGGGGCGTCGAGAGTGCGCGAGGCGGCCGCCAGCAGCAGCACGAGGCAGACGACGGCGTTCATGGTCGCCTCAGGGCGCAAGAAGAAGAAGAAGCAGTAGAGGCGTCGGCAGCGACGTCTGTCTGTCGTCTGTCGTCAGCGGCGGACGGCGTGCGGCGCTAATATACCGCGCCGCCTGCAGAGAGGGAGACAAACACCGTGTGCCAGGGAGTGTAGAAAGGGGGGGGGGGGGAGCGCCTCGCCGGGGCACGAGGTACCGCGGCCCCGCCAAGGTCCTCCTAGTCAGGGCCGCGATCACCCCCCACCCCTTCCTCCTTTAACACAACAGCCTACGAGATACGGCGCTCACGAAGACTTGATCAGGTTGAGGTCGTCGCCCGGCACCCGCGCGCTCTGCGGTCGACCTTCGCGGGCGGGACGAGGGACGAATGCGCGCGTCGCCCTTACAGGTGGCAGGACTTGGTAGGATCTTCACGGTAAAGTGAGCACTTTTGAAGACAACCTTTGAAAAATGTCACTGCCCCTACCTGCATATACCTCCATATATTTTAATGTGTACAGTAAGTGTCATGCGCCCAGTAAAGTTGATAACGAGGGAGGGAAAGTAGTTCCAATATTCAACGATGAATTTTAAGTGGTAGGTACACATTTTTGAATATTGTAATTCATTTTTGCTTTCTGCCTACCAAGCTCGGCAGTCGCGAACTTCAAATGGGGAATCAATGTTAAACGAAATTCCTTCTCATTGCGTCAATTTTAAAGATAACTATTTCAAGCAACAAAAAAAAAAAAACACGTTGACGCGACTTTCTCAGAGAATATTCCTACATGAAATTAATATATATATCCATCTTTTTTTGTTATATGTAAATTTGAATATTTACATTTTATTAAAAAACCATATTAAACAAAAACATTGGCAAAATATTTTATCGTAGCATAATTCCTTAAGAAATTTCACGTAGAATACTTTTTTTTTTTTAATAGCTATCTTTAAAATTGGAGCAATGAGAAGGAATTTCGTTTATAATTGATTCCCCTTTATCTTAAGTTTGCGGCTGTCAGCTTAGTAGGCAGGCCCGTTAATGCTTGTATATGTAACAAATCGTAAATGCGTAAAATATGCACTTTTCTAATAATTTCAGTTTCTCTTGGCCAACGCATGAATTGAGTGATCACGCACACACGGCAATGTCAATTTGACATACGGCGGAAGAATACCTGGTGGGCACGCAAGTAGATCTTAAGGAGGGCTTTCCAAAGTGCTCAGTTTATCGCGAACGGCCTTTACGCAGAGGTGAAAACCGCTCGCCTGTACCGCGAACGACAGCGAAATGGGACGCCGTTCGTCCAATCAGCGCCTGGTGACTTACTCGACAGCCGGCAGGCCAGCATATAGGGAACCTCGCGCAGCCAATCAGAGAACTGGTACGCCCACATCAAAGTAACCGTCACGCCATTTCGTTTCTGTCTACTGACATACTCTGTGCGCCAGCTGTGCAGATGCTACGCGGCACCGATCACACTCACGGAAGTTAGGAAAAGCTAACGGTTCTTTAGGAGATGGTAGGACGAGATTCCATGCCTAGGTTACGCCCATTGTACGTAATCTTTGATATCGTGCTTTGTTACGTTTTTAAAAGTAAATAACTCGAAAATGTGGATATAGAGACCTTGCCATTTGCCTTAGTCTGTAGAAGAGACGAATTCTGCATGTCACATAAAGCATAATTTAAAAAGGAGAATATTTTTATCGCGTTTTTTTTTTTGCCACTAGACAACGCATGGCGAAAATAAGGCGGAGGGAAAAATAACTGCAGTTAAATTTTACGTTTCTGCAGTGTGAAATTGTCAGTTATTATGTATACCTTGAAACTGCAGTTTTGACACGAAAACGAAAATTGTCTGCATTAACAGCGCGAGCTGTCCTTGAAGGTGGCGCGGGGCTACAATTGGTCGGATGACACTTCAAGGAGGCGTATCCGACCTCAAGTTCTTCACCTCAACATCCTCGCTCCAACATTTCAAAGTCGTGAAAGTCGGCAAATAATGCGATGAGTAATACGTGTCTCTCAAGATAAACTGCCAAACGTGCCTGCGTTATTGCGGTTCACGACCCAATCAAATTTTCATAAGCGCCTACAAAAAAAAAAAAAAGATTTACATGCATACTTAAATAGAAACATGCCAGTAGAAAATTATCCAAATATTCCCGTAAATTTCTAAATACTTAACATTTAAGACTTGCATAAATTCCGAAAACAACCAGAATGTTAAAACACCTGACAAAAATATTTTACTATTTTTGAAATAACAAAAAATAAAAGTTTGATTTGCTTTCATAATTTTTATAATAAAAAAAGTGATTTTCAGCTTCTTTATGTAAGAGTGACTCATTCGAGACATGTTACCAGCTTTATATGCCAGCACGGTTTACGGACAGAATATGTCTCGTGTTAATAAATCTAGCGGCTCCAGTTTGCAAATCGCCAGCCTGCGATTATGTATATCAACAGAACATTCCCACAAAATTGAAAATTAATTTACGGAAAGTTAACACTAATTCTCCTCGTAATACCAGTATTTTACGTAACGTTACGTTTACAATACAAATGTTAATTCTACTTAGGTTAGGAGCAAAACGAATTTTCTTGCGGGAGAGTTTAGCATAGGGAAAATTCCCGCCGCTAGGTGCGCAGTGTTCCAAAGAGGTCACTTAATCTACGTGAATGATAAAAGAGAAACATTGTTCTTAGTTACAAAGTTATTTGACATTTGATTTGTATTTATTGCAATTATCCTGATTTTTAACGTAGAGAATAGAGAAAAACATGGTACACATGCGACACTAGCGCTTTCCTAACGGCGAAAATGTTTACTTGCCCAACTTTTAACCTCGATCTTCCCAACCTGAGTAGAAGTAACCTTAAGCATGCACATGCGACCACACAATACGGCGAGGAAGAAAATCCAGACACTTACTTCAATAGCTCGACGGCTTAGTGACTTGCATACTACAACAAAATCATTTTTTTTTTTACCGCCGTTTATTAAAGTCTCTGCGTTTTCCGGTAGGGTGATTGAGCTTCTGCTTACACGCTTAACGAATTGCACAAACCCAAACACATGCCGTACGTGGGGCTCGAACCCATAAGTTCATGGTCCGGTGGCCGGCTCCACCGAATTGAGTTACTCATTAAAAACATAGCATGTAACACCCATTTTAAAGTGTTATTACAATAAGGTACACATTATAAAAAGGCAGACTGCACTGTATAAGTATTGTTATGCTGTATTCACAGACTAAAGATGAGGTAGAACCAGCAGTGACCTATCAAAGCAACACAACTGTCCAAGTCACATGGTCAACAACTGTCCAAGTCACATGGTCAACAACTGTCCATGTCACATGGTCAACAGTTTTGAACGTATTGCTACTATTTTATCCAAGTCAGTGGGCTAAGCCAAGTTCGTTAAGGGATGGAGGTCTTATTTAAATGAAGGAGTTATTTATAATTTCTTAATTTAATTTACAATAACTTCAAACAAAATTCTCTCGACTCAACATCTCACAATAAATTTATATCGCTTGTTTACAATTAATGACTTCGATCAATCAAATTTGCAATTATCTCAAAGGAATTAACGCAATTAAATAATTAGAAATCGGTCCCAATATACAGTGTATCAAAACGTATTCAGTTATAAATTATGTTTCCATATTTGACAGTTCCAATATTTATAATAAAATCCGTATTACATGTGAATTCAATCCCACCTCATTTTATTCGATTTCCCGCCAGTCTGCAATGTTCTAGAGTTCTCCGAGCGCCCTCACGCACACTAAGCTTCACTCGTCGGGTTCCAAGCCATCTCGTCCATTCGCATCACGAACACATCGTCCGTCATCGTACCTACTCAACTTCGCTCTCGCATTCAGCCAGATGGCACTCACCAAAGACTGCCGGCAGTCGAGCAGTGGCTTGTATTTATAGGGTCGTAGACCGTCACCCAGAAATTTCGCTAAATTCCGCGTTGCGCTGAGGGTCCTAATTCCCCGAACATTCATGCGCATCCTCTAGATTTGTCGGCTTCTCCAGCAGGGGGTGGAGGAGGGGCTGTGACGCCAGTCAGGTCTCGCCCCTGTCAATCATTCCCGGCTGTCCCGGGAGGAGGAGGCAGCGAGAGCATCTCCCTTGGGGAGAGGAGGATCGAGGTGGGTCACTCCCCCCTCTCGCGCATAACGGGAGCTCGCGGCCGGTGTGAGCTACAGCTAGTAACAGTATGTGTTTATGTCTTGATTTTCAAAAGACAGACAATGAATAAAATAATTTTATCAATTTGAATTTAATCAAACTGCATTGCAAATTGGTTAGAGGAAGTATACAGACAAGCATCTCAAAGCACTTGTTTGCGTAAAGAATGCTATAACGTCAAATCCTATCATACGATAGCCGTATTGGCAGAAAAGCAGTTCAATGTTGGGACACGGAAACTAGTTCTGCACAGTTAGCGAGAGCGCTCTACTCCATATTCACTCTACGGTCGTATTACTACATTCAAATTACTTTCTGCAAAGATATTACTAAGGTTTATTCTTCCTTAATATAATCTAGTGGTGAAATCACACAGACCACAGATACGCGTGTCCCCAACACTGACTCGTCCATCGCCAATATAACTGTCAGTTGCACGGTCAAGAAAGGCGGACGTGTTTGATTTTTATATTTGAATTTTCAAACGGGCCCATCTTTTTGTACGAAATATTTTTTTTTTTTAACTTGAACATACTTATATTCTATTTGCATTAAAAGTTGGATTAGACGAACTGCACAAACATCTGATAAAGTACTTGCTTACGCAGTGTTCTAACCTCAAATACATGTTTATAGTGTTTTTAATGGTACTACTGGAAGAAAAATAATCCGTCAGAACACGGAGAGCAGCTACTGTGCAGCCCCACGTATACTCTACCTTACTTCCTCTTAACGTGAACTCATAAAGCGACAGAAGTATATAATTCCCAAGCGTTTTACTTCCTTTTTTGAGAAAACTACGAAAAAAAATAATGGCACGGAGCTACGACGAACCATTGTAATAGCCCTAATTACGTATATGTTACCGCCTGAAGTGGAATGGAGAGATCTGGGCCGATGAGGGTGAAGTGACGTGAGTATGGAGCAGTGC
Source organism: Dryococelus australis (assembly GCA_029891345.1). NCBI lineage: Eukaryota > Metazoa > Arthropoda > Insecta > Phasmatodea > Phasmatidae > Dryococelus > Dryococelus australis. Next base: position 55,902,938 of record CM056999.1, read on the forward strand.
TGGAATGCAAGGGCGGGGTAAGCGGGAGATCCCCGACATCATCCCGCACGATTCTCACAGCCGGGAATCGAACCCGGTTCGCTTAGTTGGGAGGCGAGTAGTCTACCCAATACACCACTGCGATCTCTTCTGCCTGAATTACAAGGGTGTTAGTGATCAGTAAAAAAGGCTTAACTTCTTTCAAATCAGATACAATTTTAAACTCTCACAAGCCTAAACAATTGCTAATGTCTCTTTTTAAGTTTGTAAATATCTTTTCCCAACATCAGTAAAGCTGCAGCGTACATAACTAACTATGCGGGATGTTTTCTCCTTCTTGATCTGTATAAGCACTGCCCTCAAGCCATTTGAGCGTCTTAGGTTGTTAATGAAGTCGAAATATAAATTGAATATACTGAAATTGGGATATACAAAATACCAACAGTAAAAGTCGTTCTGGAAATGTGATAGAATGCGACAGATGGAACCCAGATATAGAAAAGGACTCTTCAGGCACCTGGGAGATGCGGTGTGGAGTAGCTTGATGACCATTGCACTCCCACAGAATACTCCTCCACGAAACACTTTATCAGTAACACGTTATAATATAATTAATATTCAAAAGCAAATATTCATTCCCTTTCTTTCACAAGATATCACACTCGTCTGCCATGCTCAGAAACTGACACTCCGTCGACATGAATAGTTTTCAAAGTGTAAAATCCAAAATATGTCTGAAAGCCTGCTTGTGAAGTTTACATTCGTTTAATGTTAAACTTAAGAAGTGAAGGCTCTAGAATTTTTTACACATTTTAGTTGTAAACGTACAGATTCATAACTCACTGTATTGGCACCAACTTGTTCGTTCTGTTTCTGTCGTACGTTAAAAAATTACCAAAAATAGTTATGAGCGCCTCACGACGAATTGGTTTTGTTGTCATCCGTAGGACAAGTGCGGTACTTAGAGTGTTTGTATGTCCGTTGCACGTCTCCCGTTCTAATGAGGCTATTGTTTTTTGGGCCGTCAGTTATGTAAAGCCTGTATCAGTTAGTGGGTAAATAGTTAAGTAAGTTATGTAAGAGATCATTATTAGGCAGTTACAAATCTATTATTTTCAGAAACAATTCTCCACGTAAACGCCGAGAGTAAATTCGTTCCCGACAAATCGATAAAAATTGTTTGAAAGCATGGCATAATTACATATGGAGCCCACTAAGTGGTTGTACCTCTGAATTAAAATGCTTACTACAAAAGCCGGCAGAAGTGTGCGCATACATGTGCGCGCTGAAATGAGGAAAGCGAAGCAAGAAGTGTGGGTGTTTGGGGGGAAGAGAGAGATGCGCGCGCAGGCCTGGCCGTGCTATCAGCTGTTCCACAAACGTCAGTTACGGCGGGCTCAGTTGTATGTGAGGCAATGGAGGACGCAGGACGTTTGCAGAGGCACAGGAAAGTTATCCCTAGTGTTACAATATTGCACTTACCCACGATATCCATGAATGGCCAAATACCACAAAAAATGATACAACTGAAATAGTTTGTAACACTCGGTGCAACGTTGCGTGTATTCATTTACGCGTACATTTAAACAAAGTATAACTAAACAGTAACTTTAGGCCATTGCATTTAGTTGGAAACTATAGAAACGTTCCATAGCTTCATGTGCTTAAAGTCGCGATAATGGGTGTTTTTACTCATAGTGGACTGTCCCGCGGTATAAAGAAAGCATACACACAGAATATAATATAAAATAAGAAATAAAATAATAAAAATTACACAATGCCGCCGCTGACATATTACACTATACAGTGTAATGACCATCTATTTTACCAATTTCATCCCATTAATCTGTGTGTAAGCATTCTTGCCGTGTTTAACGGTAGTTTATGTGAGATTGTGGTCTGCAAACACCTCGGTGCTCAAATTATCAAGCTCACGCAAATGATAGTAAATCACTCAGAGTTTATATACAATGGTTTTGATTACCATGTCGATTCATGTATTATTTCTAGAATCCCGAATCATGTTCAAAAGTAATGCCACCTGTAAAGATGTATTACCAAATAATGCTGGCTTCGGCAGCACGGTGTAATTACTGCAAAAATACTTATGTAGTCTTTATGATAAAACAATTGTTTGTACTAACGTAATAGTCCGTAATATACTGTCGTATATGATTTATGCCAGTAGATGTTATTCCAAACGCAATAAAATACAAATATTCGATGCCCGGGGAAACAATGTATTGTTGACAACGCTAGAAGAAAATAGGCTGTCAGAAAACCTGCATATTGGTGAAGGCTGTTCACGATAAAATGAGCACTTTTGAAATCAACCTTCGAAAAAAGTCGCTACTCCCACCTGCATATATTTTAACGGGCGCACTGTGTGACATGCGCCGAGTAAAGTTGGTAACGCTGGAGGGAAACCAGTTCATATCTTAACGTCGAATAAAAAGTTTTACGCAACAATTTGTAATAACTTAAATTATTTCTTTCGCACTCTGTTTTTTTTATGCAGCGAAGTGTAAAAATGAGTAGATCTGTTAAATATTTACTTTTCTAATAATTTCACAGTCATTCGACCGACGCCTGAATAAAGTGATAAGGCCCATTTTACTGACGGTGGAAGAATACACAACGGGCATACAAGTAGATCTTAAGCAGGGCAATAAAAGAGCTCATTTTACCGTGAACAGCCTACAGTAGTATTACAGTAGCACAGTCTCGGAATGAGTGTGAAAAACGCGAAATAAGAGCTTTTCGCGCAACTACAGCTGCATCGAATCGGCTAGCGAACAGGCGCTATTCAGATACTCATTACGTTTTTCACAACGATTTTTAATCAAATCTTTCAGAGTGTTTAGCAAGGTGAGCTAATAAATAATATATAGCATCTTTCATGCTTGAAAATGATTCACCTATATTAGAGACATTGTAAAAATTTTCTTAAAAGCTGCTAGTTAGCAGACACCACACAAAAATATTGAGCTGATTTTTAATAGAACGTTTTCACTGATACTTTTCTCGCGTTCTATTGGTCTAGAAAAACGGCCAAGCTATCAATAATTTCCCCAGTGGCCGAGCGATTTATATACATTTATAATATTACATAAACGCAGCCGGACAAAAAATAAAACAAAACTGTTACGAGTAGTGGACTGTACCACAAGAAGGAGTTAGTAGGACCTCGTAAAAAGCTCTAAGAAGACGGCCAAGTTGTTATTAATTTTCCCTGTGGCAGGCTGCACATACCCAGAGTGACTGATATATAGGCTATTCACGGTAAAATGAGCACTTTTGAAAGCCCTGCTTAAGATCTAATTGTATGCACGTTATGTATTCTTCGGCCGTATGTAATATTAACGTTGTCATGGGCCTCATCACTTTATTCATGCGCTGGTCAAGTGAATCTGTGAAATTATTATAAAAGTAACTATTTTACCAATATGCTTATTTTTACACCCCGATGGGTTTAAAAAAAAAAAACAGAAAGCAAAATAAATAATTTAAATTATCAGAAATGGTTACCTGTCCCTTTTTATTCGACGTTAAGATATGGAACTACTTCCCATCCATCGTTACCAACTTAACTGGGCGCATGTCGCTCGGGGGCCCATTAAAATATATGCAGGCAGGGTCAGTGACTTTTTTTCTAAGGTTGATTTCAAAAGTGCTCACTTTATCGTGAGCAGCCTTCAGATTTATATATTGCAAAAAATCAGTCGGACAATATATATATATATATATATATATATATATATATATATATATATATATATATATATATATATGCGTGTGTGTGTGTGTGTGAATAACCTGTATGTGAAGGTGTACTGAAAGACGGAGACGCTTGGCGAATGGCTGCCTGGCCAACGCTGCAGAACATTCCAGTAAGACGAGTCGACGGGATCTGGTAAAGAAAAAAAAAACTCAAATTACTATATTCTTGAGCGCAGATTGGCGTGCCAAGCATGCGAGGACAGTGGGGAACCTGAGTCACTAGGCAAGAGCCGCTATAGCGCCGCCACACTTACTGTCAAGGTCGACGCGGGAACCGCAAACACCAGCCTTGGGTTGGGAATAACTTCGGTTCGGTTAGGGTCGCACGTTTTAACAATTTTATCAGCTTCTGTTTATTCAAATTTATTTTTATTTGATATAACTCACTCGCATTACTTAATATTCTAATGTTATAATTCTGCTTTATAGAAACATTAGTCTATGACCTTTTTTTTTTTTTTTTCGTTGGGTCGACTAGGATCACGTTAAGCCGTCTTGCATTTGGTAGCGAGTTTCGCTTCTCTTGTGCCCAGAATTCCCTCATTCGTTTTAATTCTCACAACAAATTCTATTGCATCTTATGGAATTTATTGTATTTTATTGTATAGTTGGGAGGCAGTTGAGGTTCCCCTCATCATTACTCTCCACCACAGGAGGATAAAAAAAATGGGGAGGGGGATGGGTCAGATGGGACATCCCCCCACCCAGAAAAATTGTTTTTACGGTAAATGTCTTGTGAATGTTTCAAAAGTGAACTGAGATAACATCACAACTGTTTAAAGTACTGATTTTATTTGAATAATTTAATATTATTCCCTAAAATTACGGTGAGACAGGGCTCTCGCACATTCCGTGACTCGGTAAGTCTAGACCTATGTGGATTATTAAATTAAATACGTTTATAATACTGGAATGTATGAGGGCTGGTAGCCGCCATCCAATTGAATCTCCCAAGTCCATTCTTTAATGTTACTTGTTTTTTAATTATACTTAAATGTCTTATACATGGAGGCGAATCAGAGGCGGAATACAAGGGTGTAGGAAACGAGTATAGATAGATACTTACCCAGAGGACGCCTGCCGACCTACAGCAGCGTCCGCCATGTTTCTCACAAGCGGAAGTCGGGCATGATGACGATTACAGAGTTGCCGCATACGAATGTGCCGTAACTTGCACGTTTGTGGTGATGGATGCCACATTTATCTGATTGGGTAGTTTTTTTTTTTTGTTTTAATAAGAAGTCTCATCTATACATAGTATAAAACAAAGTCGCCCGGCCGCGTGTGTCTGTGTATTCGGATAAGGCTTCTAAACTACTTGATGGATTTTGATGCGGTTTTCACCATCATTTAGAGAATTTCTTGAGGAAGGTTTAGGTATATAATACATTAATATTCAATGTAAGAATAGAAGAGAAATGTCGACTTTTTTAATCAAGCCGGAAAAAAAGCCGCTTTTCGGTCGCTTACATGGCTAACGCTGACTAAACCATAAGGAATACTTCAAATTAATGTGCTAGAGAATTGTACATCTCAAAAAGGTCTACAAAAAAGTCCGCGACAGCATATGTTTATCTTATAAGGACGACTCACAGTAACCAATTTTGTCTTTTTAGAAACAGTTCACTTACGGGAACTTTTTGAACAAAACAGTATTAATCTTGTTAGTCTCCTTAAACATTAAGTGTATATACTTGCTGTAAACCTAAACAACGCCATATTTGTAAATCTCACCCGAACGAGGTCGGGACGGGTCGCTAGCGTTTAATAATTGAAGATGTATTAGCTGCAGGTGGAGAGTCTTTCCGAGTAAAATGTGTCGTGTGTGTATGTGTATGCGTGACGCTGTAGTTTACATAGCGATGCATCGTGGCCATAAGAGGGAAAAAGCAGGGGACCGCCAAGGGTAAGTTCGCATTATATTGCTCAGCAAAGATACCTGCAGAAGATTATAAAAGCAGCTTCGTCGCGAAGTGTGTGTACTAGTGCGCGGAGTAACAGCTGGAGATGGCTTCCTCACATTGCAATAAGAAAATGTCCTCGAACTGCTGTGCTGATGCCAGCTGTTGTCGCCGTACGAGGTAGCAAATTCCATTCCAGCAGCAGAAATAAATAAAATAAAGTTATCAGTGGCTCGAGTATGTCACAGTATTTTCACAAGCTTCTATTTAACTTCACTTGTTTGTATGTACGGTAGGCGTCTGTCCGGCGCCCGCCGAATCACTAGCAATCACGATGTATTTGGTGGGCAAGTTGTCGATTACTGGCGGCGTGTGGAGTTTCAGTGCCGGGGAAGTCCTCATTTACACATGGTTGTGTGGGTAAAAGACCATCCAAACTTTGAAACGCAAGAGGGAATGCAAATGATCGACCGTGTATGTGTATGTGAAATACCGTTTGAAGATTCCGATCTGCGTGAGCTCGTATTGAAATGTCAAGTACATCGACATACACACAGGTGAAAGACGAATAATGAATATTCAGCATGGCGGTTGAACTTCCCGCGAAAAGAGTGCAATGAAACTCGCCTGATCGCAAGCGACACCGATGACGGACGAGTCTGTAAATGTCTATCTATATAATAAAATTAAAAAAATAGATGAGACTAAAAGTGAAAAATATATAAACTTTAAAAATACCTTTTAAAACCAAGCTTTTATTTATAAATTAACAAAATATAAAACTTACTACAGGAGTAGTTACAGAATTTGTAGAACTTAGACGTGGTCGAACAGCCATAATAAACTTTAATTCAAATTAATATTTTTGTATCAATTTACATTTAGTATATAGTTAAGAGTCTTACGCAAGATATGTGCTTACTACGCTTACGCAAATGAGGTATACGTTTGTAATGTTCTTAGGTATAAACGTCTTTCACATATTGGGGGCAGAACGTTTCTTTTATGAACGATTTCGAATGCAACAAACACGGCGTAGGTTTTAGCCGAAGGCTGCTAGAAATTCCCGAGCCACTACCCAACTTCCACCCAAGCAATTACGTACAGGGGCCGCGGTGGCTAAGTGATTAGCTCGCTCGCCTCACCCCCCCCCCCCCAAGGCGAACCGGGACCAATCCCCGGCCGGGTCACTGGAGTTTCGCAAATGGGAATCGTGCCGGACGATGCCGTTGGTCGACGGGTTTTCTCGGGGATCTCCCGTTTCCCCCGCCTCTTCATTCCGACGCTGCTCCATATTCACTTCAATCACCCTCATCGGATGTCAAGACCTCGCTGTTAAGAGCCGACCAAATCTCTTCACTTCACTTCAGTTACGTACAATTACTTCATTGTGGGTAGGTACTTTTTCTCATTTGAACTTGTCGAAGTTTCACGGCCATCATTTGGTATCTCTTGTCGAGAAACGTCTTTTTTTGAATGCCTTACTATATACTGTTCACGGTAAAGTGAGCACTTTTTAAGGCCCTTCAAAAATTTCCCTTTCATTGCAATGTGACCAACAAACACAGTGTATACATTTCACCACCTTCGAAATTTAATGGCTTAGACTGCAATAAGATATATTTATTAGTAGTTAATGCCTGTTGGGAGAGCCTTACAAAGTGACCACTTTACTGTGAACAGCCTATAACAGTATAACAGTACTTTTTTTTACGCCCCCCCCCCCCCCTCCGTGATGCACGAGCTCATATAAGGTCCCGTACTGAAATTCGGCTACGTATTCGAACATAGTTCCCCCCCCCCCCCAGGCTATACCTTAAGCCGTGCATACGGATTCAGTAATCTGAAGAAGGAAACGAAGGACTCTAATCGAAGATCCGTTAGCAAGACTCGTATCAGCCACGGCCATGGTCGTGTACACGCGTACTGCAACTTTCTAAACTTATCCTCGTTGGAAAGCGTTTCTTGGTGGCACACACAACAGGCGAAGGAGATACGATACCTACAGGCTGTTCACGGTAGTTTGGTCACTTTAAATCAATCTTTGTCAAATGTCACTGGCCGTTATCTGCACTTCTGCTGACGCGCGCACTCACATGTGAGTTGGCAACACGTCGAGAGAAAAGTTTGTTCGAACCAACAAAATATTTTGTTGAAAAAACGAAACTGGAAAAGCAACTAAGTTGATTTTCTTTATATAACAAAATATTTACACGCTCGAATAAACAAAATATGTGTGTTGGGAAAAAAAAAAAAAAAAAAAAAAAACTAGACTGCCAACAAAATATTTAGTTGAATAGATTGTATATATTTGCTCGGGTTCGTTCGAAAATACAGCTCCAAAGTTTGTTTGTAATTTTTGTGACAAGATAGTAACAGTTTCGGTTAGTGCATGTTTTATATTTAATAGCGGTACAAAAATTCTAATAAAATAAATTCAACAGGAAACTAAAAAGGATAGGCGTAAAATATGCAGTATTTATTAAAGTACGTTGACCAGTATTTGAACAGCATTTATTTTAGAACATTCGCATTTTATTGCAGTCAGATAACGTGAAATTTCTTAAGGAATGATGCAACGTTAAAATATTTTGCCAAACTTTTTGTTTAATATGTTTTTTAAAATATGTAAATATTGAAATTTACATATAACAAAAAAAATGGATAAATAATTTTTTTCAAAAACAATTTTATGTAGCAATATTCTTTGAGAAAATCGCGTCAACGTGTTTTTTTGTTTGAAATAGTTATCATTAAAATTGGCGCAATGAGAAGGCACTTCGTTTAACATTGATTCCCCTTTTGAAGATCGCGACTGCCGGCTTGGTAGGCAGGCCCGTTAAGGCGTATTGCTCGGGGGCATACCATCAGGTTTCGAATCTCGGTTAGGCATTCATGCTTACTTATAGTGACCCAAACAGCTTAATGTACATAGAGCCAAACAAAACTTTAGTTGCCCTACTTTAGTTGCAACTAAATACGAACAAAAAAATAATTTGGTTTCAACAACAAAATATTTAATTGTTCCTGTACAAATTACTAATTTTATTGCGCGAAACAAACGTTGTTTCATTCGACAAAACCTTTGTCTCATTGCGAGTTAGGTAAAATAGCTCTATGCCTTGGCATTGTATTGCAAAGTGTAATGTTTAAATTCACGGCAAGTCAAGCTGATGATTTCTTGCATTATGCCTACACATAGAAATACAAACTTGCGTATTAGTTTTCACATTACGTTACTGAAATTTTTACGTTTTCACTTGACTGACACATCGAAAAAGTGATTTCGCCCACGGCAACGTTGATTTTATATATGGCGGAAGGATACAAAATGAGAAAAGTAGATCCTAAGTAGGGGTCACTTTACAGTAAACAGCATATACCGCTCAGTATGTGATATCTTGCATAGCCTATATGCCTTCTTCAACGGTTTAACATACAGTTAGTAGAGTGTCTGTTCTAGCATGTAGATGTGGTGTTAAGCGAAGACACGGACAGCTGGTTTGAAATACCTGAGAACATTACCTCTCCATTGATGATGGACAAACATACCTTAATCCTGCGTTACCAAATTTAATCTTCGGAACAGAGCAAAATATTTCATTAATAAATCCTTATAACTCAAGTCCGTGATCGCTTTGATATTTGTCAACCTTTGGGTTGACAAATATCAATTTCAAATCCTGATAAATCCTTGCATGTACGTGGCAGTTTTAGACATAATTTAAGTTTGCATGTAAGTTGTAAACTACCCTTCCTCTTACGTTAACCTAAAGACATAAAAACCAAAATTTCTCACATAAAAATTATATACGAACAAAATTCTAAATTTCGTATTAAAACGGTGACAAACGTTAGTTTTACTACAAGCTTTTATTTAACTTGACTTGTTAGTTAGTTAGTTTGTACGTTCGGGTGAAATCTTGCTTGTCGATTTTAAACCACTTCCCGTTATTCAATTGAGCTGAAATTTCGCATACATGTGTAGTTCCCATGACAATGCAATGCGAAGGTACCACTGAGCTGATCTGATAATGGAGCCGGAAGTTACAAGCTTTTATGTAAGTTCACGTGCATTATTTATGTTAAACCACTTCCCGTTATCCAATTGAACAGAGATTTCTTTTAAATGTGTAGTTCCCATGACAATACAATGCGAAGGTACCACACTGAGCTGATCTGATGATGGAGCCGAAAGGTGACCACAGGAACTTTACAACTGCATGCAGTAAACGTCGTATCGAGTTTACAGAATCGAATAACAGTAAAATGGAGATTATAAGTGTCACTGCTGTTGTGCGCGTGCCTTTTTTTTTTTGTAGCGGCAAATGCTTCTGAAAACTATTATTATAGTCAGCTCCTACATTATGTCCCGTACCGGAATGAAAGTGAACTACTGGTCGATCACGATACATCATGGGGATCTTTCTTAGCAAGGGAAAGCCATGTTCGTGATACAAACACATAGTTGGAGACTAAATATTCAAAAATAAAATAAATGTCAAAAAACTTTTAAAACCAACCTTTTATTTATAAATTAACTAAAAAGAGAAAAATGATTATAATAGTTACACAATTTTTAGAAGTTGTAAGATGTGGCCGAACAGCCGTAATAAACTTTACCACAAATTAATATGTTTGTATTGATTTATATTTATTATGTAAAAGCTTGGCGCGAATAGTCAAGAGCCTTACGCACGATATGTTCTTCCTATGCTTACGCAAATGTAATATACGTTCTATATTGTGAATAGTTTAGAGCATTACGCAAGATATGTGCTTACTACGCTTACGCAAATGAGGTATACGTTCTACATTGTGCCATGGTTTTATTCAGGCAATCGATTGATCTTGACGATAGCTGTCCATTGAAACCTGAACGAGCTTCTTAATTTCTCCTAGTCAAAAGTTATACTACGCGGAAGTTATGAAACGCGGCGAAACGAACTCAAAATCGATCCCACCTCCCCCCCCCCCCCTCGATACTTCCAGTCTTCACTCAACGTAAAATATTCTTTGATCCTTTGGTAATCGATTGGTGTGTTTAAGTTTTGAATGTAGACGATATATCCGGAGCTGCAATGCCAAACTTTATACCCAGATTTTGTTATCATCGGATTTTCTGCATTGCCTCCAACTATGGTCGCAAATTTAAAGACGTATTCACGTTCAAAAGTGCGAAGAAACCGCGAACAGACTATAGGAAAGACGAGCAGTGAGTACAGTTTCAAGAGGGGGGACGCAAATTTCGACCGAACCTAACTGAACCATGCGACGTAGAAGCACCTGACAGCGAATCCCTCCGCCAGTCGAAAGAGAGCGAGGACACTGGCAACGTAAGTGACCACAGAGTAAATACGTGCACAGAGTCGAAACGGCACGGCGATTCCTCTGATGTGGACGAGCCCGCTCTCTGGTTTACTGCGCGAGTACCTGGAAGTGGGCCTCGTGTCTGATTAGCTACTGCGTGTTACGAAAAGTTAGGTATTGGCTGGGTTGCCTGCTGGCGAGTAAGTTAACGTGGCGCTGATTGGCGAACGGCGTTCCGACACGTTGGTGGCAAATAACGCATCTTGCTGGCGCGTGTGGTTAAAGTTTGCGCTACAAGCAGCTGTTTCACGCACCTGGTTTGAAAGCATTAAGAATTTGCTTCAGGGAAACACGTGTTAATGAAATTCGTTGAATATATATATATATATATATATATATATATATAACACACATACATACACACACATATATAAGGCTGTTCACGATAAAGTGAGCACTTTTGAAATCAACCTTAGAAAAAAGTCACTGCCCCTGCCTGCACATATTTAACGTGCGCACTGAGTCACATGTGTCCAGTAAATTTGGTAATGATGGATGGGAAATAGTTCCATAAACTTAACGTCAAATAAAAAGTGTTAGGGTACCATTTGTGCAAACCGTAATTATTTCTTTCACTTTCCGTTTTTTTTAATGCGTCTTAGTATATGAATGAGCAGACATGTAATATATTTACTTTTATAATAATTCCAAAATTTCATTGACCGAGGCATGAATAAAGTGATGAGGTCCATGACAATGTTAATTTTACAAAAGACGGAGGAATACTCAAAGTGCGCACAAGTAGATATTAAGCTGGACTTTCAAAAGTACTAATTTTACCGTGAACACAGCCTATATGTATATATATATATACACACACACACACACACACACACACATATATATATATATATATATATATATATATATATATATATATATATATATATATATATATATATATATATATATATATATATATATATATATACTGTTTATGGTAAAGTGAGCACTTCTGAAAGCCCTTTAATTGGAAATAATAGTCAATAAATATATTTTATTGTAGCCTTAGACGTTAACTATCGAATCCGGTGAAATATATACACAGTGTTTATTATTTACATGGCAATATTTATTTTTAGAAGGTGGTTAAAGGATAAAAAAATGTCTGAAAGGAAAAAAGTAACTAGGGTTTTAAAAGTGCTCACTTTACCGTGAACAGACTATACCACCCACGACGTTTCTGAGCATAGAAATACGTGCGTCTTTGCTATCGAATCCTTTTGTAACAATTAAATAAAAAAAATACTGAAAAACTAATTGTTATATTTGCCTGGATACAGAGCTTGAGAGTATAGGCTGTTCACGGTAAAATGAGCATTTTTGGAAGTCCTGTTTAAGATGTACTTGTATGCACGTAATGTATTCTTACGCCTTATGAAAAATTAACACTGCCATGGGCCTGATCACTTTATCCATGCGTCGGTCAGGTGAAACTTTGAAATTACTAGAAAAGTAAATATTTTACAAATCTGGTAATTTCTACACTCCGGTGCATCAAAAAACAGAAAGAGAAATAAATTATTAAATTTATCACAAATGTACACCTAACACTTTTTATTCGACGTTAAGATATGGAACTATTTTCCATTCATCGTTACCAACTTTACTGGGTACATGTCACCCAGTGCGCGCTTGAAATATATGCAGACAGGGGCAGTGACTTTTTTCTAAGGTTGATTTTAAAAGTGCTCACTTTATTGTGAACAGCCTTTATCGTTTCTCACACTCAGTTTTTTGTTTCAGGTTTATAACTTCAAAATTGGCTTTGAAAACGAATTTCGTTAACACGTATTTCCCTGTGATTGCCAAATTCTCACTACTTTCAAACCAGGCAGCAGCCCTTAGTACTCTGTGGTCACTGATAACCGGAGACCGCAACAAGGGACTGGTAGGCCAAGGCTGGGAGGATGACCACCCTACCGATGCCCCCACACCAAGAAGCCTCTTAAACCTGTTAGGAGCGGATTTACATAAATATTTGCAGTTGAATAACAAAACTCGTTTATTTTATGAACCAAGACTATAATTTACTTTTACTGATTCCCGAGGCAAGCTGTCTCCTTCCATCACATGGCAAACGCAACCATAGACAAAATATATAATTATGTACAAACACTTCCAATTAAATCTTAGCTTGCCATAGACATACAACCTACACGCACTGAAATAAAAATAACGAAACAAATTTTAATAGTTTGGTATCCGTCGCAAGCATTCGTCACACAAGACCTGTTTGAGAAAAGGAGATAACGGGAAATGTTGAGTACGCAGGAGTAGAGTTAAGAGCCAGTGGGTTAAAAAGGTGCAAAGAAGGAAAGAAAAGTGATGAGCAATAAATGTCAAATTTGGCTCAAATGTAACCCCTTAATTTAATATCTTACTCTTAGAAGTCCTAGATAAACTTCGAAAGCCACAAGTAAGGTTTGAATTTGAAAAATTTCCCGTGGTTTTTCTATACCCTCAGACCTCCTGGCCGTCGCCCATTCCTCCCACCACCTTCTGATAACAAAAAGATCCAAGTCTGGATCCACGACGCTTTCCAACAGAGGCCTCTACCCATCCATTCCGCTCCTGGATCAATGCGATAAATAAACTAAAAATTCAGAGTATGAATTTAAAATTAAGCTCCTTGAATAAATACGCAATAGTGAAGTATCGGTATTGTTTGAAAATTCCTCCGCGTCTGCCGTTCGAAAACTAAAGTGACAATTCTAGTAAATTTTCGTAGTTTCACTTTAATTTACATAATTATTTCGGTTTCAATGAGAAACTTTCACTTTAATTTAAATTTCCCCAAATTGCTCTGTTATCTATTATTTAATTCATTTGTCTGCGGTTCATAATGTTTTACTGTTTCCTACCAATCGGTAGAGACCTGAACAATTCGCGGTTTCATTTCGGGACAAGCTAGAATTCAAAACCTCGTACGTTTGTATTGCTTGTGCTATTAGTCCACTTGTTAGTTAACGCCTTCTGGACGACTCAAAGCCAATAATAAACACACAATAAAATGCAAACCAAATCACCGTCTTCCGTTAATTCAATAAGCAACCAATGAACAGTGATATTTGAATGATTCTACATACGACAATGGAGTATAGCCTAGAGGTCATTGAACTCGCGAATTTTTCAGGTCTCTACCAATCGGTAACAGCATTCCACTCATCATGCATACATCAATACCTCAGTACAACAGTGTTACAACTCAAAATATGTAGTTTTTCAGGAGTAATGTAACAATTGTATTAACGGAATGTCTTACTTCAGCCCGCCACCATGCTTCGAGACCTGCAAATTTCGCGTTATTATACGGTGACACGTTAAACTTCAAACACATGTACCATTGCAACACATTTTCATTGGACCAATCTTTATTTGAACGATTCTTGATTGTATGCCCCAGTCACGTGCAGTTCAGTGAGGAAGGGCGTGGTTTCACATCTAGGCAGCAGCCAATGAAGTAACGACGTCGGCTCAAGTATATACAGTACTGTGATGTTTAACCTTATGCTAAATAATAACGCGAATTTTACAGGTCCCTAGTCATACTACATTATTACAATGAAATGTTAACCGTCAGTATTAAAGCTGTAAAACTGATTTACTTAATAGAGCTTTCTATACTGCGTACTATAGAATGATTAACTAAAAATCAGATGTTTTCAGTTGTAACTCTGTTGTACTGAAATATCGATGTATAGCGCTGCTGTATAATAATTCAAAGGTTTGAAGAAAAAAATATGCCTTGAAACCCTACGCCAAGTTGGTAAGACACGTGATGCTTTCAGTATACAAAAGTGCCTAATGAGCAGAGGATGTGTTTATCGTTGCAATAAAGCGTAATGATTATCACTAACTCCATACAAAGATTTAATTGAAGAGTAAACAAGTTTCTTTATATGCATGATTCACAAAACTATTACCAGACAAAGATAATTTCAATTTCATGAGCACAACATTAAACTAAAACAATCAAACAAACCACAATGCTTAATAGAATCACAGCACGAAGTCATTAATCTTATTAACAGTTTTATAACCCAGAAGCGAGAATAGAGCATCGAATAGGGACACTTTAAAACTTGTTTTAATTAGTGAGTGAGTAAAGAGTGAGTGAAGAGATTTGGACGGCTCTTAATCTCGAGGTCTTTAGAGCCGATGAGGCTGATTGAGGCGAGTATGGAGCTGCGCCGGAATGAGAGGATGGGGGGGGAGAACGGGAGATCCCCGAGAAAACCCGCCGACCAACGGCATCGTCCGGCACGATTCCCACATGCGAGGATCCGGAGTGACACGGCCGGGGATTGAACCTGGATCGCCTTGGTGGGAGGCGAGCAGGCTAACTGTTCAGACACCGTAGCCCCCTTTTGACTAGTGCTTTATGACTTCTGAGTAACTTCGAAACAAGTGTCTACATAACCAGAGCTATTCTCGTGAATAAAAGAATGTAGTCCTACTCCAGTCATGAAAACTGCAAGGTTACTGCCGTCAATGCTACTACTGCTACAAGATAATGCTGAAATCGTGGTTTATATTACCTAGAAAAGCGATTTGGCCAAAAATATATGTTCTTACGTGTGATGGTTATGATATTCGCATGTCACATGGACATGCGTAAGTTAGTCCAACACACGAAATGATTGAATAATTTATTAACTTTATATTCCGACAAGAAATGCAGCTGAAGACATGTATAAT
Organism: Dryococelus australis; assembly: GCA_029891345.1. Lineage (NCBI taxonomy): Eukaryota > Metazoa > Arthropoda > Insecta > Phasmatodea > Phasmatidae > Dryococelus > Dryococelus australis. Next base: position 55,918,669 of record CM056999.1, read on the forward strand.
ATAATTAAGTTACCCACATATTTTCGCCTCGTATTCCTCATGTGTGACTCATGAATGGCGAACTAAATTGCATGTACGTTAGGATACCAACTTTTAGCGTGATAAATTCTGGGTTAGAGTCTCGTATGAGACATAGATGTGGATATGCCGTGTTTCAATTGGTCTCAGACTAGTCACTCATACCCGAAAAACTTGCAATACAGCGTGTAAGGGGATGGCTAGATCATTGGCTATTAAGGTACAGTCCTAGTAAACTAACGAGTACACAAATTATGTGGCAAGGCAAATGACCTCTGAGCTACCACGTCGAATGTCCAACTCTTGAAATTGCACTTTAAAAAATATCTGTCACTGGGTAATATAATATGAATTTTTTAAATAAATAAAGCGAATTTATGACAGTTCTAACTGCCGTTTGAAATAAATCACACACACACACACACACGTATAGGTGCTATTGTTTCTTTGTGCACTTAACACATACTGTGTCTGTTACCCCCCCACCCCGCAACATTGGTTCTGTCTGGTCATATGGTAACATACCTTACTTGATTTCGTAAGGTCGCAGGTTCGGTTCAGACCAACTGCCTGTTTTCCTCACGTGGTTTCATGTCTGCGCTCTGGACAAATGCCACTAAGTCCCTTAAGGTGGCCGCTTGGTTGACGGAATTTTGCACGTCTGAGGCCTAAAAGCGCGGGAACGCTAGGGGCGACCGAGACATGCGCATCAACTCTCTCATCGCATCTACGCGCGAAGCACTGAGTGCAGTCTTGGTGTCGATAGCATGCCTCCATGAGACTTTCAGCGGAGACCCCTATCATTTTATGACGTAATAATAAACGTTTGATGCACGCCCCAATTTCTTTTTTAATGTTTTGTACCGGGATATTCGTGCCTAAAAATGGCCGCGAGAACACCCGTTTGAGCCATTCTCACTATAACCAAAAAACACGCTTTAGAGAGAAATGGAGGAACTGAAAAATGCATACAAACGCGTAAGATTTCTTAAATGCTGTTCGTGAGCAGATCTCACTCAGGCAAGATTTCTGCTGGGGCTCTGCACAACGTTCGGAAGACTGTACCCAGACCTGCCACTTTAATGAGTGCCTCCCCCAAAGCCTCATTCGTCCTCAATAACCTCTGTGCGTCCACACTCCCCATTCGCAGACATTATTCCTTCCCGCTATTACGTATTAACTGGTCCGCTCATTGCCTCCCACGGCCTACCACAGGCTGCCAATAACCCCCCCCCCCCCCAAATCCAGAACCCGCTTTGTAACTAACATCAGACGAAGTACACCGTGTTCTGCTATTGCTGAAAATATTAGGAAAGAAATCACTCTACAAATTTTCTCATCATTACACCTACAATCATTCAAAAAAACCAAAAGCAAAAGAAAAGATTACAGAATTTACTAATATTCACACGACACATTCAATTCATGATCGAGAATCCAATATACTCACTCTCCCTCTGTCATTACCAACACGACTGGGCTTGTGTAAGTCGGTGCCTGTTCAAATACTTGCAGGTAAAGGCTGTTCACGATAAAGAGAGCACTTTTGAAATCAACCTTAGAAAAAAGTCACCGTTCTTACTGGCATACGTTTTAACGGGCGCACTGAGTGACATGGGCCCAGTAAAGTTGGTAACGTTGGAGGGAAAGTAGTTCCATATATTACCGTCGAATAAAAAGTGTTAGGCAACCATTTGTGATAACTTAAATTCTTTCGCTTTCCGTTTTTTTATTGCATCGATGTGTAAAAATGAACAGATTTGTAAAATAATTACTTTTATAATAATTTCTCAGTTTCATTTGAACGACGCATGAATTAAGTGACGAGGCCCATGGCAGTGTTAATTTTACATAAGGCGGAATAATACACAACGAGCATATAAGTAGATCTTAAGCAGGGCTTTCAAAAGTGCTAATTTTACCGTGAACAGCATATACAGTCCACTCGCGTTTTCTTCACACATTTCGAATAAAACCTTCGAAAAATCACCCCACGAATGACGTGTTTAGTTGTTTCCTACATATGTCATGTATTACAAGTGTTTCATACTTCTGTTGATGTAGAAGTATCTTTTTTTTTTCTTTAAATCGAAGTTTTACCTGTATTTTATTTACAAATTATGATATTTCGTTCATAATAAATATGACAAAACAGGGAGAAAATACCTGTGCTTGTAGTGCCTAGTAAGAAGTTCTCATGCAAAATAATATTACAGGCTGTTCACGGTAAAGTGAGCACTTTTGAGGCCCGAGCTACTTTTCCCTTTCAGCCATTCTTTTATCCTTTAACCACATTTTAAAATAAATATTGCCATGAAAGTAATAAACACAGTGTGTATATTCCACCACATAGGGAAGTTAACGTCTAATAATGCTAAAACAAAATATATTTATTGACTATTATTACAAGTGACAGGGCTTTCAAAACTGCTCACTTTACCGTGAATAGCCTATACAACTGAGTGCGCACGAATTCGGTGCGTTGTCCTTAGGTGTAATTTTTTAGGCTTGGTTAGGCTTTCTTTGCAAGAGGCGGAGGAATATCCTGGAAGTAGAGCGTTAGCAGGGCTTCAGAAAATTTGGAAGTAACCGTGAAAGAACTATAGCTAGAGCCACCATTATATCGCGAATTCATTCGGAGACGAGGTGGACTCTAAACACTTGTTCTTTTCTCCTACTGTTCTGATTGGACAACAGTTCTTTAGACACACCCCGTTTAACTTTGAGTTAATAATAAGCTCTAGGCAGTATTGTGCGTGAGTGTTTAACAGTCCTGTACAGAGGACTCAGTTGATCATGGCAACTAATAAGCAGACGATAACATCTCGAGCATATAGAGGAATGTCCAGCTTAGCTTGCTGCCAACTGAATCCGCGAAATACTCGGGGCTCTAACTATAGCACACTTATTTTCATGGAAAAATTCCACGGGTTGTACATGGATGACGAATGAATAAAGTTGTTGAGGAGATTTGGGCGGCTCTTAACAGCGAGGTCTTGAGAGCTGATGGGGGTGATACGGGTGAGTATGGAGTAGCGCCGGAATGAAAGGGCGGGGGGAAACGGGATATACCCGAGAAAAACTGTCGACCAGAGGCATCGTCCGGCACAATTTCCGCGTGCGAAAATCCGGGAGTGATCCGGCCGGGGATTGAACCCGGTTCGCCTTGGTGGGAGGCAAGCACACTGTAAAAAAATTCGAGGAAAAATTCCCTTGCATGTAAGGGAAGCTAATAAATAACCTCTACATGGAAGATAAAAATTACCTCTTAAATGTTGAGTAAATGTACATAACAATTAAAGTACTATTTCGTAATTGTACGGGAAAAGTACCTAACCGAAGTGGGGGAAAATCCAGTACAAGAAAGGGAAAATCCAGTACAAGTAAGTGAAAATTAACTATAATGTATAATACAATTATATTTAAAACTATCCCGGAGTATTAGCACTGTTAATTATTTTATTATATATACACTCTGACGAATAGTAACCAAAACCTCATCACCATGGTCTTCGATACTTACTGGTGAGTGGGCGCGAACCATGGTCCTCTATCACGATAGACCGATGTGTTGTCAATTGTACCACGATGACAAAATGAAAACATTAGTGAATATAAGCGTGTTTAAAATTGTTTATCCCCCCCCCCCCTTCCCCCCCTATAGCTGTTGAGAATGCTGAAGAGATGCACGCACCGTAAGGTAATTTTCCCATTCATGTATGGGATTTTCCATTAACATGTACGCGAATTTTACACCAGAGTGCGGTAATTTTACCTTACCTGTAACGAAAACTATGGTTCCCCCAACAAGTTTGCGAATATTACCTCACACCTGTCGGGTAATTTTCCCATTATTTTTTACAGAGCAGGCTAACCTGGTCAGGCACCGAGTGACCCCTAGGGGGGGGGGGGGGGGAAAGACAAGAAAAAGTACTCACTCGGTAACGAGGGGCGGCTGCAGACGAGGCAGGACGCCGGAATCCCCGGCCAGACGCCCGTCGGCGAGTGACCGGCGGTCAGAGTTCACATGACGCTCGCGGCGGCACACACGCGCGATACGCTCGGCCCACACGCGTTCGCGCGCCCAGGCGCGGAAGCTCATCATCGCTGGAACGCCCGACGCCCACTGCACCCCCGAACACGACCTCGCCTCTGGCAGTCTTCACTGTCCTGCCCAAAGCTCCGCTCCGCCCGCGGCTAATGGACGCTAATGGCGAGAAGCAACAAGTGGCCCAGCTGTATAGGCTATTCACGGTAAAGTGAGCACTTTTTTAAGCCCTCTCAATTGGAAGAACGGTCAATAGATATATTTTATTGTAGCCTTAGGCGTTAACTTTCGAGTCCGGCGAAATGTATACACTGTGTTTGTTACTCACATTACAATATTTATTTTTAAAAATGGTGGAATGATACAAACAGCTGCGAGGAAAAAATTAACTATGGCCTCGAAAGTGCTCAATTTACCGTGAACAGCCTATACCATAAGGTACACGACCTTTTCCTTTCATCAGCGTAACTCTCGCATACCAAGTACATATGACATTACAATGACGAATTCTCCTGAAAATTTTTAGCTTTACGTATATTTTCTTTAGTCTTTCCTGCTGTTTTGAGGATTGAGTTGTAGTAAAAATAACATCGTGAAATCGGAAGTAATACTTATTTAATATGCAAGTCCATGCTATGGAAAATGGGGTACAAACCATTATGAAATTAAGTGATACCATGTTCTTGCCCAAAAAAAAGTGTGTTATCCGTGGGTATTTATCGATTGTTATGACGTAATGGCCATGTTTGCATTAAAGGAAAACGAAACGTTGCCTTGGCGTAACACGCTCAAGGAAGACACCGCATACCTCGATAAAACCCAGTATTTTCTGCCATTTTGCAAATAACCAAATTTAATTCCCAGTTTTTAAGGGCACGTGTATCTGTTAATAATCACTTTAGGTCACAGGTCGTATGATGTTTACTGCCTCATTTTCCATAACCAATCACCACACAAAGTTTGCACCTGGAGATCATGATAACATGGTACACAAAAAAAAAAAAAAAAAAAAAAAAATCTAAAGCTGAAATTAAACTTCAAATTTTTTATCCTTTCGCTTCGGTTATGAAACAGCCTGCAGTAGGCATGTCAAAAGGAAGAGATTGATAATCACAAAATCTATTAAAACCTAGTAATAAATAGTAATAATACGCCAACCACTGGGCTACTAACTAATTTCGGTACAACATAAAAAAAATATATAATTGAATTTAATCCGCGACTCTTAGCAGGACAAGCGATTTTCTGCTGATAAAGCACGTAGACATTTTTCTGCCAAATTCACATTTTTTTTAAATTTCCTTTTTGTTTGACACGGTTTGTACTCCGTGGCGACATTTAGCCAACCGGAACTTTCCTTTTCTTGCCTAGTATTCGTACTCCAAAACGAGGACAAGGTTCAAGAAAACAAGACGGCAGTCTCCGTGAGCGAGGTCTCTGAGGAGCTGTCTGCTGCTCAAGAGGTCCCGGGTTCAAATCTCGTGAAATTTTTAACGTTAACCCATTGAGACCCAGTGTACACTGTTGTGTACATTACGCAAGGGCGGGTAATTTTCAACGTGTACCGCACGCTGCGAAGCTCAACGACCAATGAGCTTGCCTGTGGGTAAATGATTTGCAAATCGTCTTACTGGCCTAGGTCATATTTGGTTCATATTGTTGTAGCCGAACATATACCCTGCAGCTCATTGGCTGTGACAACGAAACAAGTGTTGTGTCGACTTAATTACAGCACGCATTACAAAATATTTTGTTTGCTATACCTGAAACCGTAAATTAATGTGGGTCTGAAAAGGTTAAGTTGGCAATAGTTTAGGATGTAAGCCGTCTTCAAATAGCCTGCTAGTACAAAAGCGGAGACGTTGAAAAAGTAATAACTAAAAAGTATTTATACAAAAACAAAATACAGAAACTTTATAGCAAATACAATGTTTTCTGTAGTGTTGAGAAAACGGAAGCCATAAAGCGATACATAGAAACCATTTGAATTGAAGGAAGCTTAAAAAAAATTAATGATAACATATGCGATCAAAACAATTCTGTTACTGAAGACCTGACATAAGAGTAGATTTGCGAAGGTACGTATTATATACATGTGATATTCTTAATATTGTATAATAGATACAGATACATTCAACAAGGACAAAGATTTTACAACTTCACGCCCAGAACAAGTAAGTAAAAATTACTACCATTCCGTTTTACAGGTACTGCTGCACAGTGAATTTCTTTTCCCAAAATTTTACGACGTTAAACGTCGTTCTTTGCTTGGCTGCATTAGCCTGCATTCCAGCACGAATTCGCACCTACATCGGTACAATTCATAACAAAACTATAGTCAAGTGCGACACCGCACCAGCGAAGTCCATTTACCACATTTATAACTACAGTAAATGTTTACAAGGGAGTTGGGAACCACAAGATAAATGTTTGTTGTGCCCATTCATATAAATAAATCACTTAGGTTTGTCCTGGAAATCTGCTCATATATGAGGATGTACAAAAAAGCCCAGCATTATTTTACCATTTTTATTGTATTAGCGGAAATTATTCTTATTTGGCCTTACACCAAGCCAACATAAAATTTGCGCACTTGCCTACCAATCAGCGTTACTGCGAAAGTCAATATAAATAAGACTTTAAATTAAAGGCTGTTCACGATAAAGTGAGCACTTTTGAAATCAACCTTAGGGAATGTCGCTGGCCCTGACTGTACATAGTCTATTTTGACGGGTGCACTGAGTGACCTGCGTCCAGTGAAGTTGTTAGCGAATGATAAGTAGTTCCACATATTAACTAGAATAAAAGTGTTAGGTAACCATTTGTGATAACTTAAAATTATTTTTCTAATGCATCGAAATGTGTAAATGAGTAGATTTGTAAAATATTTACTTTTCTAATAATTTCCCAATCTCACTTGACCGACGCATGAATAAAGTGATAAGGCCGGTGGAAATGTTAATTTTACATAAGGCGAAAGAATACACAACGTGCATGCAAGTATATCTTAAGCAGGGCTTTCCAAAATTCTCATTTAACCGCGAACAGTCTATAGCATGCTGGAAGGTAATCTCCATAGACCTCCGATCTGTCTCACATCCCCCGGTGTTTTGGTATTTCAAAACACTTCACGTGGTAACACTTAGCCTGAAGGTATTACCAGTTTTTTTTTCCTTTGTACAACTCGTTACATGTCTGAGGTAAATACACTTAAACATCAGCACAGCTCTTTAGTCATGCTTGATAGGAGTTATGTGCACAGCGTAGCTCTCCAAAATTCAGTAATGTAGGCAACAAATTGCACTTGATTTGGAATATTGCATGTCGCAGCCAGTTATTCTATTTTAGAAAAGAAATTAGTTTAAATTGTAATTGTAAAATGCTTTAAACGTCGCCCGGTTTTATGCTTGAGAGCTTAGCAAGGGACGGTTTACAGACTAACTTATAACCTAACTTAAAGTAACACCCATGCCTTGCCCGGGATTCGAACCTAGAGCCTACCGCACCTCAGATCGGTGACGCACAAACCGACTGTGCCACGGAAATTTGTTTAAAATTGTCATCATTCCGATGGTTAAAAAATATGTTCATTTTACTTTCACGCTATTATTAGACGATTGTCTGCAATGGTATTACAAAACCCAAGTATTTTCAAGACACACACTGAAAAGAATATTTTGTGGCGGGATTTAACCCGGTTCGCCTTGGTGGGAGGCGAGCAGTCTCACCGCTCAAATCTATTAATAAAAATTTTAGCACCTAAAATATGCAGGATCAGTAGAATAAAATAAAACTGGGGGAAAGCGACTAGGTCATAAAGGATAAATAATATAATGAAGATATGGAAATATGGAAATCAGGAAAGATAGTATTTTTATACAAAAGAAAGGATAAATTAAAAACAGAGGTTTCGCCCTACCTACCAATATGTATCTTATCAACATTGGGCAAAATATACGAAAGGATAATATATAGCAAAATTAAATCAGAAATAGAAAAAAACGCTTCACGATAACTAATTTGGATTTAGAAAAAAAATCAACCGAACAGACAATAAATAAGGTATTAAATTTAATAGAAACAAGTACAAAAATATTTGATTGGCATTTCAATAGACCTAAGCAACGCATTTTCAACAGTAACATGGAAAGACATTAAAGAACAGATTAATAAAATACCAATAGAGAAAGAATGGAAATAAATTTTATGGGACTATTTGAATAACCGGAACATAATCGTACAAGATAATCAGATAACTTTAAAAAGGGAAATAAATCGCGGCTGTCCACAAAAATCAATAATAGGACCAAGTCTATGGAATTTAGTAATAAATGATTACATACTACAAAACAATAATGAGGATTCAAAAGTTGTGGCATTCGCGGACGATTGCATAATTTTGATAGAAGGTAATACGAACACAACAAATAATGGATAAAACTTTAATATGGATGAAAGAGAAAAAACTTAAATTATCAGTAGAGAAAACAGTTGCCATAATTTTAAAAGGAAAATTAGATAAAAGACCGCCAGTGATAAAGTATGACAGACAAACAATAAAAGTTAAAAAGTAAATAGTATACTTGGGCATTATTTTGGATAATAGATTAAGTTTTGTCCCACATGTTAAATATATTACCGAAAAAAGTTAAGAATGTATTTTTAAAATTAAAACAAACGGCATAGAATATCAAAAATTATAATAATAAAAATAACAAAATAATATATCAGGCATTATGACGTAATATTATACAATATGCTAACACTTGTTACAAACAAAATTGAAAATGCACGCATTAAAAGAATACTAAGAGCATCGCAAAGATATGTATTGATAAAAATAATGAATTTAACACCAACAACATCATATGTATCCGCGATAGCTGTTACTTAAGAAATCCCAATAGACTACAGTATAACAGATAGAAATATAATACATCCAATCAAAAATGAAGTAGACGAAATATAATACAACGGAAATATATATAATAAGATAGTAGAGCACAATTATATTTGGATTTTAAAAAAAAACAGAAATAATCAATCTATTAGTTTAAAAGAATTAAAGAAAGAAATCTATAAACTATATGTTATAAATTGGCAAACAGAGTACGATGCAACAGAAACCGGCCTAAATACTAAAAATTATATTAAAAATATACAACAATGGTACAAAAGTAAATGCAATACAAATAATAGTGTGTTGAAAGTAATAACGGGACACTGTCAAATTAAAGAATATTTAGCTGAAATAATTAAAATATAAGACGATAGTAGTGAATGTGAAAAGGGAGCGCAGAGGGTATATCATATTCTGTACTTGTGTGACATGCTTGCAGAAGAAAGGAAATAATAAGAACAGGAATTAAAACCTTTTAATGACAAATGGCCGTCAATAAACATAATATATATGGCAAAGAAATTGTAGAAATAATAAATGAAATTATTAGTAAAATATATGATATGGTATAAACTATGAATGATGATTTAACTAAGTAGTCTAGGGAGCGGATGAGAGTATGCTGGAACTAAGGGAATTATTGAGTGAGTGTTTGTGTTTGTCTAGTGTTTTGTCGTTTAAATTAAATAAAAATTATAAATAACTCTCTATTTTAGATAAGAAACAGAATTTTCAGTAAATATTACAAATTGAAAAGCTCCAAACACGAAAAAGTTATAAGGAGGAAGAGAAGAAAAAGAAGAGAAAGAAGAAGAGGAAAGAAGATGGGGAGGGGAACAGAGAAGGAAAGTAGAAGAAAAACAGAAAAGAGAAAAAGCGGAGAAGCAGCAAGAAAGAGAATAGAAAGACAACATCTGAAACGGATGAAATAAGAACGGAAGGAACTGCGGAGAAGTAAATCTAAATGATTTGTGATTTGTGATAATATGTTGGTTGATGTCTGTGTATGTGCTGTTAAAAAAAAAAGGGGGGGGAGGGGCTTAGGAGCGGAGCTCCATTCCCTCGTCCACCGGGAAACGAAGGCCTGGGTGTTCAGAAGGGGTACTTCGATGTCCTGGACGATGCTTAGGTTGGAGCAGAACGGTGGACGAGGGGAAAAAATAAAAAGAACAAAATATAATAGTACTGATAGGGAAGGGGCTGGAGGCCTTCGGGTTTCTTGGGCGGGGCCATTCGACCGTTGGGTGACATGACGGACCGGCCGAAAGGCTAGTTAGCAGTGTGTGGGCCCGCCGGCGTCTGGTCGCGCGGGCTGATTCGTAGGAATCCCGGTCCCTAGTCTGTTCCGGCGGGGTTGACGAAACGGGGGGCGGCCGAAAGGATACCCGCCGGGGAGCTGTCTCAGTCGGAGCAGAATAGCTCACCACCTTCCTAGGAAGTGTGAATGATGCTTTGAATATAAATATAATTTGTAGCTTAAATTACGGGCGCCCAGACGAACAGCCACCCTCCCACAAAAAAAAATGGCGAATTTATATAACTTATATATCATTTGTTAAATTGTAATAGTCATTATATCATTGAACACCCTGGATGGCTGTACTGCTAAGTAGGGTTAATGAAATAAAAATTATAAAAAAAAGCCTAGCCGCTCAGCCACCACGGCCCCAGCTCCAGAGGGCGTATGTTAAAAGAATAAGGAAGAGTTTCAAGTTATTCGCTAGAAGCGATGGGACACGCTGTCTGGTACCCCGCAGTGTGGTGCAAGAAGAACAGAGTATCTATCAAGCGCGACGCAATGTCGAAGAATAGCGAGAAAAAAAAATGATTTACTTATTTTTGCGTGCCACGCAGAAGTTTCCGTCATTCTGCAACTTTTACACCGGTTAGAGGCAGATAAATTGAAAGGATGTATGCAGTCTTCAAAGGCGAATCTAAAAAGTTTAAACGGTCCGACAGCTTCACGAACAATTGAGAATCCTAGCATCTATGCCCAGTCACAATCAAGCTATAGTTTGTGAATTTTGCGATGTTCATAGGAGCTTAAATATTATGATCTTCCTTGAATTTCTGAATCCACGATTCTAAACAGGAGGTGATACTGCAACAAGCCTTATTATTTCAATTAAGCGTTACTGGCAATAAAACCTTTTCCTCGGAGATCCCAGTTCACGAGTTAATGTCACACAAAAACCAAATTAGGGGCCACAGTAAGATACGGAAAGGTGATCCCGAAACAAACTTTAGCCCAAAACACACTGTTTTACAACTTTTTAAACAGACTGTGGCGGGCTGGGAGTTGGGGTGGTTGTATTTCGGGTGCTGCAAATCCTAAATACTAAATCAACACTTACTTATTAAGTTGATACAATTATTACTGCCGAATTTCCAATCAATCATAAACTATTTTCTTGTCTCTCTTAGGTGGAGCCTGGGCAAACCAACAACATTTCTTAGTTTATCGTATACCGGAGGTCATAAAAATATGAGCCTTTCGAGTAGGCCAACATACAGGCAATACAGAATGAAACGGAATTAACACCGACAATCTACGTACACAAGCCTGTTAGAAAGAAACCGCTAGAAAATATGAGCCTTTCGAGTAGGCCAACATACAGGCAATACAGAATGAAACGGAATTAACACCGACAATCTACGTACACAAGCCTGTTAGAAAGAAACCGCTAGAAAATATGAGCCTTTCGAGTAGGCCAACATATAGGCAATACAGAATGAAACGGAATTAACACCGACAATCTACGTACACAAGCCTGTTAGAAAGAAACCGCTAGAGAATGTATTAACGACCTATAAACAAAAGTAGGCCCGATTCTTACAGCCTTTGAAAGTGGAACTGAACCACTCTTTTTTTGCATGTGCTATAGAAAGTATTAAATGAAGAACGCCGAGTCTGGCTAACGGACTGATCAAAAATATGCAACCCCAACATAATCTGCAGTTCTTATCAAATTATTTAATTGAAGTTATTGAGTTTGTCACCCTAATTTTGACTGGATTTCGTGGTGCGGAAGCTTATTTGTTTTTCAAAGGCGTATTTTTGACAGCATTCCAGACCGTCTTGTTTTATTACCTTAAACCATGCCATTTTCGAGGAATGCTTGACAATTTAAACTGAGAAGTGAAATTCTTGGAAGATGAGCAACACTCATTACGCTGTGGAGTAAATGATGTAGAAAAACACGAGCTCATTTAACTCGTACCAACGAGGACATTTAAACACAAGGACAGCTAAGAGGCAGTGACTTTCTTCTAAGGTTGAGTTCAAAAGTGCTCACTTTTTCGTGAACAGCCTTTATGAAATGTGCACCAATGTTTACTATTCGTATCGCCGGGAGCATAATGGATATTGCCCACGTGCTACACTTACCACATTCTCGGCTTAAAATTCGAGACATAAATTACTTGATAAATGTTGGCTTATGTTAATAACACAAGGTATTTTTTTTTCTTTGTTTCTTTCGATTTGTTGTCTTCGATAAGACCATTACTGGAAACCCGAAACACGTACCCATGTCACGAAATTTAATGCAAATAAACGTGGCAACAAGTTGTTTTCTTGAACTTATCTGAAGGCAACACAGTGGTGGCCGATCTTCGCTCAGTTACACGTCATCGAACTAAGATTAATTAACTCCACTTAAAAAAAAAATTGTCTGCCGCCCTTTGGTGGAACGAATTACTTTATATAACTGTAAATCGTATAATATATTTCTAGTTTATTTTTGGTTCAGATTCATCCTGTAACTGGCGATCAAGAGGTACCATGCCTTAGTTCGCTTCTAGAAAAATATTTGCACTAATCAAAAATACATTTCTTGTGGCACGTCGCTAAGGATGAGGAGCATCTGCTTCTTCTCATTGCCACTCTGATCATTAAGGAACTCAGTAGATAAGACAGGCACTAAACTTTTTGGCTCACCAAATTTTTTTTTCCACGGCGACTGTCGAAAAATTTCCCAACGGGAAGTGAGTGACAGATAGGCACTAACAGCACTTCAAATTAGAAGTTGATTCCCCACAGACGACTATCTTAGCTGTAATCTTCGCTCAGCGTCTCTTCGGGTACGCGTAGAAACCTTTCTCGTGTTTAAGGCTGTCTATACGGATACACTGTTCCAAAATAACATTAATAAGAGTTCGTATACGATTACTGAAAATTTTTTAGTTTACAAGTTTCATAAGAAACCTAGGAAGAAATGCTCACATTTTCTTTGGAAAAAAAAAAAAAAACCTGTAACTTTTATGCATGACGTAAATACTTGTTCCTACTGAAAGGTTTTGTTTCAGCCAACTTCATTAAACCTTAATTTAAAAAAAATTAAATAACCGAAACTCTTTTATGTACGTAGAACCAAACAAATATTTATCTGCACCAACCAAATATTACAGTGTGTGGCAACCAGTTAAGAACAACTAAATTATTTGTCTTCAACAACAAAATATTTAATTGCCTTATATAGAAGCAATTTATTTGGTTGTCCCTAATAATTTGCTTTACCCAACGAATCGTTTTCTCAAAGATACGTTTAATAGTGGTTTGCGTTAACTGTTACTCGTTAATAACTATACAATTGGTCTATGTTTTTAAATTGGTTAGTTCTCTCGTCCTTTCTTCCCATAATTCAATTTATTGCTCCCAATTAGTGTACAGATATACAAATTCACGACAAACTTGGTTGACGGTACAGTAACTAAAATGGCTTCACTACACTGTAAAAAAAATGCCTGATAAATTTCCTAAACTCTAATGGGAAATTTAAACGGAATTGTAGTTTTAACATCGAATGATGTCTCCACGTGTGATAGACTTTCCTCATTGTACGATGTTTTCTGCTGTGCACGTGAAATCCATTCAAGGTTACTTCTACCTTTGCTCAAGCCATGCTGAATTTCTACTTCCAGGATGTTACTCCGCTTCATGCAAATAAAGCTTAACCAAGTGTAGAAAATTACACCAAAACGACGACGCGATGCATTCTTGCGCACCCAGTCTTATATTATTTTGGATAAGTACTATCTATTTCTAGACGTTGCCAACATACCTAGTTCCTCACTGTCTTCATTCATATTTATCATAAACGAAACATACTTATTTATACATGAAATTGTAAGTAAAATTCAATATTACTAGAAATAGGATCTTTTTGTGTTAACAGAAATTTGTGATGCATCGTGCATGGAGAAAATTTTCCAAGGTATGATTAAAAAATTGTGAAGAAACCGCAAATAGACTAAACAATGCAGGCCGTTAAGGCTACTTTATGGGCAACTCCCTCAGGCATCGATTTTGTGGCTGAAGGGCTTAGAGCTCACCAGCACGAAAATAAAATACGCTTTAGCACAAACATATATTAAAAAAAAAAAAACAATGTTTTCTGAATGTGGCTGCCTAAAATAAGTTTTCTACGTAACGAACAACAAACACGATCTTGAACTATCCGTGTCGAATTGAAATATCACGAATTAACACGCCACGACTTGCAAGCGGAACGACATCTGGAAGTGCGCTAGACAGAAACTGAGAGTATCGGCAGAAGTATCATTGCCGCATGCGCTTGAAGCTCTCATTCAGGTTCACCTTGCCTGCGACCTCAACCAGCATAAAATGCTGCCTGGTCGAGAGTCTTAAAAATTGCATTCGCAGTGTCATACTGACGGTGTTGATGTAGGTCAAGGGAGATATCGCGACATCTGTAATTTCCTACGCGGTGATATCATAACAGAAAAAAAAATTACCTTCCTCTCTTTGTGAGGTTCTCGGCCAACCTGTAATTATAGTACGAGGGCTCTCGAGGTAACAAAATTTCGTGTTATACATGGTGATTTCGGGGCGGGAAAAGGTAAATTATTTATTGACAGTCACGGTTAGTCACATACACATTTCCGCCAAGCGTGACTTGCAATTTACATTCAAAGAAACAATAAAGACATCTTTGGAATATTTTTTTGGCGTGAATACGCAATATCAAACAGACGCATGAGGTACCGGGACGGAAACGACGATGTAGCGTTTGCAGGAAGATCCACTGCTATAACTTCGTCACTAATAACGCGATATAAATAAATATGGCCTCGTTCGTTCGGGCATACGACTATAATCCATTCACAGTTACTTCAGACTTTCCTGAAGCCCTGATAAAGTTCTACTTTCAGGGTATTCCTCCGCTTCGTGTAAACTAAGCTTAGCTAAGCCTGGAAAATTACACCAGAGGTCGACGCACCACACTCGTGCGCACTCAGTTGTAACAATATTTTGTATAAAAACTATTTCTCACTAGGCGCTACCAACGTACCTATTTTCTCCCTGTTTTTATTCAAATTATTTATAAATGAAGCATTATAATTAATAGACAAAATATGAATAACATATCAATTTAACAGAAAATAAGTAACTTTCGTGAACACAAGTATAAAACGCTTGTGATACTTGACATATGTTGGAAATAACTAAACACGTTATAAATGGGGAGATTTTTGAAAGGTTTGATTAAAAAAGGTTGACTATACTATGCGAGCATCACCTTAAGTTCGGGCCGCGTATGCGCGACTGGCGGAAATTTCGGGTGTGAGGTTCGATACTTTCGATACATGCTGTTTTATCTCGAATGTTTCCTGTCACCTCGTAGAGTACAGCAAAATGTAAAACAGTGCCACAAAGTATGCGATAAAATGCTATTATTTTTAGTAGAGCATTTAATTTTATTTCGTTATTTCCACGTATTTTTGTGTGATTACAAAACCACAAATGGTTGGGTATAAAACTTTAGCATCTACTAAGACACATGTTTGATGTAAATCCGTTGTTTAATTGCAACGAAATTATTGTTCATTTTGCAAGTAAATGCTTTCCATTTTGTGGTTTAGAAATAAAAGGGAGTAAACAGCATAGGAATAAAAGAAGAAAAACTCGCATAATTTTGTATTAAAAGATATAAAAACGGAATTTTGGAATAAAAACGATAAATTTTACCCAACTTGCGGCAATGGCTCCTCAGATGATCTAACAGCACTGAGTGTAACGCTGCGTGTCTTTTCTCAGCTAGCTTTGGAGCTGTTAGACTTCCTAATACAGCCACGCAAGTGTCTGATAAATGAGCTGAACGCACTGCAGTGAATCTCGCCCACTGTTTAAAGCTTTCTCAAAAATCCAGTATTATAATTACAAGGATTTTGTAATCTTAATGTACTGTTTCAAGGAGCCGCGGTGGATAGTAGTTAGACTACTCGCCTGTCGCCCAGGCGAACCGGTTTCTACTCTCGGAGGAGTTGCTCCCGGGTCTTCGCTCGTGGGAATCACGCCCGACGATGCCACTGGTCGGCGGGTTTTTTCGGGGACCTCCCGATTCCCCTCGCCCCTTGCATTCCGACGCTGCCCCACACTCACCTCTCTTCGCCGTCATCGGCTCTCAAGACCTCGATGTTAAGAACCTCCCAAATCTCTCCACTCCACTACTGTTTCAAAACGGCAAGCGCCGAAAACGTCCCACACACTGAATATACATCCCTGAAATGTACGTATGTGTGTGCGTGTGCACGCGAAGGGAAGTGCGTGCTTCTGAGAACTGCTTGTCAAATCTATCGAGTGTGTTTTTTTCCCTTCAGAGACTTGTGTTTCTGGCTGTAAATAATCACTACTGTAATCTCTACGCCAGTACGTTCGGAACCGTCTTAGAAGTGAAGTCCTTCACGTTTTGGGTTTAGCCGGCATGCGTATGAGGTTTCAGGGCAATCCGTAATACCATCTGTATGGCATGGAGTTGTCTGTAATTGCTGTGCTCACTTTTGCAATTACTTTTCTAGCCAAAATAAACTAATTTTAGTACGTACATGTAAATTGATTCGTGCAAATGAGAAGGTTTAAAAGAAAACATGTTGCTGGCGTGTTTTGCGTGCATGGCAAGTCAGTTATGCAAATAGCACTATCTCAAATTCGGCATTCAAGCACCAGCTTTGGGAATGGCATCGTCTGCGCAATACTTTTTTTTTTCTGTGACCAGCCAAGGCGGGTCACGCAATTTTCTTATCACCCCCCCCCCCCTTCCTGTGCCCTTTCTGGGTAATACAGGGGTATGGGACGTTCCTTTTTTCTTACCTTTTTAGTCTGATACTTAATTTTCTCATTACAGTCTTTATGGATTACAATTTTATATAATATTACAGCTATCTACACCGAGTAGCCTGGAAGGTGAGACTGGTGCGGTTTTCCTGCATTCCACCCTGACTCCCCTAGCAGTTTGTGGGTCAATTTCTTGACATTCTATTCTATTGATGATTATATTATGCCTATATTGTAGCACTAAACTACTACTACTTTGATTATATATATTATATATATTTTTTTAAATCCCAGCCATCAGTTTTGGAACTATCAGAGGTGAGGGGGGGGGGGCTGTGGACTCCTTTTCGGTTCCTCTCCCCCCATAGAGCGGTCCTTTAGTCTGGAACATTGTCATACCATTACTCTTTTTTCCATATACATTGCCTAAATCTTCAGCATCTTGATTCGTTTCCTATTCACTTGCCTTGTTCATTGCTATTCCGATTTCTCATGAACTTTTTTCGCTGCTTTGATCTTCATTATATAGTTTAGGGTTTTTTTTCCGAGTGGGAGACAAGGCCTCCCAATTCATCAGTCACCTTCTGATGTTTCCTTTCTAAGTTCTAGTCTATGTGAATTGGGAACATCCAAGCTGTGTGGTGGAAACGCTCCCATCACAATGTTTTATAGCGGTTTTACAGGGTCACTTGCTGTATAACAACTTTTTTTCTTTAATTAGGCAATGTAAACCTCTATCTATCTATGGAAGAGGATCATTCACGAACTCGTGTGGATTTTCTCAAATCCATTCGAATTCTGCCAGACGTTTGCTTATCTTTATTGCAAACTCTTCCATTATCATGGCAGTTTTTCTATTTGCCATGATATTTCTAAGATCTATTTAATTTTCTTCTATTTCAAGCGTTCTACAAAGTTCAATTCTTATATCTTCTATTCTTGGACATTCTCTAAGTACATGTTCGGTAGTATCTTCTACCTGACAGATTCGGCAGAAGGGAGAGTCAACTAAATTAAATCCATGTAATTTATCATTATAGTTTCCATGTCCAGTTAGTAACTGAGAGAGATGATTATCTGTAACAGTCCAGTGATGGCTATATCTTTCCATTATGCTTGGAAAAATTCTGTAAGTGACTCTGCCCTTCTCCGAATTGTCCCACCTTTCCTGCCAGAGGGATAGTGAAACTCTTCTGGCTTCTTTCTTCATGATCTTTGTTGCAGATCTTCCTTGAGTTTCTTGCTTTAGCTGTCCTCGTTCTTCTACAAGCAAATCCAGTGGGATTGCTCCAGCGATCACCTGTAGTGCTTCAGTTGATGTTGTCTTGTAAGCCTTTGTTATGGCTAGTAATGCAGCTCTTTGTGTCTTTAGCATTAATCTCTGAATATGTACTAGTCTTGTTTCCTATAAAACACACCAGCTCCATAAAAGGCGATTCCTAGGAATACACTCTTGTACAGTGTCATCATGGTCCTAAACCCAAGTCCCCATGATGATGCTGAGACTGCCCTCATTTTAGTGAATATATTCACTGCCTTATCAATCAAATACATTATGTGTTCTTGGAAGTGAAGTTTGCTATCCAAGAGGAAACCTAGATAATTAACTTTGCTCTGTGGCTGTAGTGGTCTTTCCTTGAAACGGACCACAGGCGATCTTTCTGGGCTTCCTTTAAGTAACATTAAGTTGGTCTTCTCCACTGAAAATTGTAACTTTACACGTCTACCCCAGCTCTCAATCTTTTTCAGTATTTCATCAGCTTTGGTCTCATTCTCAGCGCGACTCCAGGCTGGAATTAACAGCAACTCATCGTCTGCATATGCAAAGATCTCACAGTCATCTGGCAATTGCAGCCGAATAAGTGTATCAAACAGAATGTTCCATAGGATCGGTCCAAGGACCGATCCCAGGGAACATCCCTTTGAGAGTTTCTACCTCACTTTCACATAGTTTACTTCATACTGGATGTACCGTTCTTTAAAGTAATTATCAATAATGCTGTAAATGTTTCTTGAGCATTCCTTGTCTCTGAGTTGCCAGAGCACATCTGGCCACCATGCACTGTCGAATGCACCACTGATATCCAGGAAAATTCCTAATTCATAGGTCTGTCTGCTTGAGTTCACTTTTTCAACCACATCCATGACTGCCTTCTCGGTATCTTATCCTTTTCTAAATCCATATTGTTTTTCATGGAGCCCTTGTGTAGCTTCAAGGAAGCTTATAAATCTCATATTGACGAGTTTTTTTTTTTTTACATTTTTCCCGTGATTGGCAACAGGGTTAGAGGACGGTATGACTTAGTTAATGTTGGATCTTTATTGCCTCCCTTATAGAGAATTCTCAATATTCCTTGTTTCCAAATGTTAGGAAAACAGCCACTTTGTAGACAGTCATTCATAAACTGCAACAGATCGAGTTTAATCCGAGGATAAACGCTCCTCATTATTTCAGCAGTGATTCCATCATGTCCTGGAGCATTCTTGTTTTTTAACTCTTTAATAACTTTATCCAGTTCTTTTATAGTGAGTTCAGTGATGGGAGGAGTGTCTGGCAACACAGGCATCTTCTGTCTCTTCATTTGATGAATTTCTTCTTCATCTTTCACACTATCCTCTGGCAGCAGAGCATTTACAAATTCTTCTGCATTCTCCTGCTGATCGATAATGATCCTGTTCTGGATTCTAAGGCTTTTCATGACTTGGTTATGCTTGAGCTTGTTTGCAAGGATCTTGTATACGAGCCCCCATTGGTCTTCATTTCCTTTTTCTGTCACATAGCTTCTCTGGGATGTCTGTTTCTTTTCTTTCAACATTATTGCCTAGTTCTTTCGTTGTACTCTATATTCTTCCAGCACTTCAACTCTTCATCGAAAATCTCTTTGCAGTTTCAGTTTCCTCTGAATTTCCATCGATTTAGTGGAATGCCAGGTTCTGATATTCTCAATGTTTCCTTGCATACATCCTGTATCAGCTTTGTAATTGCATTTGCACATTGGTCTGTATCTTTCAAGTGTGCTTCGCGATACTGATAAGTTTATTCATCAGCACTTCGTTGAACCTATTCCAGTCTGCCCCTAGATGAATAAATCTTGTTCGACCAATTCTATCTTCAGCATGTTATCCTGTTGTCATATTCAGCTCATAAATAATTAGCCTATGATCACTGGTCGAGTCTTCTGTGACAATCCAATTTGTAACCAGTCTGGCTGCCTTTCTAGTTACAACCGTCACATCCAGGTAGGATTCAGTACCATGAGCAAGAGACACATACATTGGAAGGGTCCCTGGTACGTCCACGACATGGAGATCGTTCGCCAATAAATAGCGATCGAGTGCCAAGCCTTTTCCATCTGTCGTAGGCGAAAGCCACATTTCCGACTTGGCATTCACATCAGCTCCTATTACAAGTGGTTCCCTTCCAAGTATTCTTATAATTTCGTCCCACTTCTCCAGATGTACTCGAAGTTCGTCCGAGTACTGGAAGTAGGAACTGGCCAAATATACATTCTGTTGTCCCATTTTAATTTGAATACAGGCATGATGACTGTTTGACATAGTATCCATAGTCATAGTACTTAAGAGTTTCATATTTAATCCATATAGCTGCCATTGGACTGTCACTTATTGAGAAAACTGTCCCAGGTAACCCAATTATCTTCCCATATAGGACGTATGGCTCTTGCATCAGGACTATGTCAATGTCTCTTTCTTTAGCCACGATCGCTATTTCCGATGTAGCCACTGCAGATTTTCGCAGGTTTATCTGCCCAATAGCGGTTTTTGATCTTAGCTGATTCATACTTCGCCATAATAGTTCCTTTCTAGCTCCACAGTAAATGCTAGTTCATAATGTGGATACTTTTTCGAATCAACTCTATGGTTATGGTGTTCATTATCCTTTAAGCAATTAGCACAGGCAGGATTTTCTTTGTTACCTTTGAATTTATCCTTTTCAGAATACTCATGTCCTTCCTGACCGCAGGTAGAACATCTTTATTGCCCTTTACAGTATTTACTTTGATGCCCTTATTGTTGGCATTCGTAGCATCTGAGTGGAACCAGAAAGTCTCTCACTTTACATGCTGCATATTCAATATACACAGTTTCTTGTGGCATTAGAACATTTCTGTACTTACTGTATAATTCTATCACCACATTCACAGTTTCTTTATTTCTTCCAGTTCTTAGTCGGACTGACGCTCCCTTCAGAAATTCCTCGCTCTTTATACCCTTGTATTCAAGATTTTGTTTCCACACCTTTGTCAGTAATTCTTCATTATCCTCTTTCCTTGGAACGTCGTAGACATTTTCTTTTGTTCATCAAGTCGAAGTCCCAAATTTTTCAGCTTGTCGCTTGTTTTGATTTTATTTATGGTGGCTTCATCGCCTGTTTCTATGAGAATATCTCCACCACGTACTCTTCTAAAGTTCTTCACTTTCCATCCTTCTTCAACAGGGTTTGCCTTCTCTTGGATAGTCTTCTTTGTCTCTTCGCTTGTTTGACCATCCTTTTCTGGATATGCCACGTTAATTTTCTTAGGTGATTTTACCTCTTGTGCAAGTTTCTTAACCGCCTTCGTCATTTGAGCGAAGGATGGTTTAGGTGTTTCTGTTTTCTCCATTACCACCTCTGGTCTCATCCCTTGTTTCACACTGTACTCCTATCCTTTGGCATAACCAAGAAGAAAAGCATTCCTTTGTGTTATCCTGTTGTAGAAAGACTTTAGCAAGAAAACTTTTGGAAGTATGTAATTTGTATAATCCTTATTTACTTTCTTTTTTTCCAAAGTGCAATAATCTAGGAGTCTACCAAGAAGGGTGTCCGTCTCGGCTGAGAAGTCCTCCATGTCGCCCAGAGCTCTTCCAATTCGCAGGCCTGCTGCATGTTCCGTGTTTTCTTCATAATACTCATATATTATTTTGCATATTTCCTCAGCAGGCTGTTCTTGAATTAATGGGTAAGCCACTGTCATCCAATCAATGATCGCTTTGCTAGGTTTCTTGACTTGTGTCCAGTCAGTTTCACTGTCCATTAGAAGATTCGATTAATAAATTGTTCTTGCCTTTGAGATTGTTGAGGCTAGTTTAACTAGCTCAGCGTGTCTGTCCGGTTTACTGTCGTGCCATTTGGAGGCTCTTCAGTGAAACGAGTCCACCACTCAGTTTCATTCATTGTCGCAGTTTGGGCATTCACTCACACTTGAAATATAAAGCAACAAAGTGCTACACAAAGTCACCCAATCACTAGGACACATAAATCACAAAGTTACTCAAATCAGAAAGTCCACTCAATCGCAAAGTCACTCTATCGCAAAGTCACTCAATTACAAAAAAAAAAAACATAGCACAGTATATTTGAGATATCGCACGAGGCGCAATAATATTCCATGCACGCAAGTTTCACTTCTGTATCCTTGAGTCTTGGGTTTTACTCTGTATTCTACCATATTCTGTGTCAGAACGTGGACCGTCCAACCACTTGCCACTGCTGACTCGGGCGGCAGGCAGCTGTCGCCGTTGTCAGCAGTCGTCTTGTGCTACTTCAACGGCTGCAAGCGCGCCGTCGCAGTCCAGGTCCCAGCATAGCGCTGACCGCACACAAATATACACACGTACGCCATACTGCGCATGCTTTGGAAATAACGTCGCCATAATGTTGATGGCTAATTTCTTTTGTAACCTTGTCATAACCTTCGGCTGTATTGCTCGATGAATAAGAAAGTGCCGATTGCGTAAAGACATCATCTGCAAACTTCTGCGCTGCGACATGCACACAGTTCGCTCGAAGCGATAAATTTTAATTTGAATGTCAAGGCCTGTGAAGGCAGTGTTTCTTCGCCCATTGAGAAATGGCCGACGTTTGCATTGCCACAATATATGACAGTGTCTCACTTTCCTGCTGTCACGTTGAAAATACCGTGTATGTCACAACTTTCCGTGTTTTCATCCGGACGTACATTACTTCTAAGCTAGTGTGCAGTGAAGGGAAGACATACTAGTTGCATCGTCCTATGAAGTCAGTGACCGCTTATATATTATTGTTACAATTTCTCTCTCTAGAAATTAAGTGGGCTATACCAAGTTCGTTAAGGCATGGCGGTCTTAATCAAATAAAAGAATCAATTTTAATTTCCTTATTTTATTTACAATAGCTACAGCGAAATTCTCTAAACTCAAAAGCTCACAATAAGTTGATATCACTTACTGTTCACAACTAATTACTCACATTTAATACAATTTATAATTACCACAAGAAAATCAACGAAATTAAATAATTAAAGATCAGTCCCAATAGACAGTATATAAACCTATTCAAATATTCTGTAAAATATGTGTCCAAATTGACAGTTTGAATATTTACAATCAAATCAGTATTACACTTCCATTCAGCCCCACCTCAGTTCAGTCCATGTCCCGCCAGTCGCAATGTTCTAGAGTCCTCCAAGCGCCCTCACGCACAGTAGGCTTCACTCGTCGGTTTCACACCCTCTCGTCCATTCAAGCCACGAACACCTCACTTGCCGTCGTCCCGCAATCTCCAGTCGTCGTCCACACTTCGCTTAGCTCGCGCACACTCGGCCAGGCGGCCTCCATCACAGATTGCTGGCCGCTGGGTTGCGGCAGTATATATAGTGTCTTAGGCCGCCACCTAGAATATTCCCCAACTCGCGTGATACGTCGCGGAGGACTGAGGCGCTAGCCAGTCTCACCAGAACATTCTTGTGTCGTCGCTAAACGTATCGGAAACTCTAGCAGGCGAGAGGAGGTCTGTGACGCCAGCAAGTCTCGCTGCTGTCAGCATTCACAGGATTCCCAGAAGGGGGGAAACAGGAGAACTCGAGTGCATCGTTCCAGGAAGAGCGGAGGGCGAGGTGGATCTCCGATTACGGCGCGGGGCAACTGAGTCGGCGCCAGCTGCAGCACGTAACACTATGATGAAGTAAGAGAAAATTGCAGAAGTGAGGATTCAAACCATATTGCTCTGGTTCGGTAGCACGTCGTATTTTACATGTCTCAGGAAGATATGACGGTGGGTAATAAATGCGATGGTGACTCCTCGGAACAGAAGAGAAACAGCAAGAAGTTATCCAAGTCGAAGCTTACACAATACGTGACTGAGACTTAAGGATTGAACAAACAGCTATTTCTTAAGTAACACAAACATTTTGAAACCAATTCGCAGATATTTAACAAACTAGCATAACTACCCGGCGGTTCGCGTGTATAAGAGGACAATGGGGTTTCGGGGACAATACAACGGGAAAAAAAAGGGGGGGGGCGGAGATACACAACCACGTTTAAGGAGTTTACGGTCCAGTGAGGCCAGAATTAATTTTGGTCTACGCAGTAAAGTTGGATACTGAAGGATGTCCCTGCCAAACTTGGTCCACATCCGTCGAATGGTGTAAAATTGAAATACGTGATCCCGTCTAATGGGTTTAGGGAGTTTCGGAGCCAGTGGGGACCAATACCCATTTAGCATTCATGGTATTTTAAGCTGTGTATTGAAGGGGATCCCTGCCAATTTTGGTTCAGATCCGTTAAATGGTGCAGAACTGTATGGAGAACAAACATAATTACTCGCATAAATACATACGCAAGGTAATTCCAATTGGTCAGGCTACGCGGCGCGGGTGTGGCAAGAGATGGAGTATTGTGTAGACATCTGCCGTGTCACAAATTGCGCCCTTCTTGAACATCTGTGAATATCCAAGTAAACTTGGAGAGTTTGCCTTTCATGTTATATTTAAGTTTGTGAAATATATTCATTACAGCAGTCACAAAAATGTTTTCTTTTCGCACCAATCATTTAGAATCGTCCTATGCTGAAACAAGCATTCTGACAACACGTGGAAACTTAACACATAGGTATTACATCCGCTCCCCAATTTTACGTGCTTTACCCCAAAATTTATTGGATCTTCATAGCCTTCACCACTGTGCCTATGTACTGCGAATATCGTGATGCCCCTAGTAAAATCGAGTTCAGTGTGATTAGTAATGTCGGTTTATACAATTTTCCGAGACATTTTTATTTTTATTAATTGGAAACGCCACTATTCTTAGTAATTAAAAATTTCCATGTATTTATGTTGCTTTTAAAAAACAATCCGATGCGAAATAAATTATCTACAATTACTATGTTAAGAAATAAACACTATCTGTGAAGAAAAAAAGAGGGATAGTGGAGAATCAAACCTACGCCTTTTTGAGCATGAAATTTCTACTAATCCCAGCTTACCAACTGCTTAATTTTGTCAGGTCTGACTCCGCTTCATGTTGTGGGTATTCTACAATTGAACGACAAACTGCAGCATACTTTCGGTTTGTGGAAATACATAATGCTCTAGAAATATACGTATGCATATTTGGAATGCGTTAACTACTTAGCAAGGTTTGAAAGCTGATATAAGTTTTATTTACTTCTCATTCTATAATTTAAAATGTATATATAGTGGTTTCATTTTACGAAGTTAACGCTGTTCAATAGTATTTGAAATTTTACAATGTCAAGTTAGTGTAATCTGGTGTTGTCTGGATTTAATGTTTCACTAACGTACAGATTTGGTTCTTGCTAGACGCTTTGTTAAAATTAACACTTCAACGGAATATTCGCATAATAGTACACAATATAAGATTTTTTAAATGTTTAACATTATCAACTTTGCCACAACATAATTAATTTTACTACAACATAAACGTTTGAAGATATGGTTCGACAGTAATTTTTTGTTGCAACAACAACAAATTTTTTTTCGGGTGAAAATAGGGGGGAGGGGGGCACCTGGGACGCCATTCCCCAATTGACGCGTTGTCAGTCACATTTATGTTTCAGGATCAGTCGCCCAGCTGCGAATGAGGAATAATCTGCAGTTATCCTTAAAGACGATCTCATATTCCATTCACGGTTACTTCACACTTTCCTGAAGACCTGCTAAAGTTCTACTTCCGGGATATTCCTCCGCCTCGTGCAAACTAAGCTTAACTAAGTCTAGAAGATTACACCAGAAGACAACGCACCTAATTCGTGAGCACTCAGTTGTAATAATATTTTGTATGAGAACTATTTCTTACTAGGCGCTACCAACACAGATGTTTTCTCACTGATTTTATTCATGTTCAATATAAATGAAATCAGGGACGTAGCCAGAAATTTACTTCGGTGGGAAGGGGGGGGGGGGGGTTAAAAATTTCTATATTTGAATAATATTAAAGGTAAATATTGGAGAAATTAGTTGAAAAGTGATTTACAACCAATGGTCTTATAATACATAGACAGAACTACAAACGCTTTCAACCTCCTTCATAATCAAGGGAAATAAAAAATATATTGCATTAAAAAATTAAAATTTAAAATTTTGAAGATGTATATTAAACAGAGATAATGTACAGAGATGCAGCTACTAAATGCTATAAACATGTTTCACATTTAATTTGGATTACAAGTGTTTTGTATTTGAAAAAATATATATAAATTAACAAATTTTTTGTTTAAAAAAACTATTTTCTACCAATGGGCTAGTATACAAAAATAACACCACAAAATGTTACAAAACTCCCTTGTGTTCAAGAAAGACCGCAAATGTCTTATTTTTCATTTTTTTTTTTAAGTTGTAAAACAATTAATGTCCTAATATTACAGAGCTGGAACAACAAGCTATTAACATCATTCATGTTCAAGGGGGATAACAAATGTCTTGTGTTTGAAAAAAAAAAAGAATTTTACTTAAAAGTTAACATTAAGATATCTTTTGTTTAAAATTTTTTACTTTTGAAGGTTAATATAAAAAGATGAAACTACTAACCTCCATGATTAAGTGGGCGAACGAAATTTTTTATACTTCTTGAAAAAATAATACAAAGGCTATTATTTAATATAATTTAAGTTTAAAAATTATTTGCAATCAATAGACTATTGTACACAGATGGAACTATAAAATACTTTAAAACTCTCCCATGTTCAGAAGGGATAACCAATTTCTTATGTTTGAAAGTAGTGATAAGTTATAATTTAACAAATTATTAGTTTTAAAATTATTTACAATCAATAGACTTAACATACTGAGATAAAATATTAAATTATATAAACCTAATCAATGTTTAATGGTGATTACAAAGTTCTTATATTTGAAAAAATAACATTTATAATATTACATTTTATTAGTTTAAAAAAATTATTTAGGATTAACGAGGTAATAAACAGAAATGTAAACACCCAAAATTGTGTACATTTACAACAAATGGGCTAACACACAGAGATAGAACTACAAAATGTTCATTAATCTCCTCCTACTTTATGATAGCAGTGCATTGAAAATATCTCAAAAGTTCAAACTCTATTATACATTATATAAATGAACAGAGCGAAAATCCAATTGAACATGAGAAATTATAAATAGAACGATTGGATACACTTATTATCAATTTCAAATATTTTAATTGAAAAGAATAAAGTTCTAAGACTTCTAAGTGTGTAGTTTTTATGGACCACTCATTACAGGAGGAAGTCCAATCTGCGTGGTTTTTTCGCCAAAACATTAATGACTATCTCAGAGGGGTCTATATTCACTTCTCTATGAACAAATAAAAGCGCCAAGCCGTTAAGCCTATTTTGAGAAGTTGAGTTACTGAGATGTCTTTTCAGCAGATGAAGAGTTGAGAATGATATTTCAGCAGTAGCAGTAGTTACAGGCAAAGTTGCAGCTATTTTTAGAACGAAATGGATAGTGGGGGAAATAACGTCTCCGTAGTCATTTAGTGCAGAAATGAAATCACTTGGGCGTGGGCAGCTCGAGTTGTTAAGCCATGTTCTTTTCCACATTCGATGTTTCCCGGCTAACTTTGCAGGGATAGGAATATCAACAGGCCGTTGTTGCAACAGGGTTTCACAACACGATTTTATTCCTGTATCTGTAAGTTTTATACATTTATCAGGAAGTAAAAAAACTCAGTTTCTCCAGAGTATTTTTGTGAGTCAGGAATCTGGCTGCTATTTCTTGAATAAAGAAGTCCAAGAATGGCGCGAATAGACCGAGTCTGTAGTATTCTTCAGGATTATTTGTGTTGTAATTAGGTCGTTTTGTTTTAAATTTGAATGTTTTATTTTCGTTTCGGGGGGGGGGGGATACATCCCGATATCTCCTCCTCCCTCGCTCCACCCCTGAATGAAATATAATTAATAATAAATTTAATATATGTAAAACTTCAATTTAACAAAATATAAGATTCATTTATGGAACAGAGGTATAAAAAGTATATCATACATGACGTATATAGCGAAATAACTAAACACGTTATATATAGGGTGATTTTTCAAAAGTTGTATTCATAAAGTGTGAATAAACCGCTAATAGACTATATTCCGTTTAATATAATGCTCTAGAACAGAATATGTAAGAATACAGAGGTGGAACAGCCGCTTGTACTGCCAACTCGAGCCGCACGCGCCAACAAGATGGTGTCACTGGCCTCAGGCACCTTCCTCAGCACGCAGGTAGCCAGTCAGGCACAAGGCCCCTTTTACAGAGCATCTGAAAGCCTATCGGAGAACGAGTTCACCCATAACAGAGGAACCGCCACGCCATCTTGTCTCTGTGTTATTTCATTTATAACTAATATAAAAAAAAGTAGGGAGAACATAGGTGTGTTGGTAATGCCTAGTAAGAAATAGTTCTTATGTAAAATATTATTACTACACTGAGGTCGCACGAATGCTGTGCGTTGTCAGTTTCATGTAATTTTCTAGATTCGGTTAGGCTTTGTTAGCATGAGGCGGAGGAACATTCTGGAAGTAGAATTTAAGTTGAGCTTCAGAAAAGTTGCAAGTAATCACTAATGGACTATATACGGAGTATGTATTTGGTATGCCTGAACACTAATGCGCCTTTATATAGGCTTTTCATGTGTAACTTGGCTTTTTGAAAACAATATTTGAAAACTGTATCAGCCCATCTACCTGCATATATTATAACGGGTACATTGGCTGGCATGCGCCCAGTCAAGGCCGTGCCTCCATTGGTCCAGAGAGCGCTCTCTCGTGCTCTCGCTCTCGCGACCACGTTATTAAGACGTCGGAGAAAACGCGCTTTGATCGTCTCAATTCGTCGGAGAGAGTGCGAAAGAGCGAGAGAGCACGAAGTTGTGTACTCGCTGACGCTCTCTCGTACTCTCTGACCACGCGCCATATTTGTTTACATTATTTCCGTGTTTGAATAAGGTTCTAGTAGCTTTCTGAGCCGGAATCTCGTCAAATTTTACCCGTAGGTAAGTGAATAATTCCAACTGTTTTAAACAACGAAATAATGTTCTTATAGAAATATAAATACGTATATCTGACAAAGGATCGTTTTTTTTTTGTCACTTTGCTGGAACATGACGGTAATATGTAAAACCAAAATAATAGTATTTTATGGCCTAATAATTATTCTGGTAGAGTTATAATTATTTGTGAATTATTTTAAACACATATATGATATTTACAATAGCTATGATTACGATTTTAGCTTAACGTGATATCCCGCCTTTCGGCATCAAAATGTCTGCATGACGTCGGAGAGAAACGAGAGAGAGCGCGAAGCAGTGCTCTCGCCAGGTTGTGACGAAGAGTGCTTCTTCGAACGAGTATTCTTTAAATTGAGACACGGCCTTGCCTACTCTGTTTCCGGATCGGCAGACGAGGACGCATGGGTACTTACCTAGGTTGGCAACGTTGTATAAATACAGGTTCGAAGCGCGTTCGTGAGGGTAAAGGCCGTTCGCCGTAAAGTGAGCACTTTTTGAATCTGTTTCGTCAGACATAATAACCAATAAATACATTTCATAGTGGCCTTGGACTTTTGGTTTTGGGTATGGTGAAATTTATACACTGTGTTTATTACTCACGTGGCAGGGACTACATTAACAAGTGGTGGAAGGATATAGATTTGTTGAAAGAAAAATGTGACTAGGGCTTCAAAAGTGCTCACTTTATCATGCACCCGCGATACACTCGGAGTTCCGCAGCGACGGAGGCGAGAATTTAAAGACAATGGATGGCCCTGAAGCGGAACCACGAAATTACAGGCGGTATTCATGACAAATTAGGGCCATTTCCGATATCACTGCTGCACGAATAACTTGATTTAGTTTCGCGTCCGCCGCTAGATGTCACCATTGATCTCCCCGTTATAAGAAGTTACGTAGTAACAGAACCGGTTTACAAGTTCACCTACCAGTTACCGATTCAAATTTTGTCGCATTTTACTACCGCGCTCATTAAAGTTATGAACTCTTAATACACAATTACGTTTACAGGTATGGGTCTTGACAAGGTTAAGTTGGCAGAAAATTGGTATATTCAATACGAACTTTATAATCAGTAGTCCAAAACATTAAGTCCGTTGCGAACAACCTGTAACTATCACGTAACACGCGTGGGTGTGGCAAGCTAATGGATACGAATCGGTTCGCCAACTGACCGCGCCAAACTTTCGGCACTGGCGTGGGGCGACTACCCGGAAAACTTGTTATTTAAATATTGATAAAGAAAACTTGTTATGTAAATATTGAGAACGGAC
Source organism: Dryococelus australis (assembly GCA_029891345.1). NCBI lineage: Eukaryota > Metazoa > Arthropoda > Insecta > Phasmatodea > Phasmatidae > Dryococelus > Dryococelus australis. Next base: position 55,949,271 of record CM056999.1, read on the forward strand.
TACGCGTTGTGCCGAGGTCATAAAATTCCCACAAAATTAACATACCAAAAGGTTTATAGAACTGAATAAATGGTAAGTAAGCAGTTTTTCCCCCGTATGATTTAGATGCAAGATTTAAATAAAATATTATTTTAGGTTTTCTAATTTATGAGATGTTGTATGTGAAGTGTTATTTTTTATCTACTTTTCTTCATAGAGAACAGCTAATGAGGTCACCCGTCTGCCGCTCCCTCCCTCCCCCCCCCACCCCACGGTTCAAATTCTTAATCGGGCAAACCTCCATCACTCTGTGAGTGAGCGAAGAGACTTGTACGGCTCTTAACACCGAGGTTTCGAGAGCCGATGAGTGAGAAGCGATGTGGGTATGCAGCAGCGCCGGAATGCAAAGGCGCGGGAAACGGGAGATCCCCGAGGAAACCCGCCAACAAGCGGCATCGTCCGGCACGATTCCCACATGAGAAAATCCGGGGCGACCCTGCCGGGAATCGAACCCAGTTCTCCTGGGTGGGAGGCGAGTAGTCTAGCCACTACAGTGTGTAACCTTAGCATCGATCGCAAGTGGGAATCGTGCCGGACAATGCCGCTGGTCGGCGGGTTTTCTCGGGGATCTCCCGTTTCCCCCGCCCCTTCATTCCGGCACTGTCCCACACTCACCTCAATTCATCCTCATCGGCTGTCAAGACTCTGTTAAGAGCCGCCCAAATCTCCTCACTCGCTTTCTTTGCATCGAATTTCACCAAACTCCATACAATTATTAAGCACTTATTAAGGATACCGGACTCTTGTAGTTCACTTGCCATAATGAATGCCTCATTCAGGATGGCGATGTTTCATATTTTTAGGCGATATATAATATACAAGGAAATATACGACCGGTTTGAGTCCAGGACCTTCCGAATGCGAGTTATATATGCAACATGAAAACACTTGTTTAGTGGGAAGGTGTGAGAAGTGCGTACAAGTAATAAATCGTAAAACATGCGTACACTAAAATATGTTTAAGTAATGCCCCATAATTCGCATTCTCTCTGATCTTGTTTCCGTTCATAATGACGAATACAAATTTTTCTTTTTTTTAAACCTTTATGTAAAACAGGAAGAAAAACAACGCTGCTTAACTGATAACTGTGCTGCGTGGGAGTCATCTAACGGTAACGCGCTCACACTCCTTGCTCGCGCCTCCTGCATGACGCATCGCGTGTTTGTCTACAAGTCCGGATTATCGATAAAGAACACACAACTTTTGCGCTGGAAAGCTAGTCTTGTGTGGACATGTGTGTCAAAAGGAAAACACAACAGAACTGACAGCGGGATCTTATCTGCGGTCACAGTACCATTGGAAAGTTACACTAGGCTGGCATTAGATAAAGCAAAAGAGCAACTGGCAGAAACTCTTCCAAGGTGGCGCTAAACTTGTGAATTTGTTAGGAGTTTTTTGCGGCTTTCATGGGCTTCATTAAAACAGATTTTTTTTTTTGTGAAACATTGAAAACAACATAAACAAATTTTATTCCATCAAATAAAACAGTAATTAACCTCCCCCCCCCCCCCCATTTCCGCACGCGCACACACACACTGTATTTTTTTTTATGAAACTGATGCAGGGCATAGCACTTTCTTTCAGTGGAATTGCAATAGATGCAGATGGGTGGACTCACGGCGTCGAGTAATTGAGGGTAAAAATGCTGTCTTTTGAAGTGACGTCCCGTATGTAACGGCAGTAGAAACCAGGTTTAATGCATATTAAAAAGCCAGGACGAAATTGATCTGCTTGTTTCCCACTTCTAGGATTGATTCAGTGCCCGCGACCAACGCTGACATAACTCATCATCGCGGAACATTGTTAGTAACCGGAGAAAATTTCTTCTCTCCAGGAAGTTGTAAGTTGGTGGTTTCTGAATTATCGGCCAAGATATTTGTTAAAATGAAAGAAAAGTTATTCAACAATGAATTTGACTCTTAAACTTTGGTCTCGAAATCCATTTTAAAAATCTAATGATGTGCCAGTGGAGACAGGGGCAGATCAAGTTGGGGAGGGGGTGGGCCACGGTGCTTGGTGTTTACACATGATAAAATGAGATTATTCATGAAAAAAAAATACGTTTCTAATAACGCAGTATTAACACAGACACGTAGTAAGGTAATAGTAACTTTAATTTAAAAAAAAAAAGTGCCCAGACTGTCTATTCACTAAGCACTGACATTTATATGTACTGGAAAAAATCACCATAGAAGTGACTATACCATAGGGTTCCATAGTAGCTGCAATCAAACTTCGGTGCCAGCACACGAAACTTCTGTTCGTTTATTAGTTATGTTTATTGCTGAAGTTGCTGTCCTGAAGAAATTCTCTTTTCTGTAGCAATGACGGATAGCTCTGCTGTAACAGGAACTATACGAATATCTTCAAGTACAATCACAAACCACAGAAAAGTATACTGTTGCTATTACTATATTCAATAACAATATTGTTACAATTTCTCTCTCAAAGTCAGTAGGCTAAACTATGTTCGTTAAGGGATGGAGATCTTAATTAAATAAAAGAGTTACTTACAATTTTCTCATTTTATTTGCAATAACTACAAATAAAATTCTCTCGACTCATCATCTCACAATAAATTGACACCACTTGCTGTTTACAATTAATGACTTCAATCAATCAAATTTGCCACTACCTCAAAAGCAATAAACGTAAATGAATAATTATAAATCAGTCCCAATAGACAGTGTATCAAAACCTATTCAAATATATTGTCAAGTGTACATATTTGACAGTTCCAATATTTACAGTAAAATCCGTATTACATATTCATTCAGTCTCAACATAGTTTAGTCCATTTCCCGCCAGTCTGCAATGATCTAGAGTTCTCCGAACGTCCTGCTAAGGCTATCTATCTTACATGTTATACTATTAAGAGCTGTTCACGGTAAAGTGAGCCTTTTTGAGATGAACCTTTGAAAAATATTACTGCTTTTACCTGCATGTATTTTAACGAGAACGCAGACTGGCGTGCGAACAGTTAAGTTGGCAACGACGGAGGGACGATTGTTTTCTGTTTTAACGTAAAACTGAAAGTGGTAGGTAAACAATTGTGAATAGCGAAATTGTTTATTTTACTTTCTATTTTTAATGCATATAGGTGTACGAATTAGCAAATTTGTAAAATATTTTCTTTTCTAATCACGTTACAGTTTCCTTCGACCGAAGCACGAATAAAGTGATCAGGCCCATGGCAATGTTAATTTAACATATGGCGACAGACTATAGTTTAATAGCGGTTTCTTCACACGTTTTGAATCAAACCTTTGACAAATCACCCCATGTATGACGTGTTTAGTTATTTCCTACATATGCTATTATCAGGCGTTTAATACCTCTATTAACATAAAATTATCTACTTTTTCGTTAAATTGAAGTTTTACCCATATTTTATTTATTAATTATAATATATCATTTACAATAAATACGAACAAAAACAGCAATAAAACATGTACGTTGGTAGCGCCTAGTAAGAAATAGTTCCCATGCAAAATACCATTTCAGATGCGTGCGCACGAATTCAGTGCGTTGTTCTTTGATGTAATTTTATATACTTAATTTAAGCTTAGTTTGCACGAGGCGGAGGAATATCCTAGAAGTACAACTTAAGCAGGACTTCAGAAAAAAATGAGAAGAAACCGTGAATAAATTGTACACAATGTGCATACAAGTCGATTTTAAGCAGGGATTTCAAAAGTGCTCAGTTTATCGCGAACAACCTATACCGTCTTCAATCCTGCATAACGCGTGACTTTAACCAATAGTGCTTGATTTCAATGGCACGGCACCGACTCCCAGGCCTAGCTAGAGTAAATTAATTGTTTCCAGTGATCGTTATAGCCTCGCGCAGGGTGCTAAGGAGTAACACGTGGTAAGCTAGTTGAAAACTAGTTAGTTTCCAAAATTATTTTGGTTTTACTCGAGTCAATTAGAGCAAACTTTACTAAGCTTCCTGTGGAATATATGGATATGTATTTAACAAACAAATTCTGAGCACTTCAAAATAATTCTTATTAAACTTGAGGAACATAATTAATTTATGTCCCACATAACAGTATTTGTAAACATAGAATAGTACATTTATTAAAACACAATTCTGGTGTCTAGTATTTAACGTGCAACAATTTTTATATTTTGAAGACTCATTTTCGTCTTGGCCCAACATTTGTTCACGATTTGTAAGCAATTATTTTTTTTAACTAATGTTATCAAACAATAACGCGATGTTTGTTTACACTTAGCTTACCCACTCATCCGTGTTTATTGATATTTCATCGAACCAGTAGTGCTAACGATGATTTCAAGCCATATGACTTTGAAAGCTCTATTGGCAACTGTTATGATCCAGTAAACTGTTACGTTTCAGTCAACTATTAGAAAACTAGCCGCTTACTGATTGTACAGCGTTATTGCAAATGATTCATCTGGTTTTAAAAATATGTAATTCATAAACTATTTATGTTAAAGGTTCACACTAACCACCAAACAAAAAAACTCACAAAGTTTTTTATACGAGTCTAAACTTCCTTTTTATCACACCAGGTGACAGCACTAGCTCAGTTCACAAAATGGCGACAAAACAACAGAAAGCGTTTTTTTGTTTTGGAATATGGAAGATGTTAATCGGTTGTTACCGTGCAGCGTGTGTTCCGAGGGCATTACCACACAGAACCAGCAGGTCACCAGAGCATTCTGCGGTAGTATCGACAGTTCCAGGACACAGGATGCTTGTGTAAAGGTAAGAGCACAGGGCGGCCAGGTGTTTCTAACGAAACAGAGGAGAGAGCGAGGGGAAGTTATGTGCGTAGCCCACGAAAATCAACTAACCGAGCAAGTCGGGAGCTTGGGATTCCTCAGCCGACTGTTTGGAAGATTTTGCGGCGACGGTTACAACTTAAACCGTACCGCTTGCAAGTTGTTGCAACACTTGCATCCAGAAGATTACACTATCAGAGTTGAATTTTGTGAGCACATGCAGGTAGCTATGCAGGAATATAAATTTGCCACACGTCTGGTGTTCAGTGACGAAGCGACGTTTCACTTGAGCGGAAAGGTGAACCGTCACAATGTTCGGATACGGGGCATTGAGAATCCCTATGCTTCTGTGCAACACGTACGGGATTCGCCAAAACTTAGTGTGTTCAGCGCAATCTCACAGACGAAGGTGTGCGGGCCCTTTTTTTTCCCCCTTGAAGACACTGTGACTGGTCTGTCCTATCTCGACATGTTGGAGTTGTCGTTATTTCCACAAATCAGAGAGGATTCCGCCAACGTCGTGTTCCAGCAGGACGGGGCCCCACCTCATTGGCACACAGAAGTGCGTCGCCAGCTTAATAATGAACTCCCACGCCGCTGGATTGGACGCTGTGGTCGGAATTTCTTGACGCTGTTTAGATAGTCGCCCCGGTCTCCCGACCTTACGCCGTGTGATTTCTTTCTTTGGGGGTACGTGAAAGATACTGTTTAAGTGCCACAATTGCCAACAACACTGCATACGCTCCTAAACCGCATTACCACAGCTGTCATGGCCATCGACAGGGACATGCTGCAACGCGTACGGGATGAACTCGACTACCGATTGGATGTGAGTCGTGTGACGAAAGGAGCTCACATTGAGCATTTGTAGAAATTTGTGGAAAAAACTTGGAGAGTTGCTGGTGGTTTTCATGTATTGCTCATAATTTTCTGACTAGTACTTTGTGAATTACAGATTTTTAAAACCCGATGAATCATTTGTAATAATCCTGTACTTGGGAATTAATAAATCGCGCAGATATCGTATGAACTTTCCCTGTATCCCCTCTATCATCTACAGAAGTCACTGACTATTGAAATCTGTTAAGAACTGGAAGCTACTACAAAACCTTGAAAAAATCCGCCATGGCAAGACACGAATAACATAAAGTCTGCAAAAACCCAGTGTGGCATACCTTGCACGGACTGGTGCGGATAACACAACGGTGCGGTACTGCAATAGCCATGCCATAGCGATCACGATCACCGTATGCTGGCACAAATTCACCGACACACAAGCACTCATGGCCGATTCTCGAATCACAGTTATTTGCAAAAATCGAGTAACAGTTCAATGCTTCTTAATCATATGGATACCAGTCATGTTGACAAGCGATTTACTTTCTAACGGGGCGGCCTTGGTTCGACTCAGCAGGGACCAGTTCTGTCGGTTTGTAACTAGGTAAAGGTTAATGTAACGTCATTGGGCCACCGATGACCTTTCGGGTAACTAAACCTAAGATTTGTACTCAACGTGTTTACGCAGTAATACACGCAGTAAACAAAGGAAATAATGACACTGGTGATTTTTTTTCGCGTATTCGAATAGGAGTAAATATTCGATTACATATTTGAAAGCGCTGCTTAACGTACACTCGCATGCACCTTGCGTATTCTCTCGCCGTATGTAAAATTAACATTGCCGTAGGCCTGATAACTTTGTCCATGCGTCGGTCAAACAAAACTGAAATTATTAGAAAAGTAGGTAAACAGTGTAGAAATTCGATAATTATTACACTCGCATGCATTAAAAAAAAGAACAAGAGATAAAAATTATTTCACTATTCACGAGTGTTTACCTAACAATTTTAATTTAACGTTAGGACACGGAATTACTTTCTCTCCGTCGTTGCCAACTTTACTGGGTGCACGCTAGTCAGTATGTTGGTTAAAATACACGCGGGTACATGCTGTTCACGGTAAAGTGAGCCCTTTTGAGGTCCTAGTTACTTTTCCTTTCAGCCATTCTTTTTTTTATCCTTTAACAACTTTTTTAAAAATAAATATCGCCATGTAAGTAATAAACACAGTGTGTATATTCCACCACATTCGGAAGTGAACACCTAAAGCTAAAATAAAATATATTTATTGACTATTATTCCAAGTGAAAGGGCTTTCAAAAGTGTCCACTTTACCGTTAATAGCCTATATAAGGCAAGATGTATTTTCCAAAGGTTGAGTTCAAAATTACTTAATTAACCGTAAACAGGCTATATAGTCCATTCATGGTTACTTCCAATTTTTATGAAGCCCTGCTAAAGCTCTACTTCCAGGCTCTTCGTCCGCCTCCTGCAAACAAAACTTAACTAAGTTTAGAAAATTACACCGAAGGGACGGAGCACCCTATTTAGGCGCACTCAGTTTAATACCATTTTGCATGATAACTATCTCTTACTGGGCATTACCAACACACCTATTTTCTCCCTGTTTTTGTTCATATTAATTATTAATGCTATATTATAATTTGTAGGTAAAATACACGTAAGAGTCAAATTCAACGACAAGTAAAATAATTTTATATTAACTTACTAGAGAACCATCCCGGCTTCGCGCGGGTGCGATTTTCAAATCTGGCGTTGTTTAAAAATGTTTACTGTGGGTTATTCTTGAAAAATACACATATGCTGTCGCGGACTTTTTTGTTGGTCTCTTTGAGATCTACAATTCTTTAATGCGTCACTTGGGTGCATCTCTTATGGTTAAAAAGCGTAAGACATGTAAGCGCCCAAAAAGCGGCTTTTTGCGGCTTGATTAGAAAACGTCGACATTTCTATACTTTCTCTCCGTCGTTAGCAACTTCACTGGGTGCACGCCAGTAAGTACGTTAGTTAAAATACACGCGGGTACAGCAAGTACAATGATGTGTAACATTTTATATTTATATTTAATAAATATCACTTTTTGGTCTCGAATTCGGGAAACAACTCCTCTTTAACATACACGCCTTCTCAAATCCCTACGCCAGATATAATATATCGTTCTATCTTTGGCCTTGTGTTGATGTGTTGACTATCACATTTAAAAAAAAATAGCAGAAGAAAAACGTCAAAAAATTTAAAGGCAATGGAAAGTTCTGGCAGTACATGGATTACTGAAATTTTAGAATAAAATTGGAAATACTTAATGTATTTCGATGTGGTTTCTTTTAATAATGTTATATTTCAATTAACAAAATCGGCACATACAGGCATAGTTGATACAATGTAGAGTTTGCGGATAAAAATATAGCTGACTGTTTTGTCGAATAATAAAGTACAGAAACCACGAAATCAGTACATAAAATAATACTTGTTTAAAGTTTATAAAAAATATTTTATGTAACAATTTATGATTTAAAAATTTAACAGAAAACACTTTTAATTTTAATCTAAATCCATCTTCTTAAAAGTTACTATTTAAAAAATGTTTTGAAAAAAGAATTTTTCTTTAAGAAGTATAATTTTTTTATATTACAGAGTTATAAATAATATCATTTTATTACATTTCAGACAACGATTTTGACATATTTACTGATTTTCCGTTTTATACGCCCAAGCAGCAATTTTTAATTCCAAAACTCTAGACTGTGTCAACTATTGTTTTATAGGACAGTTTTCAGCATCCAAATATATTTTCAATAAACCAAACCCTATCGAAGTACATTGAGTATTTAAGAACTCTTTTCTTGAGTATATATTTCGGGAATCCACGCCTTTCCAGACCTATCGATAGCGCTTTAACCGGAGTTATTTTGTGGTTTGTGAAACGACCTCGCTCCATGCCTCGAAGCTGTCGCTGGGCCAGTGTGTGGTACAAGGGCAGGGGTCGCGTTCTCGCACATGGACAATGTGCAGGCGGCTGCCCTGACCAGTCCTTGTGCAGAAACTGCGAATGCCTCCACCGGGAGGGGGAGTCCCAGGCCGCCTATAGGCCGTTCACGGTAAAGTGAGCACTTTCGAGAGCCCTCTCGTTTGGAATAATAGTCAACAAATATATGTTATTTTAGCTTCGGACGTTAACTTCCGAGTTTGGTGTAATGTACGTATTGTATTTATTACTTGCATGGCACTATTTATTTAAAAAGTTGGCTAAAGAATAAAAAAAAAATGACCGAAAGAAAAACGTAACTAGGGCTTCAAAAGTGCTCACTTTACCGTGAACAGCCTACATCAATGTTGTCAACTGTGAGAACATGTCCCGAGGCGCAGGAACTTTCGGCTGTTCTCGTAATTATGCAGGGACAGATTTTACACATCCATCTCAAAAAGTACAAACTTTTCGCGAATAAAAATATAAATTTAAATTTAAAAATAATAATAAATTTAATAATTTACCAGAGCTTGTTAACAATGCAGTACGGGTAAATACCGACTGAATTACCATTAAATCATCGCTTACACTATAGTAGTTATTCCCCTAGTTCTATTCCCCTGGCAGCTTACTTTCCAAAATTAATCTGTGAATTTATGTCCTTCCCCTCCCCCCCCCCCCCCATTTTACGTGTTCCTATGATCAGGCCCACCAAGAGAAATTCCGGGCCCCTGAGCAATGCGTGCTGTGGGGCCCCCTACCCCCTCCCGCCAAAAATCGACCATTATTTTCAAACCAAGTCTCGGAATGGGCGTCAGCTCTGCCAAGCAGGATTCTCTTACGCTCGATATTATCCCCTTCATTGTTTTGTGTAATTTTTTTTATCCTCTCCCTTTTTGCAAGATATTATGTTTGCTAATATACCATTTAATTTCGGTAGACCTGTTGTAACACGATTTTTTTCTTGCCCGCGTAGGGACTTTTGTAATGTTGGCAACACTCGCCTAGCCAGTCCGCTCGGCAGTCGACCGAGGCGCCGGGAAGCAGGAAGATATGAACAGCGAAAGTGGAGCGGGCTGAATGAAGAAGGTCATCGAGGGAGAGAAGAGATAAGAGATAGCGAGCCAAAAAAAAAAAAAAAAAAATGTAATACTAAACCCGGATGAAACTCTTTCGTATTTTTAAAGCGGTTTGTTTACACAACTGAAAACAGCAGTGAGCAAAACGATTTGGCAGAGCAGTAACCTAACAAAGATTAGGTATAGACAATAAAAACGCATCTTTGAAGCGTGTTTGAAATTCAAATGTAAATAGGCGTTTATTTACTTTCATTATTATATTCGCAATCATTTTCAGTAGCCGGCAAATTGAAACAAATCGTTCTTGTGTATATTAAACTTTTGCGAGGTTACCGCTCACTCTCAAATTCTACCGCTTACGGCTTAAGTTTTCACACACACGCCATGTTGAATTTTATAGCTTCTAGCTTAATTTCAGCGGTTTAGGGACACTTATCTTGAAACGCCAACTATACCTCCCCGACAATTTACAGTTCACTGCAGAACAAACTATTTCTGAACTTCTGTGACGTAATTAGGTACGATATAATTAGTGCGGCATCGTTTTGAAATTATCAACAGATTCTTTCTTGCCGTTCCACAGTTACCTACCAAATAATGCGTTGATAAAATTCGACCGCGATGTTTGAAGGCTTTTGTGAAATATAAAAGGTGCTACAGTAAGAAATATTTAGCTATTCCATGTGGCACATAAGTGAAAAATTCAACATGGCGGATGAGACGTGGGAACCTGTACTTAGATAATCAACACACGTAAATTTGCTGGGTGCACGTTACTATTTTTACACTTGGTTCACGTTTACAATATACACAATTTTACTACTTGATGAAAGAATGCATAATTTATTCTGATTACTGCATGTTTTAACACCACTAGACGAAACTTGTGTGCATCATAACATTGTGACCTCCAATGACCAGCTGCGCACTTAGTAAGGAGCACATCACGAAACCTTGTAAAAGTTGTTCACGATTAAGTGAGCACTTTTGAAATCAACCTTAGAGAAAAAGTCACTGCTCATACTTGCACACACACACACACACACACACACACACACACACACACACACACACACACACACACACACACACATATATATATATATATATATATATATATATATATATATATATATATATTAACGGGCGTACTGAGTGAAACGCGCCAGTAAAGTTGGTAACGATGGAGGAAAAAAGTGAAAAGTGAAGAGATTTGGATGACCCTTAACGTCGAGGTCTTGAGAGCCAATGAGGGCGATTGAGGTGAGTATGAAGCAGCGCCGGAATGAAAGGGCGGGAAGAAACGGGAGATCTCCAAGAAAGCCCGTCGATCAACGGCATCGTCCGGCACGATCCCCACATACGAAAATCCGGAGCGACCCAGCCGGGGAAGGATAAAAGTACTTCCTTATCTTAACTTCGAATAAAAATTGCTAGGTAACTATTTGTGATAACTTAGTCTGCTTTCTGTTATATATATATATATATATATATATATATATATATATATATATATATAAACGTTAAAATGAGCATATTTGTAAAATATTTACTTGTCTAATAACTTCACAGTTTCACTTGATGGACGTATGAATAAAGCGATGAGGCCGATGGCAATGTTAATTTTATACAAGGCGGAAGAATACACAACGTGCATACAAGCAGATTATAAGCAGGGCTTTCAAAAGTGCTCAGTTTACCGTGAACAGCCTATAGCGCAACTCTTCCCGACATTTTGACACGTGGTGAGGAACAAAAAAAAAAGAGAGGAAAAACTTCCTATAGACTGTTAACAGTAAAATGAACACTTTTGAAAGGCCTGCTCAAAATCTACTTGTACGCACGTTGTGTATTATTCCGCCTTATGTAAAATTAACGCTGCCTTGGGCCTCGCCACTTTATTCATACGTCCAAGTGAAACTATGAAATTATTAGGAAAGTAAATATTTTACAAATCTGCTAATTTTTACACTAAGATGCATTTAAAAAAAGAAAGCGAAAGAAATAATTGAAGTTTTTAAAAATGGTTACCTAACACTTTTAATTCGATGTTTGGTCATGGAACTTCTTTCCATCCATCATTACCAACTTTACTGGGCGTTTATCACTCAGTGCACCAGTTTGAATATATGCAGGTAGGAACAGTGACCTTTTTCTAAGGTTGATTTCAGAAGTGCTCACTTTATCGTGAATAATCTTTAAGGTACTTTTACTAGCGTTTAACATTTCTGACAACAGAACATCGCAAAAGAAAATTGATCATGTGATCTGATTAGACAAAAAGAGAGTTTTCTAGAATACTAAGAGGGGAATATGTTATTTCGTTTCAGGAAAAATTACTCACACCCATAGTAATTAAATGTTAGTCATTTAGAAATTCACAATAAGGTAAAGTAAAAGTAATTATGTTCTACTAAAATAACGTTAGTAGAACCAACACAAAATTTTCTTCACTCTTATATTTTCCCTAAATATCTGGACTACTTCTTGCCCTGAAAATCATCGTGTGTTCAGTAACAAGAAAAGCAATGAAGATCAAATTACGTTACGCAATAATTCGATACAACAAAAAATCATTAAACCAGATATTTTCCGCGTTGGGAAATAAACATTGCAATAAAACCACTAAAAATATGCGCTTATTTTAAAGGGGCAAAAAAAAAAAAGTGTAAAATCGCATCATGTAAGTACTATACGACACTACTTTTAAATGGATATTATTCCTCCACTCAGAAAAATTTATCATAAAAACTTGTACCAAGTAAAATAACGGCACAATATCTAGAACTCAAGTACAATAAGGCGCGTCTCGAGGCGAATGATTGAAAACATATAGGCTTTTCACGGTAAAGTGAGCACTTTTTGGAATCTACCTTCGAAAAAATTCACACCCAGTAGCTGCATACATTTTAATGTTTAATGTAAGCACTGACTACAATACTCACAAAGTTGGCAACTGACTAGGAGAGATACTTCTCTGTCTTAACACTTTACTTACTCGCAGTAATAAAAAGCAATGGTACCTAAAATTCAACTGTTTCCTTTCGTTTTATGCACATAATAAGATTTTGCATAACGCTAATACGTTTGTCTAACAATTAAAAATAAATAAATCAGTCAGCTTGAACATACGGCCGAGTATAAACCTGCCATAACATTGATTATCATGTATGTCATTAGTGGTATCACACGTGTGGTAAATGTAATTATTTTTATTTCCTACGTAAATACAACATACTTAACGTTTTAAAGCTAAAGCACTTGGGCTTATGCGAGCAGAAAAACGGCAATAATAAATTTGGCATAAAATCCCGATATTTCAAAAAAGATTATTATTTCTAGGGCAAGGAAAAACACAGTATTGTCGTTACCTCATTACTGTTCACAGTAGTTAACACTTGGCATATATACGTTCGAACAACTCAAATAAAGATCAGATGCGTGTTATGTTTGGGAATGAATTAATAAGTTAACTCAGTTTTTACGTATCAACCAGATCATCCAGGCGTTACCGGAAGACATAACAACATCACACTCGTAAAATGGAGAAATTTCTACCGCAATAAGCGCACAGCATTGCCCCAGATTTCACTTTCCCATTGATCTTACTGATAATTACTCTGATACCAGAATATTCAGCTTTTGTATAGACAGCCATAAAAAAAGTTCTGATTACTTTTGAATATTAAGAACGCAACGCGATAGTATGTAAATTTAAGCATTTGAATTAAGAAGCTATCATATAATTCACAACCTAAGCTGTCAAGTTAAGTTCCATTATGGCAGTATCGAAGCAAAGAAAACACTTTAAGCGGACAACTGGGCATTTCATAATAAATGTGTAAACATATTAAACCGTGGGAGCCTATGCCCTAATACGGTACTTTATCATGTATGAAATTTTCTGTGGTTATCTAATATCACGGAAATGATCAAATTAAACATTCAAATGTTGGAATTCATTTACGGGTTGAATAAACTTAAAGCGAGCTTGGTTTCTACATATGTGTTCGAATTTTATAATCTACCATTCAGTTATTGTTTGTAACAGTTTCCGCAAAAATCTGATGCAAAAATATTGCCCAGAAAATATATTAAAATCAAAATAAAAATAACTGCACTTTTTTTAAGGCCACGATCTCCCATTTCTACAGCTTTGGCGAGAATTAATTTTTTTTAACCCAAACGGCAGAATATATTGTAAAATCCTCTTACAATTTTGTAACAAATTCTTTTTACTATGTAGTCTAATTTTTTCGACGCGAAAATTGTACACTTTTATCCAATTAATTAATGAAAATTTTGTTTATTTTAAAATTAGTTAAAATTATACATTTTTGTGTTGACAAAAAATAGACTACATGATAAAAAACAATTTGTAACAAAATTGCAAGAGGGTTTTTACAATATCCGCTCCCGTTGGAGTTCAAAAAAGTAATTCTTGCAAAAATTGTAGAAATGGGAGATCGTGGCCTTTTAAGCATTTCATCTATATGACAGAACCTCGTGTAATACTGAACACTCAGCAATTAATAGACGTCGACAAAATTAAATGTTTTATGGATATATTTAAAAAATACCTTAAATACGAACATGTATTGAAGAATACAAGTAGAAAATATGTAGCATTCGCTTACCCAAGTCTAGAATAAACGTACCTGCTTGTGATGTTCTCGCACATAGGCCTGCAATAATTATCTGCCCGATAAGAGAACTGCGATAAAAGCGGTATCAGTGGAACTGTGTCACGATTGGTAGATCTGGTCTATTCGCTACATCTTAACGATTTTCGAATGAAATTTTTGAAAAATCACGTCACGTATGATAGGTTTATTTCGTAAATATTTCATACGTAGGGACAAGTGTTTTTCGCGAAAATATTTATGATACTACTGGAGTTCAATATCCTACGTCCACAACCACAACTTCCTTTGGTTATTACTAGCCGCGTGTCTACGTGAGAAGACATGTTGCTATATGACTAACTGGGCCAATCGCAATAAAGTACTCCGATACTGAACGTCCATGATTCACGGACACATTGTCTACGTTATTTAATCAGTGTCTGAAGCAAGAAAGGATTTGTATTTTTCCCAGGATGAGTAAGTGAGGGGAAATTTTAATGTTACGCTGTGTGCGTCTTTATCAACAAGTTAATCAACTACATGTCACGTGATTTAACATCAGTCACATGGGGTCTGAAACATTAAATTTGTCTTAATCTTTGTCGTATTCTACTGCATACAATGAGTAACCATTGTACACAGTTAATTACACAGAAAATGCTGAAAACTTGAACAGCATCTCTGGAGTAAAGTGAGGTTATGTTACCCTGAAATGAAAACCACTGACCCGATTTCGGTGAAACAAACGTTATTTACATCTGTGAATTATACACAAGCTGCACGTAACCAAGAATATACACGTGACTGTTGGTGCCTAGCTATTTTTACACTTTTGAATTTTAAATAATTCTGCGCCCTGCGAACTGCAGTAGTCATCTGAAGTGAATCGCGAAAACTCTCGTGATCAACATTAAAGTCGGGAACTCTGGATTTAGTGATTTTTTTGTACTGTCAGGTGTTTACCTTTCATTAACTTCGGTTCTCGCAACAACAGTCACAAACAGACCCTCTTTATATGTTTGTTGTTTCAAAGCTATCAATTCCGCCCCCAGGCAAGTACAAACGATTCGTCAACAGGGAGGCCATTAGAGACGGAATGGGGAATAAATCGATCATGTCCTGTTTCGAAGACCATCTCTAGGGGTGGCGAAATTTCGCAAAACGATTTCAAGACGTGTTATATTTCAAAACACTGTACGGTTGTTTGCCTATCTTGATTGGCTGGATTAGTTATTGACACGTGTTAGTCTGCACACGAATTGCGCAGGAGCCGTGCCCACGTTGTTGAATTCTGAGTGGCTAGCTCAAATACGAAAACGCCTTCTCAAGCAGACAGTAACCAATGACAACAGACAAACTGTTGTTGAGTGCTTATAGTATTCAAGTCTACCGTGTACTAATGTTTTATTTCGCGAACAATAACCATCTGTAACCATCTCCAAGATTCAGCTGGAGTAATTTCAGAAAACAGATATTTACCAGGATGCCCGAACTGAGACTCGAACACTGGTCCTTCGGATGCGAGTTCAATGTGTTACCACTGCACTACCGCACTCAGCGACGCCTTACGTCAACATTTTCCCCAGTGACTGCGGTAAAGTCAGCAGTCAATTCGTCACATTCCAAGCCGTTACCAGAAACTAACGGCTTACGAAAGTGATTTTAATTTAACTGCATTTTTACTGCGAAAGTTAATTATAGGATATTCACGGCAAAATGAGCACTTTTGAAAGCCCTGCTTAAAATCCACTTGTATGCACGATGTGTATTCTTCCGCGTTGTGTAAAATTAACACTGCCACGAACCTCATTACTTTATTCATTCGTCGGTCAAGTGAAACTGTGAAATTATTAGAAAAGTAAATACTTTAAAGCCTGCTAATTTTTACAATTATATGCATACAAAAAAAACAGAAAGCGAAAGAGATTATCACAAATTGTTACCTAACAACACTTTTAAATTCAATTTTTAAGACATGGAACTTATTTTCCTCCATCGTTACCAACTTTTCTGGGCGCATGCCATTCAGTGCGCCCGTTAAAATATATGCAGGTAGGACCAGTGACGGTTTTTAAGGTCGATTTTAAAAGTGCTCACTTTATTCTGAACAGACTTTACATGGAAATATTCCATAGATTATTTTGTTTAATTAGAACAGCCACGTTTGCTTACAGTGAGATCCACGTCAACTAGGGAGGCCCCTTAAAGTTGGCAACCTCCTTTAACAACTGCGTCACAAATGAACTACGAATCCAGCAGTAAACATTCCTCAACGGAATCAGCGAGGTATCCGTTATTGTTATCAGTTTTATACTTTTTCTTAATTGATGCTGTTTAAAACTTTTTTTTTTTTTTTTTTTTTTTTCCAGATACGTGAATTCGGATTAAGAAGATAAAGTAAACAACGAACGGCAAGATCATAATTTACTAAGCGAGTCTTGCTTAAATATATACGAAAGCCATTCTCGCTATTTCCACAAAACACACAAAAAAAGTTTATATAGCATACCGATTTCATAGTACCGAGAACAGAAATTTCGGTTTATTTGAAAACAGTTAATGCTAAAACGTTAAAACGAATAACTACAGCTTGCTTGGTTTCATTATGTACGTTTATGCAGTTTTTTCTATGCGTTTACGTTTAAGATGTAGATAAATATTTTTATTCACAGTAACATCGAAGTGTCTAGTGCAAAACAATTATGACGTACGATGGAATGTTGACGCATTATGGGTTACCACATTTTATTCTTTTCTTTGTTCTTTTTTTAATTACAGCCATATCGTTTCCAGATCCAGAAGATGTGTTTGACTCATTATGCATGCATGCAACGTATATCCAAGACACGGGGGCTTGTGCAGAAGTCCGATCGGTTCGAAACCGAGTGCTCCAAATCCTATTATAACCGTGTTTCTTCTCATAGTCTTCCGCGGAAGGCGCGGAGTCGTGGTGCGTGAAAATCGATCCTCGTAAACTTTGTTTCTGTGTCAGAGCCGTTCAAACGTGCGCTATTACTGTAAGGAATATTTATTTGGATCCAAGCCCGAAGTAACACACTGGCAGTGTTCGAATTCACTGCAACGTACCCTCGTTCGCTTGCCCTTGATCCCTTCAGTGTCCACAATTCCCAACATTCCCTCGAGCCCTTCATGGCAAAGTGGGCGTAATTCCGAACACCCGGTCTTCGTTTAGCAATTGGCAACGCCTGTACGAAAAAAAAAAAATCAATTTATTAAACGCATTTTCTTACGTTGCCTCGGTTTGTATACGAACAACAGTGTCCAGAAAATGGCAGGAAGAAGCTGAAAAACTCAAGCCCTTACCGCGAATTCAGACAGCGACAATATGACATCACGGCCTCGAAGCACCTTTCTAGGGCACGAAGGCACGTAAGGTCCCTGGGGGAGGGAGTGAATTCGGAAACAGCCACTGTTTACTAACTGTATTAAAGCATTTGCTAAATTTGCATTTTGCGATAACGAATATTTGTTCTTCAATAGGTACAATATTTTTTTTTTTTTTTTTACTGACAGAAAGTAATGCATGTACAGAATGTTGGGAAACTCCGTGCCCAAACTCCAAACATAGTTTCTTTGGACCAATAGTAACACAAAAATCCTGAAGACTTATAACCGGAAGCGTATTTTAATATCGTTTGATTGTATTCAAAGTTGCGGAGTAAAACGCCTTGGGATCAAGGCTATAGGCTATTCAGGGTAAAATAGGCACGTTTGAAAGCTCTGCTTAAGATCTACTTGGACGCACGTTGTATAATCTTCCGCATTATGTAAGATTAACATAGGCATAGGCCTCTTTACTTTATTCATGCTTCGATCAAGTGAAACTGAAATTATTAGAAAAAAAGTATTTTTAACAAACCTGCTCATTTTTACACTTCGATGCGTTAAAAAAAGCAGAAAACAAAAGAAATAATTTAAGTTACCAGAAATTGTTACCTAACATTTTTTATTCGACCTTAAGATACGAAACTACTTCCCATCCATCGTTACCAAATTGACTGGGCGCATGCCATTCAGTGCGCCCGTTGAAATAGGCCTATATGCCGGCAGGGGCAGTGACTTTTTTCTAAGGTTCATCTCAAAAGTGCAAACTTTATCGTGAACAGCCTCTATGCGTGTAGAATAAGTCGCATAGGTAGTAGACGTGCGAGGGCGCATATGTAACAATTTAGCGTCGCGCGCCTGGGACCTATGCAACTTGTACAAACAGATGATCTCACAGCCTTGTTTTTCAGGCGCTGTACGCCGCCGCAACTTTGAACACAACTGAACTATATAAAATTATTACGTGTTTAGTTATTTCCAACATACGTCACATAACGCAAGCGTTTTAAAGTTGTGTTCATAAAACTTACTTTTTTTTCTGTTAAATTGAAATGTTATTCATATTTTATCTATAAATTATAATACTTCATACATAAATAATTTGAATAAAAAACAGGAAAAAAAGGGGTGTTGGTAACGCCCAGTGAAAAATAGTTCTTATACCAAAATACTGTTACACTGAGCGCGCACGAATTCGGTGCGTATTCCTTTGGTGTAATTTACTAAACTTAGCTAAGCTTAGTTTGCAAGTGGCGGAGGAATATCCTGAAAGTAGAGCTTTAGCAGGGCTTCAGTAAAGCCTGAAGTAACTCTGAATGGATTATACTACTCGACGAAACCAAGTGTGCAGCCGGGGAGGGGTGTGACCCGAGAGCCAGTGTAGCTGTTGAAAGGGCAAGAACAACGGCGAGTACGGGAAATTCTATAACTTTGAGCTGTCTGTGCAAGCTCTCGTACACTTCTCGACTATTTATAAGCCGTTCACGGTAAAGTGAGCACTTTTGAGGCCCTAGTTATTTTCCTTTCAAGACGATTTTTATACTTTAACCATCTCTTATAAGTAAATATTGGCATGCAAGTAATAAACACAGTGTGTATATTCCATCGCACTCGGAAGTTAACGTCTAAGTCTAAAATAAAATATATTCATTGACTATTCACTTTACCGTGAATAGCCTATAAGCAACTCCTACGTTAACCAGCCCACACAGAAACATCAACACGGCGACGCCCACTATAGTCCATTCACGGTTTCTTCGGCCTTTTTGAATCAAACCTTTGAAAAATCTCCCCATGTATGACGTGTTTAGTTATTTTCTAAATACGCCCTGTATCACAAGCGTTTTATACGTGTGTTCATGAAAGTTACTTTTTTTCCTGTTAAATTGAAATGTTATTCATATTTTATCTATAGATTATAATGTTTCATTTATAAATAATCTCAAGAAAAATCAGGGAGAAAATAGGTATGTTGGTAGCGCCTAGTGAGAAACAGTCTTTATACAAAATACTTTTACACTTAGTGCGCAGGAATGCAGTGTGTTGTCCCTCTGGTGTAATTCTCCAGCCTTAGTTAAGCTTAGTTTGCACGAGGCGGAGGAATATCCTGGAAGTATAACTTATGCAGGGCTTCAGAAAAGGCTGAAGTAACCGTGAATGGACTATAGTAAAACCCGAGCTACAACTTATGGTCACTGCGACACTTGCCGAGTGTTTCATCTTCATCTGGAGGAAGAAGGGCGAGCAACAGAAGAGGGGAGGAATATAACGGCGTGACGTTGGTGAATTTCGCATATTTTCCTCGATGCACATTGGGCTTGGTCGAGTAGTAGAGGAAGTATGGGTGTAGAGTGTGCGTGCAAGTTGACCACTAAGCCACACTCCGTGTTCCAACATCGAACAGCTTTGTAGCGATAGATGTATCAGAAACCGTGTTGATAGGAATTGAGGTTAAAACTCTGTTAATTGAATTGAATGATTCTATATGTACGCACACTTCCTCTAACACAGTTTTATTGCAACTTAGAATGCGTACAAGTTAGCCAGAGTAATTTATTCATATAAAAGCACGAGCCAGTTGAAAATTCAAACATGAACAAGCACGTTGATTACTGTTGACAACGTGATCTTGACAGATCTGCTGGCGAAGATTGAGTCCATGTTGGGAACATGCGCAAATAACGAAGTTGGTCTACCTCATTTTAAAGGTTGATGTAGACTGGCTTACAATGGAGTGATGCGTCCGACTGTATAATGTGAAGAACTCACTAAAGGCTGTTCATGATAAAGCCCTGCACAAGACCTACTTGTAGGCACATTGTGTATCCTTCCGCCTTATGTAAAATTATAACTGTCATGGGCCTTGGCACTTGATTCATGCTCCCGCCAGTTGAAACTGTGAAATTATAAGAAAAGTATATATTTTACAAATCTGCTAATTCTTACCCTTAGATGCATTTAAAAATCAACAGAAAACCTAAAGAATAATTTAATTTACCACAAATAGTTTTCCAACATTTTTAATTCGACGTTAAAACATGAAACTACATCCCTTCCAGCTTTACTGGGCGCATATCACTCAGTGCACCCGTTAAAATATTTGCAGGTATAGGCTGTTCACTATAAAGTGAACACTTTTAAAGCCCTAGTTACTTTTTACTCTCCGTCATTTCTTATCCCGTAACCACCTTTTAAAATAAATATTACCGTGTAAGTAATAAACACAGTGTATATATTCCACCGCACTTGGAAGTTAGTCTAGGGCTAAAATAAAATGTATGTATTGACTATAATTCTAAATGAGAGGGATTTCATAAGTGCTCACTTTACCGCGAATAGCCTTTAAGAACAGTGGCTTTTTTTCTAAGGTTGAGTTCAAAAGTGCTGACTTTTTCGTGAACACTCTTTAGCAAGTGGCACACACACTACCAAAATTTCCGAAAAGAAAGTATATTTTATAACACTGAAAATTATTTTGATAGAATTTACTTATTTAAATGTTTTTAAAAATAAATAAGAGTATATTTGAACATTTAAGCATAGTTGCATTGTGGTCGCTTAAAAAGAACATTTCGCAAAAATAAAAATAAATTTCTTCAAGTAGGGAAATCATAATTGCTGCGATTTTACGTAAGAAAATCACTGCTACTGTTGTTTAAAAAAATAATAACTAATTATTTGTGTGTTTACTTCAGTTCTAAAAATGATATCATTTCGTGGTTCAAATCCATGTGATTGAAATTAATATTGATTACAACTAATTGTAAACATTATTACACATGTTTCATTACATAGAGATTAATTATTAATATGATAGTCATGCTTGATTGCAGAGGAGAGGGGAGGTTAAATTATGCTTTATGTAGCGTCCATAGTTGAAATACAATAAAAAATTGTTTAAAAATATACTCTTGTTAAATGTTTCTTTAAAACCTCTAAATAAGTAAAATTCTAGCAAAATATATTAGTATTACAAAATATGTGTATTGTTGTAACATATGCAACACGTATCGTACTTTTCTGGCAATTTTGGTAGTGGACGAACTTCCTAATGAGCTCTGCTTATTGTACAGCCGAGCGCAGTGTTCCATTAGAAATCACACTACTTCCACCTTAACAGTGGGATGGAGCTGCGCGACCAAGGCCAAGAAGCGAGGGAGCGATACGGGCAACACTAACACGCACGCCTAGTGCATCATCGTCCCTACGCGCAAGGCGTGCAGTGTTTCCGCCATGACGCTGTACTGTGAAAATTAGATCTGTAACAGTGGGGTTTTATTACACGCGATGAAAGTCAACAAATTAAACTACGTCTGTATCTTTGTACTTTTCTTTTGCCGCTTAAAGAAACTGAAAACATAAAATTAAAAAATGCGGTATTTGACCATTTTCACGATTTTTTTTTCTCTCCAAGAATACACTCAATATGACAAAAAAATGCATAGATAATTGTTTTGTATTTTTTCTGACAAAAAGTCGTATTTGCACAACATGTATTTGCCGAGATACGCGTATTCGCGAAAACAACTATTTCACAAAAGATGTTCGAGTACAGCCTCCTCTTAAGGGGCCTGCCTAGTTGTTACGTGATCTCATTGTCAGTAATTGCGTCTATTCAAATAGAAAAAATTATCATTTTTCACTGCAAATCTTTTCTTCACGACAGAATTGAAAATCGATATTTCGTTGTCAATTTATCAATTTGGTTGTTGAAATATAAATGTAGTTGTTGAGACGTGTCGAAGTCAACGAAAATCCCTGTAAGGAGCCCTATTTTTAGTATATGAAATCGTCAGTAAGATTAGTGTTTTAAACGATAGTGACAATGCTGTATCTTTTCTGAGCAGACTGCCGTATTGAAACCCTTAAGTCACTGATTAAAATGCTGAGGAGACCAAATACACGTTTATGCTCATTTCCATCGCCAACACTTCCGGACATTACCTTGAAGCGTTAAAAATGTTCTTGGTAAAGGTGGGTTTACGATTGACTTAACAGAATAAGTGCGCTGTGTGCTTAAGATATGATTCAATGTATTCAAGGGTATTAGTTTATGACTGTCGTGTGCGATTTTGGCGTGACTTAAAAGATCGTTATATTTTGTATTTTAAGTACAAGTCACGACGGAGTAGCCGATCAGAGCCCAGCGACATTTGTTGTTGGCGGGAAACTGTATTTACTTCTTGGATTTAGGTTATGTAGTATTGTGAAATCGCATGAAAGTAACTATTTTAATGGAGAGACAGTATCCTCGTAATTTAAAGAACAGTCGTCAATATTCATGTTTTATTTCTAGGAAGAGGTTATTGAATTAGCTTTAATTAACCATTTCAGATGTATTGATATAAATACTCAGTGCTGTTATCGGCTTTCCCTTGTACAAGATATCACGAGTTTTTTTTTTTTTTTTTTTCAATACGTTTACACATGCAGTAACCACAAATATAGGCCGTTCACGGTAAAGTAAGTACTTTTGAGGCCTTAGTTACTTTTCCTTTCAGCTATGTTCTATCCTATAACCACATCTGAAAATAAATATTGTCATGTAAGTAATACACACAGTGTGTATATTCCACTGCACTCGGAAGTTAACGTCTAGGGCTAAAATAATATCTGTTTACCGACTATTATTGTAAATGAGAGGGATTTCAAAAGTGCTAACTTTACCGTGAATAGCCTATAATCAAATATACGTAAATAATCTCCACTCTTGTCCATATTTCCCAGGTTATGTCCGCTGCTTTCGTCTTCTACGATTCTGACTGGCTAGATTAACAGTTGCTAATGCAATCATAAACTGCAAATATTTTTATAGAGTCATTAAGTATAATTCTTCAGTATATAATTGTAAACTCGGCTCTCAAGACGTCGATGTTAAGAGCAGTTTAAATCTCTTCATTCATTTAATCATAAACCCACGTTAAGGAGGCTTGGTAAGTGTGTTAGGTCTGGAACGGAAGGGAAAGGGGGGGGGGGAGCTGCATCTGCCGGCGCAGTGAGTACTCACCAAGGGAGTGCAGGAGTCCCGGAAGAGCACGGCGGAGGCCCGACCTCTCGGCGCCCGGACCACAGCCGAACTGAGACTTGCGCGCGCGCTTGGATCCCCGGACCTAGCCCCCGTATCCGCGCGGACACGCCCACCCGACTTGTCCATGGACCCCGCCTCTCGCGGCCAGCACCAGCAGACCACTGGCGGTCCGCGCGCGCGGCCTTCAAGGTCTTCGGCGACCAGCCGGCTGGCTGCGCCTGCGTGAACCTTCCCCTACGCGATCTGACAGCGAAGCTGGCCGGACACTCTCATTGACTACAGATGAAGTAGACCGCTTATTTGTCTTCTGCGCATGTACCCAACATTGACCCACCCCAATCATACACAACTTTCAATGTCACATGGTCAACACTGATGGAAGTATTGTTTGTATTTTAAATTTTATGACAAGCACTGTTATATTAATAAAATGCTTTTACCAATTTGAATATAATCAAACTTCATTACAAGTTGGTTAAATTACATATACATACATCTGAAAGCATTTGTTTACAAATACGTTTTCTAACCTTAAGGGGGCGTGGAACTTAAATTAACACCAAATGCGTAAATTGATGTTTACTGGTTTTCGAAAGCCAACATAGAAAAAAATACAAATGGCAATCCTAGATAATAGGTTTTGTCAACTTAACGACCAAGTATTTTGCAGTATTACTGTATCAATTTCGCATAATGTCTTGCGCCACGAAAACACACAAAAATTGACGGCGTCAGAAATCTCTCGGCAGAATAACGTCACTCAGGTAAAATATTTGCTCTCGTAGTTAGTGAAAGTTATTCTGTATGGTTGCCCTTTCATTGTTTTCTCTATAGTCTTCCATAAAATATGTAAAAGGCGATAAACGTCAATAGCATTAGTTTATGTGCCATGCTCTCTTTCCAATCCACGCAGTTTTCGCCAGCGGTGTTAGCAGAAAAGCAGTTCAATGTTGGGACACAGAGATCGGTTGTGCGAAGCCAACGAGATCGGTTTACCTTATCTTTCGTCTATGGCCACTCTTAGGCCCTGTCCACAGTAGCTGGCCCGCGGACGCCTAACTGTTGATCGGTGCACGTGACCCTCTTACGTCACAACTCGCTTCCCAACGTTCCTTATTCCACGATAATTCGCGAACTTCAACTTTTCGTCCGCGGACGTGTCCCGCGTTGTTTGTTTTGTTTACATTGCATCGCATGCAATCTGCAAAAGAAAATAACGCTGTATTGATATCGAAGCGTGAATATTGAAAACATATAAAAAAAACGAAAACGAAACTAGAATAATTAAAAAAACACCCAGTATTAGAATTAAGAATTGTACTAAAATCACTCGATAAGCACACAGAAACTGAACAATAAAACTATTTGCAGTTTATGATGGAATTAGCAACTGTTAAGTCTAGCCAGACAGAATCGTAGAAGACGAAAGCTGCGAACATAACCTGGAAATATGGACAAAAGTGAAGATAATTTAAATATATTTAATTATTTGTGGTTACTGCTTGTGTCCGCGGCCTGTGAACTTGCCTCCCTCAACAGAAGATAAAAGCATGCGTGGTGGACTGAAGACTGTGACTGCACAATAGCCCAAAGACAGGCTACCTGGATTAAATGGAACTCTTTGAAAACCAGGGAAAATTGGGAGAACTTTTGAGAACAAAGAAAGCTTACAGCTAAGATAATTCTAGGAATCCAACGGGCATTCACATAAAACCAACTAACCCAAATCGAAGAGAGCTTCACTAAAAATAACTCTAGAGATTTTTTCAGAATTTTCAAAAAGGAACTCAGAAAATACGCTCCACCAACCCTTTGCGTCAGGGACTCACAGGGCAAACTGGCTTTCAACGACAAGAACAACTGCCGCCTCCTTGCCAAGTACTTTAATAACCTACTCAATTGTGCTCCACCCAGTGAAGACTTTGAATACGTACAAACCACACCGAATCCAGACTCAATGCTCCCTTCATTGGAAGAAGTTCGTCGAATTATTCAACTTCTCAAGGATAACAAGGCAGCTGGAGAGGACTCCATTGTGGCCGAACTCTGGAAGAGCGCCGGTAACAAGGCCCTGAGAAAGCGTACCAAGATCATTCAGAACACCAAACGAGAGAAGTTGCCACCTGACTGGGCCTCAGCTCTGATGCACGCCCTTTACAAGAAGGGAGATTTTACCGACGTAAATAACTACCGTAGGATCTCTCTTGTCCCAGTAATGTACAAAATCTCCTCCAAGGCCGTACTAACGAGGGCAGAAAATCAATTGGATAGTCAACTGGGGGAATACCAGGGAAGTTTCAGAAAGAGCCGATCCTGTGCTGAGCAGATCCTCAACCTTAAAACTGTACTGGCATACTCCAAGTTGAGGAACCGCAAGGTAGTAGTCACCTTTGTTGACTTTAGGAAGGCCTACGACTCCGCTGACAGAGAAACCCTTGAAAAAAATCTCCAGGAACTGGGACTAGACAACAAAACCCGCAGACTTATTCTCGAAGCCTTGAATAACACCCATTCTAAAGATAAATTCAGAGGCGAGAACTCTGATTGCATTGAGATAAAAACGGGGGTACGACAACAAGATGAACTTTCCCCATTGCTCTTCAACTGTGTCCTTGAGAAAGTTGTGAGAGAATGGCGCAAGGAACTGGTCAACTTAGGTGGCCAGAGTGGAATCTGCATGGATCATAAGACGGAAGGGCTGGTGGTATATTGCTTGGCCTTTGCAGACGATATGGCACTGATTGCCGAATCTCTGGAAGTGACGACATTGCAGGTCAATTGCCTCAGAAGACAGGCAGCCAAAGTGGTTCACCAAGTATCGCTGGAGAAAACCCAGTTCTTTACCAACATCAAAAAGGCTAACAGCGAGATGTCACTATAATAGGGTAAATTAAACAGAGCTGAGAAATCTAAGTCTCTCGGCGAATGAGTTGAACGCAACTTGTCAGAAAAAGACGCTCTCTCCATGAGAGTTAATACGCTGGAGCGGGCCTATCGACTGACACAGAACACCTACAGCAAGAAATAGCTGTCACGTAAACTAAAGCTGAAACACTACGTAACAGTCATAGGATCAGAAGACCTGTTTGCCATGGAGTGTCTAATAATTGAACAGAAGAGGCCTGATTGAGAAACTGGAAGTCAGAGAGAGAAGAATTATCAGGAAGATCCTAGGCCCGGTACGGGAAGATGGGGAATTCCAGAGGTAGCACAACTCTGAGCTCTATCGGCATATTGAGAGACTCTCTGACTGTGCCAGAAAACGGAGGGTTGCTTTCTACGGTCATGTGATTAGACTGTCTTCAAATAGACTGACTAATCGACTGTTCACCTTCTGGCGAAACAAGAAGATTCGTACCACTTGGCTGACAGAAACCGAGAAGGAAATAAAGGAACTGAGAATAACAGATCTTCAAAACAGGCAGACTGTGAGACATATCTTGAAAAAAAGCCCGTGGATTTCAGGAAAAACCTCTGAGGAAAGGTACCCTCTGGACAGAAGAAGGACAAGACTTAGACCGGGAGAAGATGCGACAGTACTGGGCAAAGACTAAAGTCCAACAGTTGAACAAGCGTGGTCCTAAGTAGGTCCATTCGAAAAAGGAGAAGAAGAAGAAGAAGAAGAAGGAGGAGAAAATAAAAATCTGTCGACTAGAGCAAAAGTACCAAAATCCAAATAAAGATAAATTGAAGCAAAATCAAAAAGTGCTCACTCGCATAACTCAAAATACAAAACAAAATAAAATAAGCTACAGATATAAATATTTACGAGTAATTATTGCAAACAATTTATTGGCTCGCCGATGTGAGTGTACGGGCAGTGTTAGTGTCTCAAAGCTTAGCTTCGGGCGGCGCCGAATTCGGTGCACTCTGGTGCCAGTATTCGAAAGCTTAGCTTCGGACGTCGTAGTTGTAGATACGCACTTTGGGACATGCGTCCGCGGACGAAGTAGGTCCGCGGACATTCGACCGCGGACGAGCTATCATGAACAAAGCCTTCACAATCACCGCTGCTGTGTTCTTGTTGCGCGCGAGTTGGGACCTCGCCACGTCACCTCGCGCAGCCGGGCGTGCGATTCTCTCTTGGTATACACTATTCACGGTAAAATTTGCACTTTTGAAAACCCCGCTTAACATCTACTTGTATACACGTCGCGTATTCTTTCGCATTACGTAAAATTAACATTGCCATAGGCCTCATCGCGGTATTCAATAGATGTTATTATAAAAGCAAATATTTTACAACTTTGCTCGTTTTAATACTTTGATTTAAAAAAAAAAAAAAAAAAACCGGAAAGCGAAAGAAATAATTTTTAGACGTCACAAATGGTTACATATAGGCTGTTCACGATAAAGTGAGCACTTTTGAGGCACTAGTTACTTTTTCGTTTCAACGATTTTCTTTATCATTTAGCCACCTTTTTAAAATAAATATTGTCATTTAGCTAAAACACACAGTGTGCATATTCCACCGCACTCGGAAGTTAACCTCTAAGGCTCAAATAAAACATATTTATTGACTATTATTCCAAATGAGAGGACTTTCATACGTGCCCACTTTACAGTGAACAGCCTATAACACTTTTTATTCGACGTTAAGATATGGAACTACTTCCCATCCATATTTACCAACTTTACTGGGCGCATGTCACTTAGTGCGCCCGTTAAAATATATCCAGGTAGGGGCAGTGACTTTTTCTCAAGTTAATATCGAAAGTGATCACTTTACCGTGAACAGCCTTTAGGAAAGTGAGAAGCGTGGGAGACCCACCCAACACCTCCGTCAACATCCGTCGGCGTGTGTGTTATTAATGAGCGAGGACGGGCGATAACGCCGACCTTCACTCGGCGCAACGCGTTTGTAACGCACGAAGCCGCCAAGTAATTAACGTTAAAGTCGTTGCGATAAACCCGCGTGGAGAGGTTTGTATTCTGCCTGCCCGGCGCCTGAACTCCGTTGCAGAGTGTTTAGAACACTGGTATTTGACGAAACTATATAATGTGCCTCGGTATGTTTACCTAGGAAAAGACATCATACCCCAGAAGAGGAAGGAATGATACTATAAAGTTACCGTGCATACTGTAAATATTGTTCTGTGGACAACCAATATAGTTTTAAAAGAAATTCGGTTGCCTGAGTTGGTGACACGGCCGTTTGTTTTGCGTGAATACGTCTACGTTGACACGCTCGGACGCCTTGATGTTTATTTTACGTTCCCGGCCCCGCTTCGCTCGATCGTATGGGGTTTTATGGGTATCACTGCATTGCTTCTGAGATACTCTTTCCAACCGTATACGGTTTCTGTATTTCGACTTGGCTTTTTGACGAGTATAAGCCGAAATTGTGTTAAGTTCTCTTAATTTTTTACATTAAACTCATACAATTTCACCATAACCATGCCATGCAAATGTTTTTTATACACGCAATCAATTGATCTTGACGAGAGATGTCGATTGAAACCCAAACGAGCGTCGTAGCTTCTCCTAGTCAGAAGTTATACTACGCGAATCGAACTCAAAATTGCGGACACCCCCCCCCCCCCCCCCCAACGATGATTAGCAGTCCTCACTCAATGTAACATATTCTTTGATCCTTTGGCAGTCGAGTAGTGTAATTGAATTTTGAATGCAGACGACAGATTCGGAGCTGCAATGCCAAACTGTATCCCCTGATTTTTCTATCATCGGATTTACTGGATTGCCTTGCCCACTATGGCCGCAAGTTTTAAAGTCGTATTCACGTCAAAAATTGTCAACACTTCAAGATAACGCCTGGCCATAATTCAGCTTCTTAGAGTGTACGTAGTCGGGAAGCTAAATTTCTCGCAAATTAGATCTGTAACACGCACGTATTACACCAGGTGTATAAACTGTTCACGGTAAAAATAACACTTTTGAAAGCCCTGCTTAGGTTCTACTTGTATGCACATTGTGTATTCTTCTGCCTTATGCAAAATTAAAATTACCATCGGTCTCGTAACTTTATTCATGCGTCGGTCAAGTGCAACTGTGAAATTATTAGAAAAAAATGTTTTGCAAATCTGCTTATTTTTACATTTCGATGCATTGAAAAAGAAAGAAAGTGAAAGAAATAATTTAAGTTATCTCAAATTGTTACCCGACACTTTTTATTCGATGTTAATATATGGAACTATTTTCCATTCATCGTTACCATCTTTACTGGGCGCATGTCACTCAGTTCGCCTATAAAAATATATGCAGGTAGGTATAGTGACATTTTTTCTAAGGTTGATTTCAAAAGTGCTCACTTTAACGTGAAAAGCCTCTAATCCAATGAACTAAACTACAGATGTAATATTTACTTCCCTTTTTTTACCTTACGGACACCGAGCGTGAAAGCCCCAAAAACATTGGCGGCTGTAGATATTATTTTTTTTATTAGTTCCTTACGGTTTAAATCCATTCATGGTTACTTCCTACTTCTCTGTGGCCCTGCCGAAGCTCTACTTTCGGGTTATTTCCTCCGCCTCGTGCAAATAAAGCTTAACTAAGTCTAGAAAATGACACCAAAGGGACAACGCGCCACATTCATATGTATAGGCTGTTCACGGCAAAGTGAGCAATTCTGAGGCCGTAGTTACTTTTTTCTCTCAACCATTTTTTATCTTTTACCCACGCTTTTAAAATAAATACTGCCATGTAAGTAATAAACACAGAAGTGTAGATTCCCCCGCACTCCGAAATTAGCGGCTAAGGCTAAAATAATATATATTTTTTTGAATATTGTTCCAAATGAGAGGCCTTTCAAAACTGCCCACTTTACCGTGAATAGCCTATACTCAGTTACATATTATTTTGAATGGAGATATTTCTTACTAGACATTACCAACACACCTATTTTTTTCTCTTCTTTTATTCATATAAATTTTACATGACCTATTGTACTTTATAGTTAAAATATGCATAAAATTCGAGTTTAATAAAAAATGAACAACTTATGCTAACAGAAATATAAAAGGTTTGCGTAACGTGACATATTTAAGAAACAATGAAACGCGTCATACGTGGTGCGTTTTTTCAAAGGTTTCATTCAAAAGGTGTGTAGATGGTACGAATAGCCTGTAGTTTACGATCTCACGTACGTTGGCACCACACATGAAGACCGCGAGGGACAGGGACTTAACTCCGTCCGTGTTCACCACGGTCTTGACCTTCACTGCACGACCGTGAACGTGTCAAGAGATGTCATATTTGTGGACCTTGAAGCTATGGCCCAGCAGTTTTTTTTTTTTTTTCTGGATCAAGAAAAATTGCTTCATTCGCATTGCAGCGCTGAGGTTGAAACAAACATTGTTTGCCAGTAACGAAAATTCGAGCGCGGATCAAAACTCGGGCAGCGTAGTAATAATGAGAAATATTTAATTCAATATACCACTATGCCAATTTAATGTTATTTCCTGCACATAATTTTTACCATTACTGTTTATATTTAGTTTTGTTATAAACAAAACAATAACACTTTCGCTTATAAATGTTTCGTAAATAGCTCATCACTCGCAAGAAATGACAGCTTCAGGCAGCGACAGATATAACTGCCCTGTTCAAATAGCATCCCTTATTTGTAAGTTATTACTGTTACTTAGACTGAAAGGTCAATGGACATATAATGGGGTAACGTTTTAATTACTTTAGGAGTAACCCATCTATATGATGTGAAATGGAAGATACAGTACGTACTCAGCACTGAGAATATTACCATTGCTAGCCGTATTTATGCGCGTGTAGTGCGTAACGTAAAGTGTTACTGGTTTAACCACATTTTTTATAGACAGAAAGTGGTATACAAGAATCACGAACGGAATACTGATTTACTTGACGTAATACACATAACGCGTTACATAGGCACTGAATCCTTAGGTCAACCCAGTATATAATTGTAATTACTGCCACTGAAATCACCGTAAATCCTTACTTAAAAAGAGTAGGCCTACGTATTCTAACGTTGAATAACATATCAATTTATTCTTGTGTGGTTTTCGTAATTATTTTTTCTTCATGAAAAGTGTTTTTTTTTTTGCATTGCGCTCTTTAATCCTCTCCGACTAAGTAAAAAAACTGCTGCACTTGTTACAATCGATTTTTTTTTTTTTTAGCTGGTTGCCAAATATTTTCTTGTCACTGTGCAGCTGAAATATTGTATATTTACTGCACGTTATTTTAGAAAACGTACAAAACTATTTATGTAGCTCAGTATCAATTCGCAGTAAAGACTGTTCACGATAAAGTGAGCACTTTTGAAATCAACCTAAGAAAGAAGTCACTGCTACTAATGTCATATATTTTAACAATCGCACTGAGTGATCTGCGCCCAGTAAAGTTGGTAACGATTGACGGAAAGTAGTTCGATATCTTACCGTCGAATAAAAAGTGTTAGGTAATCCATTTATGATAACTGAAATTACTTGGTTCGCTTTCTGATTATTTTTTTTTTTCACGCATCAAAGTATAAAAATGACCATATTTGTGAAATATTTTACTTTCCAATAATTTCACAGTTTTAGATGACCGACGCGCGAATAAAGTGATGAGGCCCATGACAATGTTAATTTTAAATACGGCGGAAAAATACACAACGGGCATGCAAGTAGATCTTAAGCAGGGCTTTCGAAAGTGCTCATTTTACCATGAACAGCCTATATAAATAAAGTTGCCCGGTCGGGTGTGTCTGTGTATTCGGCTAAGGCTTCTAAACTCCTTGATGGATTGTGATGCGGTGTTCGCCATCATTTAATGAATTTCTTCAGGAAGGTTAACATATATATTACATTAATATTTAATATAAATATAGCAGAGAAATGTCTACGTTTTCCAATCAAGTCGGAAAAAGCCGCTTTTCGGGCGCTTGCATGGATTACGCTGACTTAACCATAACATATACACCAAATTAATGTAGGTAACTACTACAAAATTTAGATCTCAAAAAGGTCTATAAAACCGTACACGACAGGATGACCCACAGTAACCATTTATGTTTTTTTTTTTCAAAAATAGGGGTTCACTTACGAAGACTTTGTGAAGAAAAACACTCTAAATTCGAATCAGTGGGAAACCACTGATTCGCAGTGAAATTAAACTACTCGAGTCAGTGAAAATGGCTCCACTTAGAATCAGTGGGAAGCCACTGATTGTTTCAGTGAAAAAATTTCACTGATTGAATTAGTGACGTGAAACAATTTCACTGATTGAATAAGTGACGGCCGACTGCAGTGGCGAACTAAATATTGCTTTTATCGAATGTAGGCAAATAATTACGTTAAATAAACATATTTACGATTTATATTGTGCAATTTACCGTAATTTAAAAAAAAGGAAAAGAATTCCACAGGTGGCCGGGGTAGTACTCACGCACCGTTCAACTCTAGGCCGTTACCTTTCCATCTGAGCTACGACTTTAAGTTGAAATCATAGGAGGAAAATATATTTCTTTCCACTGCGAAATCGTGTAATTTATGAGTTGTATGCTCATACTTTTCGTGTTTGGTTTGATTGGTACCGTTGGGATTGTTTAAACGAATAGCACATATGAGTGCACTCTCTTCACCATATTAAAAATACAGTTTAAACCTTCAAATAGAACGCTGTGATGATTACATGGAATCGAAATTCGAAACGTAAAAGCAGAATGAAAATGAAATGCCGTGTGTTCATATTACCTCGTAAAATGGCGTTTTGAAAGACAAAACACTTTTTAGAAAGGATTTTTTATTAGTTTAATTCGTTTATTTTTTGTTATGGTACTTCACTTGATACACGTTGTTTAACGGCCATTTTTAAGCGATATTCGACGGCCATTTTTACACGCAGTTTCACTGATACATCAGTGAAAAATAATTAGAGACGGAGCAAGTTGCTCAGATGTTTCACTGGTCCGCCAGTCAAAGAATAAACCATTCAGAAAACGGTGGAAAAAATGACTGACGAATCAGTGGGAAATGTCACCGAATCAACCAGTGAAGGAAATATGGCATTTTTTCACTGATTCACCAGTTAAATTCACTGAAGTGACTGTTGTATCAATCAGATACGTTTGACTGATTGAAACAGTGAAATTAGCACTGATTAAGATTTAGAGTGAAGTATTAATCCTATGTTAGTTGCATTAAGTATTTAGTGTTGCTGTAAACCTAAACAACGCCATATTTGTAAATCGCACCCGAGCGAGGCTGGGGCGGGTACCTAGTCCATAATAAACTTGAAGGCAACACCACTTGCTTGTTAAATTCCACACTAAGGATCTTGTGAAGCTTACTTTGATGCGTCACGAAAATAGTTTCCAACGAACCCCTTGCATAGATACGAAATATTTTTTTTTTCAATGTGCGTATATTATGTTGGACATACTGCTCGTAAACACAGGACATTAGGAGATTTTCCTTCCCCGAGTTGTTCTGGTCTCGCGCCTGATGCAGGGTTGGCATGCGTGAGATGACAAGGTACCAACGTCAAGCTGAGATGTATACCCCACCCACGTCGAAGTATGGACACGTTGTCCCCAACCAGTCTCGAGAACGGTAGGCCGAGGTGAAGTTGGAAAAAGTTCAAGGTCGTTTTTCACGTCGTACGTTCTGGTACGACGAGACATTTAACAGTAGGCTCCGAAAACACTTGTATAGGCTGTTCGCTTTTGAAATGAAGCTTTGAAAAAAATGTCACTGCCCCATACCTGCATGAATTTTAACTATCACATTGACTGGCATGCGCCCAGTTAAGTTGGTAACGACCGACGGAAAGTAGTTCCGTGTGTTAACGTTTAATCATTTCTGGCAGTTAAGCATTTGTGAATACTGAAAAAAATTAATTTTGCTTTCTGTTTTTTTTTTTTTTCATGCGTATCAACGTAATAAATAGCAAATATGTACGAAATTTTCATAATTATACGTTTTTACTTTACCAACGCGTGAATAAAGTCATCAGGCCCAAGGCAATGTTAATTTTACATATGGTGGAAGAATACACAAAGGTGCATACAAGTAGATGCTAAGAAGGCCTTTCTAAAGTGCTCAGTTTACCGTAAACAACCTTCAATAAAACCTAATGAGACGGGTGAGTAAAGAGATTTGAACGGCTCTTAACATCGAGGTTTTGAGAGCCGATGAGGGTGATTGAGGTATGTAGCAGCGCCGGAATGAAAGGGCGGGGGAAACGGGAGATCTCCGAGAAAACCCGCCGACCAACGGCATCTTCCGACACGATTCCCACATGCGAAAATCGGGAGTGACCCGGCCGGGGTCACTCCCGGATCGCCTGGGTGAGAGGCGAGCAGGCTAATGAGACAGCGCGGCTGTAAATCTTCGGAGGACCTGGATTCCAATCTCGGCTCGGAGGTTGCGGTTATGAAGATTGGTGAATAAACGGGAGTATGCGGAGAAAATCACGTCTCCACGGTAGCGTCCGCTAGTCTACAAATATACGTTTATTTTTACGCTTAAATATGACATATCTCGTAGAAATGCAGACTTGTTTGTGTAGATTTATAAGTTAAGACTTTCTAACATAGCTATTTTTTATCTACAGGAACTGCATTATATATAAAAAAAATTAACCAGCAGTATGCTATTCAAAATTTCGGATCGCTGACATCTTACTGCATATATTTGAACTGAAAAATAATCACGTTTCTTTAACAGTGTAGGTTTTATAAAAAGTTTTGACACATGTAGCTAACATAAAATAAACGTGCCGAGAGAGAACACAGAAATTTATCTATTAACTTGAATAATACAATATTTTGTAAATAATTACTACTTTCGAGTTCTTAAAAGCATTTAAACAGATTTTATCCTCTTTTGGTAACTGCAAACATTTTTCATATCGTGCCTAACGGAATTCCCCCCTAAACCTTTGTTTGTAGAAGAACCAGAAATAAAGTTTTTACCGTGTAGCCACATATGAACGCCAATCCACGCAGGTCTTGATTCGACCGAAGACTGGAGCGATGGAAGACTGCGGAAAACAGCGAATAGACGCTGACCCATCCATGGTTCCTTCAGTAACCGTGTGAAGGCATGACGTTACGTATCTGGCAGTTCTCGCTAGATGGGAAGCACTGGACGCGATATACCAAGCCGCGTTTCTTTAAAAAGAGATAACGGTGAGTAAGTCATGGGCGAGATAGCGTTATCTAGAGCAAAAACTGAAAAAATAATTAACTGGTAGCAAGGTCATCCGTGTATGATTGTGTAGACGTAAGGACCCCGCGTCCAAGGTCGAGAAGCGAGGGAGCGATACGGGCGACACTAACACGCGCGCCTAGCGCCTCATCGCTCCTACGCGCATGGCGTGCAGTGTTTCCGTCGTGACGCTGTACTGTGCAAATTAGATCTGTAACAGTGGGAATTTCATTACACGCGATGAAAGACAACAGATTAGACTACGCCCGTATCTTTGTACTTTTCTCTTGCCGCTTAAGGGAACTGCATATGCAAGCTTTAAAAATGCTTGACCATTTTTACGATTTTTTCCTCCAAGAATACACTTAATATAACAAAAGTAAAAAAATAAGGGCATACGTAATGTTTTATATATATATATATATTTTCTGACAAGAAGTCGTATTTGAAGAACATTTATTTATCGAGGTAAGCGTATTCGCGCAAACAACTATTTCATTAAAAAACGCGGTGGTCCATCCCATTCTTAAGTATATTTAGTACCTACATACATATGAATCGGAAATTCCTCTAATCTTACACTCTGTATCTGGACCATTGGAAATGGAACCACTGAAGATATTGGAAACCTGTGTCCTAATTTAAATGATTTACAACTAATTAGCATGCTCAAAACCTTTCCTGAATATCACACAATTCAGACTGCGTTGTTTAAGAAACCATCGATAAAGGCTTCTTTATTTAACACTCTGCAAAAGTGAAAGTTCGTCATACAAGTATGCTGATAAATATCGTCTGCTTATAGCTCTGCTCAGAAGTACGTGGAGAACCCAAAGGAACTAACTATCTGTGCGAGATCTCGAGTCAGTATTTTACAACATGGCTGAGCACTTAACAACGTGATAGCAAAAAAAAAAAAAAAACACACAAAAGAGTGTACAAATAGTAAGATATACTCACTATACACCAGGCAGTAATCGTTTCCCTATCCACAATAATGGTTTGGACGTCGTAGCATGAGAACAGTCTCACCGTTAACAGTTATTTAGTTTGGCATGTCTTGATGAAATTTGAGCAAGGAAAATGTTTGTGTTTTGAGAAGAATGCGTTTTATCTCAATTTCTGATAACTGCACCTTTTGTTCCCAGTCTTCCCCAAAAATATTTTGTCACTATTTCCTAAATTTCCTGGAACCGTTCCCGGGATTTTGAGGACTGTTCGTATTTTAAAAGGTATACGGTGCATTTGACAACCTTACCAGGTTGCTGATTATTTGTTGAGTTGGAACTTCTTAATACGTTTGCACTAGCAATCCAAAGTTGAGAGGGCTCATATTATCGACAGAATACTAGAGTTATTTAATATTGATCCCTGTAAGGGTTGCCAGTACTTTGCTGGTAACGATGTTCTATTGTTTTTAATCAACCACATTTTTCAATTTTCCTATAATCCTCGAGAAGTGGAAAAAGTGAAAACCAGCATCAATTCAGAATAATAAATTATACAGAATTAATGCGATTTTATTAACAATGTGAATGTTAAATACTCCCGGAGCGAAATTTATTACCTTCACGTAGGTATATTTTCAGTGTAGAGAGACAACATATATTGTAAGAGTTAATTTCTTCATTCTCAAAAACTACCTGGTATAACCAAGCATATATTACGTTCACAAAGAATGTTTTTTTTTTTTTTTACCTGGAATGAAGAAGCAGAAACCGGATTTGCATCGCAAACACGTTCCCACAACAACGCCATATGTCAAGGTCAGTTGCCACTCCTTAGGCTGACGTCATCTCCACAATAATGAAGATAATTCTTCCGCAGGGGGGAAAAATTGCAAATAAATGTCCACTTCCGAGGCAGGATCGTAAATTAACAAAGTTAAGTTTTTCGTGTCCCAAAGGGATATCAGTGAACAATTACAGGCGAAATTCTCCGCATGGATTTCTAAACGACTAGCTTGTATCAGAAATTTCCGATGTTAACGGGCCTGCCCACCAAGTCGGCAGCCGCGAACTTCAAATGGGGAATCAATGGTAAACGAAATTCCTTCTCATTGCGCCAATTTTAAAGATAACTATTTCAAACAAAAATTATTCTACGTGGAATGTCTTAAGGACTGATGCTACGTTAAATTATTTTGCCACTTTTTTTTTCTTTAATATACTTTTTATAAAATGTAAATATTGAAATTAACATATAACAAAAAGAACGGATAAATAATTTTTTTTCAAAAACTATTTTATGTAGCAATATTTTCTGAGAAAATCGCGTCAGCGTGCTTTTTGTTTGAAATAGTTATCTTTAAAATTGACGCAATGGGAAGGAATTTCGTTTAACAGATTCCCCATTTAAAGTTCACAACTGCCGGCTTGGTAGGCAGGCCCGTTAAAGTGAGTCGCAGTATTT
This sequence comes from Dryococelus australis, assembly GCA_029891345.1. NCBI lineage: Eukaryota > Metazoa > Arthropoda > Insecta > Phasmatodea > Phasmatidae > Dryococelus > Dryococelus australis. Next base: position 55,987,514 of record CM056999.1, read on the forward strand.
AGAAAAACATCCAATGCAGCAACATGGAAGATCGGGAATTTTTTTTTTTTATGCAAAAAAGTGGTCGAGTGACATTCGCATCGAGCTGGTTTCTTGCAGAGACAATAAGCAATGGGAATGAAGCGAGTGCGTTTTTGGTGCAATGAATTTAAAGCACAAGGCTTGCCGACATTGAAGTAGACGGACATCAAGCGGATAGGCCTTGAACGACCTAGACGAAAGACAAAAAACCTCGCGGATTATGGTGTCGTTCTTGGAGCAGGCTCGTGAAACAGCACAAGAGGAAGGCGAGCGTCCCTTTTCGTCACGGACTTGGTCAGTTTGAAACAATCGATCGGAAAAGTGCGTCAATGAATTTGGGGATAATTTGGAAAAGTAGTTCTAGTTCACTTCTTTCTTGGCGTGTCATTTAAACTTCCTGTAATTAAAAAAAAAAATTAAAAGAACAGAGTAGTGCCATCTTGATGAATACCACTCGTACATTGTAATATGAGCGAGATATACGTCCGCTGATGGAATTTATTCGTCACAAATAAAATTATCACTTTACCAACCGGCACACAATGTACTTCAAGAATTTTAACACTGACATTTTGTTACAATTACAATATGAGAAATTTAAAATGAGCGAGTTACATTTCATATCACAGAACTCATAAGAAATGGCGTTGTGATATTTGAATACTTTAGCCTAATACAGTTACCAGTTATTTATATTTGATGATTTTTAAGTATCATGTTTAGGGATAATGGTTTTTTTATAAAGTAATATTACACTTGGTCACCGGATGAAGTGGCTCTTATTTTCACACAACACTGCAAAATATTTATTGGAGTTGTCGGGTTCTAACATATTGATTTTAATATTATAATAATTATATGCAGATTTTATTTATTCTTTAATAATTTTCTACAGGTTTATCATCTTCATGGAAATGTATTATTTTAGCAGCACTTCAAAATGTTGTAAAAATTATTTATCACATATATTTGTTTGCCTATACAGAAATATGCTGATTGTTTTGTGCAAACATATTTTCTGTTTCATAATATATTGTTACAATGTATAGTTGATTCATCTTACAGCAATGCACTAACAGTGATTCAGTATTATAGATACTGTTCATAATAAAATCCAGTTTTACAAAAACATAAAACCACAGACGCACTTCGAACAATTTCGAACATCCTTATAAGACCTTAATAATCAGTAATTTGATTTTACATAAAGTTTAAGTTAAGTTTGCCGTATGTTTCAACAATAGATTGTTATATGGGGACGCCTGAGGGGCGTATCATAGTTCGTGAGGGGTGGAGGTCTTAATAAAAAAATAAAAGAAACTAAATTTGTTATCTAATTTATTCTCTCCGCTATTATTTACTGCATTGAATTATCTGTCTCCCCATTTACTCTTTTATTTAACAGTGAGCCCAATATTTAGTGTCTATTTCAACTCTAATTAACGCCCTTCTTAATTGTGTCTGTTGTTCACAATCAATTATCTCATACTCATTATTAACACGTGTTGTCTATCTGTTGCCATCATTTATAATGTCTTTCAATCACGCTTCTAGTCCAATAGTCCAACCTGCCAGCCTCACACTCCACTGCGTGATACCCGTAGTCGCAGACTTCCCTTCCGCTGATCGCTGCTCGTCTTCTATCGCTCGGAACTCAGCCACTCACTCACTCATCAACTCCAACTCCACTCGCGGCCCGGTGGCCTGTCGCCATATTTATACTCTCCGGGCGACCATCTGGAAGGTTCAACGCACCCCGAATCGCGCTGAGAGAACGAGATAAGTAATACAGAGCATTCTTCAAATAAACGCAGAAAACAATACAACCAGGGTCCATGACGCGCCTGTAATTCAAAATGCTTCATTGTTTCCTCGCCGCCGTCGCTATCATATAACAAATCTCTGTCCTTCTCTTCTATTCGCTCGCGCGGGAGGTGAAGAGGCAAGCGCGTAACAGTATAAATATCTGGACAGGAAGTGTAACGCAGTGCTCGGCCATTGGCCATAACTGAACTCTATTATATTGTTAAAATTAAAGTTAATTAATGTACTTCCTACTGTATATAACGTAATTCATTTCTCTTATCGGGTAGTAGACGAAAAGGGGATCTTTGACATATTTTTAATCCCCCCTTCCCCACATTGATCCATCCTGTTTTATTTGGGGGAGGGGGTTGAATTTTGAAGGAAGTTATCAAAAATAAATTTTTAAGAGATATGAAAGAAAATACATTTTTTGTATAATTAAAATGATTGAGGAAGCACTGTCAAGAGAACATTACTACAGAGGAGAGAGTATTGGGATGATGATTGATGGGTTAACGTATAAATGGGGTACTATCGTTTGTATGGGCTTCTATTTGGTCCGGAACTCTTTGAGAGTACAGCAAACCCTATATTGATACAAAAATTGCAAATCCAAAGCAAATTCTTGAAACGGAAATTAAAACGCAGTACTGAGGAAACCATCAGCCGAAAATAAGCTTGTAAGAAAAGAACACCATGAGGTAGGACTGAGAGAAGTGCCATGTTCACTAAAAGGCGCTTGGTTGTCGCAAAAAATGGCCACTTTTGTAGGTTAAACCACCGTTATACGGTACGCAATAAATAGAAGTTTACGGAAGAGGTAGAGGGAAAGCTACGACTTAATATCAAAATCAACACGCCCTTTTTTCCTCAGTAGAAAAACCGTGGTTACAGGGTGCAGGTAAAACGGACAGATTGAAAGTTCAGTACTCACAATAAATTAATTTGTTTAAGAAAATGTAATGATTCACTAGTGACAAAGAAAAAAAGCGACGATGAGAAAATGCCCAGATCACTAAAAGAGTGGATGAACAAGAGGACATTTCTGTTAAGAGCACTAAAGTGCTAAAACAAAGATTCTGTATTTTTGTATTTTACATTTCTGTGACATTTATTCAAGTAGCAGTCTGATGAAAGTGCAAAAAAGTGGTTGAGTAATGTACAAAACTGATTACGCAAGGTACGGTAGTTCTGGGTTTCAAATGTCTTCATAATTATGTTTTTCTACATTAAAAAATAACTGTTAGAGAAACCATGATAACAAAAAGGAATTTAACAGTAATTTTTGTATGGTTCATCAATACCTTTATTTCAACTTTAATAGTAAAATTTAAATAAAAAATAGCTAGAAATGAAACCCTCATTCCAGGCGAACAAAGTTTCAATGTTCAAAGAAATGTCTTCGTAGTGTTGCTGTGATTTCAAGAAACCCTTTACCTAAAACAAAACATAATACGTATTTAAATAATTTTTTTAAATCATATTTGCGCCAGATTTAAGGTTAAGATACTGATAATTGCGTTAATAAAGCAGCTAAAAGTTATTTTTACAAAGACATGAAATTTTTATCAAAATTCAGTCACATGCAGCATCGTAGAATTTCTTCAACATGTACAAATAAAGTCTGCACACTCTAAGGTTATTTATGTGCAGTTCTCAGAATCGTTTAAGGTGTCCGGTAAACTACCGTTTACGGCAGATTATTGCCTGCCGTAACATTACGTTGAGCCGGGGGGGGGGGGGGGCGGACCCCGTATGAAATGCAGTCTCAATACGCCGAAGTCGATATTATCTCGTCGGCGAAACTGTGTCGTGAGAGACACGCTCTCACTCGCACACACACACACACACACACACACACACAGTTGCTCGCATTATTTCGATCTGGGGCGCCTTGCTCAACGCGCGCCAGCTGAGCTGAACTGATCAGCTGCCCGAGATCGCCCCAGGACACTCGGCGGAGGAAAAAGGCGGGCCACGAGCGAGTGTTTGTGTGTTTGTGTCGCCACTCCGCTCGCCCTGCTTGTCTGGACCGCGTGTCAAACAGTGCTTTATTAGTTTGTTGTGTTGTGAGTCTCTCGAGCGGTAGGCTCCAAGGCCACGGCATAGTTGTGTAAAGCTCCTCACACACCGGCGCGGGATGCGCTTAGCGGCAATATACTGTAACAACAACAACGGGGGCTTTTAATTGCTCCAGTCCTGTGCCAGTCATAATTAAATACCATAAAATTTATAAATACAATTATATAAGTAGATAGATTAAAAATGATCAAATGTTAAAAAATATACTTCCTTAAAAATTATAACTCCCTCCCCCTCCACCAAAAAAAAAATTAATATAATTGTATTTCGTGTAATAAAGTTCAGGACTTTTGATTTGGATTAACGTGGGGGAGGGAGGATTAAAAAGATGTACAAAGATCCCCCTTTCGGCTACTACCTGATAAAGAAATTGAATAACGTTAAATAAAAAGGCCATTAATTTAATTTTGTTATATATATATAATAGAGTTCAGTAATGGCCAACAGCACAGTACTGATGAAATCTGTTCTGTTCTGTTCTGTCATAACTGAAGTTGCGACGTAAAAATACTGTACTTCGGGATCACTGGTAGATCGAATCCAGATCAAACATGTTATTACGATATTTATTTGGACAGTTTGGTCCAAGGAAGATTCATGAATCTTCCATGTCAGCAAGCCTATATTGGTGCGGGACCCCCCCCCCCCCGGTCAAGCTTCTGAACCCGGGTTTCAAGCCACTTCCGTCGCACTGGGCGTATTCCTGAAATTATTCGACTCTTCTATCCCACTGGGCGGTGATTGAGCGGTTAGACTGCTCGCCTCCCACCAGGATGAACTGGGTTCAATCCCCGGCCGGGTCACTCCCGGATTTCCGAAAGTGGGAATCGCGTCGGGCGATGCCGCTGGTAGGCGGGTTTTCTCGGGGATCCCCCGTTTCCTCCGCCTTTGCATTCCGTCGCTGCTCCATTCTCACCTCATTTGCACAATTAATTGCGAGTACCGCCTTTTTTCTTATGACTACGTGTTCTGTAATGAAGATCTGTTACCGCTGGCTGTGGCTGAGGACGAATAAAATATTTCATTTGAAATACTATTTTCAATTTAGTGATATTCTGGTATTGAAAAATAAATAAAATTAAGTGGATAGGTGGTATAATTAAATACTGGAGTAACGCTAAAGCCCAGCGCATACGGGACGATTTTTCCTGCGAGTTTTGCTAAGATATTATTTGAAATATAGGCAAACAGTTATGTAACTTGATTAAAGGCTGTTCACGATAAAGTGAGCACTTTTGAAATCAACCTTAGAAATAGTCACTACCCCTGTCTACACATTTTTCAACGGGCGCACTGAGTGACTCGTGGCCAGTAAAGTTGGTAACGTTGGATGGAAAGTAGTTCCATATCTTAACATCGAATAAAAAGTGTTAGGTGTCCATTTGTGATAACTTAAATTATATTTTTCTCTTTCAGTTTTTTTTTTAATGCAGCGGAGTGTAAAATTTACCAGATTTGTAAAATATTTACGTTTTTAATAATTTTACAGTTTCACCTGGTCGACGCATGAATAAAGAGATGAGGTCCTTGGCAATGTTAATTTCACATAGGACGGAAGAATACATAACGTGCATACAAGTAGATCTTACGCAGGGGTTCGAAAAGTGCTCATTTTACCGTGAACGGCCTACACTCGCGGGGTCCGTCACTGGTTTTGCCGCACACCGTGTGGATTTCCTCGCGAGCTGCTCTGTCGACTAGTAACGCTGGCAGCCGTAATAATTTTTAACAGCTGGAGAAAATAATAAACAATAAATTATTTGTCGTTACGACGAAGAAGGATTGTTGTAGGTAGGTAGGTAAGTGGGCTTAACGTCTCGTCGACAGCGAGGTCATTAGAAACGGAAAGATTGTTATAATTACACTTATTTCAGTTTTGGATAGTGAGAGTAAAAATTGTAGAAGATATAAACGACTGTAGATAAAAGAATGGTTATAGGCTATCCACAGTAAAGTGAGCACTTTTCAAGGCGCTCCCAAACGGCATTAGCCACTAATAAATATGTTTTATTGCAGCCTTGGACTTTCAATTTTGAGATAATGGAATGTATACGCTGTGTTTAGTAGTCACATGGCAATTTTTAGGTATATTAAAAAGAGACGGAAATATCAAAATAGGCTAAAAGGAAAAATTTAGCAGGGCCTTAAAAAGTGCTCACTTTACCATGAATAGCCTATAGCCTCAAAGAACGAAAACCTGCCATGCTTGTCAAAGAACTGGAGTGAGTAGGTACACAGATAGCATCGAAATTGTACACAAACATGTTTCTTCTGTGCACGTTTTTCCTCATCCATTGCCTACGAGAATACCGCCAAAACAATCATGCTGCCATGTAAATAAAGTCACGTGCCACGTTTCCTTGTTCTCATTGGCTGAGATCGGAAACTAGCAAAGAGATACGTAGAGAAAATAGCACGATGCCAATTACCGAAAAACTGCATGCATAGGCTGTTAACGGTAAAATGAGCACTTTTGAAAACCCTGCTTAAGATCTACTTGTATGCACGGTGTGTATTCTTCCGTCTTATGTAAAATTAAACATTGCCAATGGCCTCATCACCTTATTCATACTTCGGTCAAGTAAAACTGCGAAACTATTAGAAAAGTAAATATTTTACAAATCTGCATAATTTCACAATTCGATGTATTTAAAAAAAATACAGAACGCTAAAGAAATAATTTGAGTTTATCACAAATTGTTACCTAACACTTTTTATTCCACGTTAAGATACTGAACTAATTTCCATCCATTGTTACCAATTTTACTGTGCGCATGTTAAAATATACGCAGGTAGCATCAGTGACTCTTTTATAAGATTTATTTTTAAAGTGCTGACTTTATAGTTAACAGCCTTCAGGTGTAGATATTTCCAGTGGACGAGCGCGTCCAACAGCAAGCGTGGCATATCGTAAGGAAAATCGTTCCGTGCGCGGCGGGGGTTAAGAGGATGGAGCACTTACCTTATATTATACTATACCAGTTCCGCTACAGGTTCGTTATATTTCCTCATGTCGTACCGACTTCGCCTGCAGCCTTGGCGTGTTTACACGAGCGGAGGAATGCGGCATTATCACCGCGCGCCGCGTCAGTATCGCTGCAGCTGCAAGCTGCAGTTACCGCATGCATCCCGCACACATTGTTCGTCATTCCACTTGGCCAGTGGTAATTTTGACACTCTATTCTTCCTTCTCACCCTTTCATCAGTTTTGATCCTGAGTAGTATAAAAATGCCGATTCGAGCGCAGCCCCCAGTTATCAGAACACCAACGGTAAATTAAATGCTCAAGCCATCAGAAAACTATTAGAAAAAATTCCTCTTAATTTTATGATCCAAAACATCAAATGCCGATTCGAGAGTAACCGCAAAAAAGTGACTCAAAAAGAGAATCACCGCCCTCGAGGCGGCGTCGCTGCGAGTTCCGGCGGAACCACGTCGGCGTTTTCACAAGCGGGGCACGTGGCGGGAGTTTATATATATATATATATATTTATTTATTTTTTTAGTGGCGAGCCCCTAAATCCCGCTACGTAAGCGTGCCCTCCAGCATGCTTGTTGGTAAAGGCTGCTCACGATAAAGTGATCACTTTTGCGATCAACCTTAGAAAATAGTCACTGCTCCTACATGCATATATTTCAACGGGCGCACTGAGTGGCATGCACCCAGTAAAGTTGGTAACGATGGAGGGAAAAGTATTTCCGTATATTAACGTCGAATAATGTTAGGTAACCATTTGCGATAACTTAAATTATTTCTACCTCTCTATGTTTCTTTTAATGCGTTTTAGTGTAAAAATGTGCAGATTATGATATACTTACTGCCCTAATGATTTTACAGTTTCACTTGATCAACTCTTGAAGAAAGCGATGAGGCCCATGACAATGTTAATTTTACATAAGGCGGAAGAACCCTCAACGTGCATACAAATATATCTTAAGTAAGGCTTTCAAAAGTGCTAATTTCACCGTGAACAGCATACAGTTGAGACGGTTGGAGAATGGGATACGTCTCAGGGCAAGCTCTACACGCCTTAGGTCGGGTTTAATCAACAAAATTAGGCGAATGCATTGCCGCTGAGCAGGGTTGTCTGGTGCCATGGCCGCAATTGTAGCCATGGACACATTCCGAAAGAAGAAGAGTTTAGATAAAGGCATAGAAAACCAGGCAAAGCGGAGAGGGCCTGGGAAAAAACTATGCAACAGTCGCAGAGGATAAATGTAATTCGTTTTATTGGATTAGGGCTGGAGAAAGGGGGGTGTTTTTTGGTTCGCGAAGATGGACTTCGTGAGGTTAATGAGCGGCGATGTGAAATGTGTCGAGCCGCTGCTGGCGGGAGTTGCCGTTGGTCGGCGGGTTTCCTCGGAGTTCTCCCGATCCCTTCAACCTTGCATTCCACCCCTGCTCCAGTTTGGAGTCTGGTTCCCCTGGGCATTCTGGAGTCACAACAGCGCGACACGACAGCCCGTCGCGTCAAGAGCACGGCGATATTTCATTTATTTTATTCAGTGTTCACGGTACTTGGACAATTTTCGGTCCGACAAGTGTTGCACTTGGCTGTTGGAAAATCCTAAAATGGCTAGTCGCACATGTAACATCCGCAGTTCACTTCTGTCATGTTGCCGAGGCTGAGATTTGGTTGGGCTTACGTTGCATCCTATTCGTTGTAAATTTTTCGTCGTCTCGGGGCTGCCGTCTCGTGCTCTTCATGCTGTATATTATGACTTCGGAATCACCCTTCAGAGACGACGGGCGCCTATGGTTAGGTATAGGCTGTTCACGATAAATTGAGCATTTTCGAAAGCCCTGCTTAAGATCTGATTGTATGGACATTGTGGAATCTTCCACCATATGTAGTTAACATTTCCATGGGCCGGATCACTTTATTCATGCGTCTGTCAAGAGAAACTGCGAAATTATGAGCAAAGTAAATAGTTTATAACTTTGCTAGTTGTTACACTTATGTGCTCTTAAAAAAGCAGGAAGTGCAACAAATCGTTTCAGTATTCACAAATATTTATCTAATACTTTTGATGCAACGCTAAATCGTGGAACTATTTTTCCTCTGACGTTGCCAATTTTACTGGACGTATACATGCCAGCGTGCCCGATAAAATATACGCAGATAGGGACAGTGGCATTTCTCTGAGGTTGATTTCAAAAGTGCTCACACTTGATCGTGAACAACCTTCAGATATGGTTTAATGTATCGTCGACAGAGTAGGAAGCGGCCATCGTCTGCAGCAGTGGCGTGTGGTGTAGTGTTTCAAGGTAAGCCGGTGCTTGCTCACCACTGTACATCCTCGGTGCACGCAGCAGGAGCCAGTAACCACCGAGCAGCCTAGGGAAACTGCATGAATCCAGACTACTCACGAGCGAGCAACCAAGGGGGGGGGGGGGGCATTACACACGTCCTGTAGCGTCAGCTGCCGAGCTACGTTTTAATGGTGGAAGTGTAAACTAGCAAGCAACAGGGTACTGCACAGAGCTAACGCCAGCTTACCTTGCAACAGTTCACCACACGCTGCTGTATAGTAGTAAGGAACAATTTCACATGGGAAATTGAAATTAGGATGGCCGGACCGGGATTCGAACCCACTACGCCACCTAGCTCGGTATGAGACTTTGAGTTTCACCTACAAAGCCCGTCGCTCGGTGGGTAATTGCCTTAAGCTGATATTATACGATACATGCTGCCGTACTTGGTCTTGTAGAAGCTGTTACAAGGGCTAGTGCATTGGTCGGCATGGAAGATTCCTATCACGACAGCAGTTTACATACTAGCACTCAGCGGGTTCATATATAAGCGTATGGTTCGTGGTAAATATGAACCCCACTTGTAGAATGGTTGTTAGCGAGTAACTTGTGTACATGCTGTTCACGGTAAAGTGAGCACTTTCGAGGCCTCTGTTACTGTTTCCTTTCAGCTATTTTTTGTAGTTAAATCACCTTTTTAAATAAATATTTGCATGTAAGTAATAAATAAAGTGTGTGTGTATTATACAGCCCCCTGAAGTTACGTATCGGGCTAAAATAAAATGTTTTTGTTGGCTATTATTCTAAATGAGAGGGCTTTCAAAAGTGCCCACTTTACCATGAATAGCCTATAGCTATAATAATAAACTAGCAAATAGATATTGCTTTATAACTGTTGGCCGTATCTGCTGTATGTTCAATATTTGAAAATGATAATGTAAAGTTATACGAGAATTTTTAAAAAAATTATTCACGTAGTTGTTAAAATTTTTCTCTTTGTATAGTTACTTATTAATGTGATTTTGTAATCCATATCCAATAGCAAAGAAAATATAACGTAAGTACGTTGGAGATTTGAATTCACGCTGAAAACTTCGCATTCAATATGGTTAACCAAAGACTTTGTTTCTAAGCTGCCAATTCTCACATACATCCGTATTATTGTACATAACTGATATATCATTATTTCAAAACATCGCTCGTATTAATTTTTTCCTACGTAAGTGATGTTTGAAATTTTTGATAGGTTTCCCTAAGTAATTAAAAGCTGTCGTTATCGACGTTATTTGTCTTTGTTGTATTTTAAACCATTTGAATGAGTTTCAACTTCACGGGCCTATAACAAAGATGGAGGCATACTTTTAGGGTTTATTAATAAACTCGTTCCGAGTAGCAGCCACGGGTAGCGCCTTACTTTCTGAAACTGCAATGTGACTGGCGAGATACGAAAGCTAGCACTACCAAACCTGGTATGAAATCTGGCCGCATACAAAGCAGCAAATGCCATGACAGGTACCGTACTAGCTTGTATAACGGCCGCTACGGCTGACCTTGCAATAGCATTTAAGGAAACTGGTACCGTGTGTAATATAGTATTTAGCGTCCAATCTAATAGACCGTTAATGGTATCTTCACGCCATATTTAGACTCAAACACTTTGAAAAATCACTCCATGTGCTGCGCAGGTTAAATTGTTTCCTAAGTACCTTATACCAAGAAGTTTTTATACTTCTCTTGGGTTTAAAGTACGTTTTTTTGTTAAGTGTAACTTTTACTTGTGTTTCTTCTATGATTTATAATTGTTATTTCGTAGTACACACAAATAAAAAATAACAGAAAAGAATCTTGTCAATAATTTGTAGGAAATAGTTCTTAATTTAAGATATTATTTATAAAATAAACATTTCCTAATGAGCTATTTAGGTTTTAGGATTCATTATTAGTGTATAAAATATTGTTTTTTATTGCGTGGTTAGTACACAAGTACGGTGCGTTGTTTTACCTTTAGCGTTCCTTTCCAGACTCGTTTATGTCTTGCTGACAGTTCTCTTCCCGTTCGAGACGTAGGCTGGAGTTAGTCGCAGAGTCAGTGTTCATACAATTCCATTAGAGACGTTGCGAGTTGTCGTTCTCTGAGCCTCGACTAAATTTCTTACTCCCTCCCCTTCATTGGTATCCCGACAGGGAAAACTTTCTAAGAATATTTTGATGAGAAGCCATCATACGTGTTCTATTGCAAACTTTCGTGTTGACTTTCGCCCAACAGAAATATATTTAGAATATCTGCGCAGGAACTGAAGCTGAAGGATACCTTTGGTAGTCCATGGTTACTTCAAAACTTTTCCAAAGCCCTGCTGAAGTTCTACTGACAAGATATTCCTCCGCCTCATGAAAACAAATTTTAACTAAGTCTAGACAATAGAACGGATCAACGTACCGCATCTGTTCGCACTCCATTTGATAATATTTTGCTGTGGGTAGCTGTTTAGACGGCATGGGGCAACATCTCTATACAGTTGTTTCGTCCATTTGTTGAAACGATGCCACGACGAAATGCTGCGCTTCGTCGGGCTGGAGAAGAACCTATGCAATGCTATACCCGTATCCCATAACTTTTGGCAAACTAAGGATCTGCAAAATTCGCGTTATATTTTCGTGATAGGTTTAAACTTGGCATACTTATGGTCAGTTTAGCAAAACCCACAGTTCCACGTCAGCGGTCTTCTAAAGGACGTCATTAGACAGTCTGGGTGCGTTATAGGAGATTGGTCGTTTCGACTGAAGAGTTCATCGGGGAGCAGGCCAGAAAATCCACCGGCCAATGCCAGAAGTGGATGAACTCACAAAAGCTTGGGAATCTAGCCTGTCACCGGCGAATTTTGCAAGCGCACGGAAGATGTAATCAAAGTAATTCCTCGAGGGTGAATTCCAGTAACGGCAGGAGAGGGAACGGCGCGAAGTATACTTCAGAATTGAACGATACGGCGTATACGATGGTGGACAGGGAGGGATACGGATGAAAAACTACTTTCGCTCGACGCACGACACTTTCACCCGCACCTGGTAACGGGACCCAGCTGCATGCTTGCTTCATTTCTCCGCACGTAGACCATCCCGATCGTCCGGTGAGTAGAGCAGGGTAATCACCGACCCCCTCGTTCAATTCCTCTCCCCTCCTCAACAAGCACGAGTTCGTCGCTCGCGGGGGCGTGATTGGTATTTCCCCGAAGTACGTATATTTACAGGCGAACCGAGGGTATTGGCCCAACTGCATGCCACTTCCCGACTTCATGTTTCCGGTACCCCCTGAGACTGCTCGTCTGGGTCACAAACTTAAGGCTGTTCTGTTTTATAGATTTTAAGGGAATGTCGCCCGGATTTGTAACACGATACTGATTAAAAATACGAAGTTATTAGGAAAATAACACTCATAAAGGTTTTTAATGTAAATACGAGAGTTTTAACTAAAAATATTTATTCGCACAAATTTCAAAAATTGTTTGGTTGGTATATGAAACAAGCTCTTCCTCTCAGTTCAGTAGCCGACAGTTGCAATTTCTTTGAAATCCGACACTTGGGTCGTCTGCTGTAAATTTTTAATTTCTAAAAAGCCTTAAAAAGTGCTCACTTTACAGTGGAAAAGGGGGCCGCGGTAGCTGAGCGGTTAGCCTGCTCGCCTCCTACCAAGGCAAACCGGGTTCAATCCCCGGCCGGGCCACTCCCGGATTTTCGCTCGTGGGAATCGTGCCAGCGGGTTTTCTCGGGGATCTCCCGTTTCCCCCGTCATTTCATTCCGGCGCTGTTCCATACTCACCTCAATCACCCTCATCGGCTCTCAAGGCCTCGCTGTTAAGAGCCGCCCAAATCTCTTCACTCACTTTATCGTGGAAAGCCCATAGATGAATATATCTCAGTTACATTAAGAGAGCGAGTGACATAAATTAACTCCAATTACGTCAACTGAAATCTACATATTTTTAGAAGCCAACACAAAAAAACTGTAACAGTACAATCCTAGATAACGGTGTTTGCCAACACTTTAAGCAACTACTGTGCAATATTGTTGCATTTATTTAGCATGATATATCTTGCGCCGCGGTAACATATAAAAATTTACATCAGAAATATCTCAAAAGAACTACATAACTCTGGTAAAATATTTGGTCTCGTAGTTAGTAAAACCATTTGTACAGGATTGCACTTTCTTCATTTTCGCCATCGGTTTTCATAAAATTGCAAAATACGATAGCATAAGTTTGTGTCCCAGTTCCCTTTAATAAATTGTAATACATTTCCTATGTATAAGTTTGTGTGTTGTTCTACTGGCCAAGCGTTCAAACCAAATGGTGTTGGCAGTGGTTGCCGGCATATAATTTATTTGAAAACAATATGGCAGCATTCTGAGAAAACCCACATACTCGTTCGCCCCAGAAGAAAACACGCAGATATTTACATAATAATATGTTATATTAATATGCTTGCAGGCATATGTAAATATAAATATAGAAATATAAAATTATTTTTAATTTATTTTATACATAATTTTATATATTCCTACATTATATTTATATGTTAATATACATACATATTTACATATGTGATTGTATCTGCGTGTTTTATTCTGGGGAGAACGAGTATGTGGGTTTTCTCAGAGTGCTCTCATATTTTTTTACATACAAATTGTATGGTAGAAGCTCTTTTGTAGGCACAAGCTAGGCTCTTTAATTAAAAAATAAAATTACATTCATGTATAAAAATGACAGTTGTCGTTCTGACACCATGAGGTGAACAGCGATTTGTAAGCGCTCTCTCGTCATATCACGAAGATGAATTGCGAATACGAAGGCCTGCCTTTCACCTCAACGATCATGGAGTCGCGACCTGCATCATCGCTACATGGTTGTCGTCAGTGCTGATTCTGCGATCGAGGTCAAAATGCTCGTCGGCATGAGCGGACGGGACTGCCTGCACGAAGAGTCCTTTCCACGCGATGAAACATTGCGACATTGGTCCCGTGCAGTTTATGCCAAGACGATGCATTGCAAGAACGTACCGAGATCTGCGAGGATTCGTTTACTAGCAATCAGCAAGTGCTGCCTCCAATGCCTCTTGCTGCATAGATGGATTCCGATCGGACAGGCGGTTTTGACGAGGCAGTTAATACTAAAGACGGAATGAACGCAAAAAAGTCAGTTTGTGTGGAATGTACACTTAAAAGACGTTCGCGTGAAATCGACGAAAACCAAAATAAACAGTTATCGGCTCTAAATACTGATGACCTTACAACTCCCGATACAAAGGAAATCAAATTTAACACAGAAAACAAAACAGGAATGGAAGAGGACCATAAAGACTGCATTAATGAAAATGAATTATATGACTTTTTATGGGGTTCAGAGCAAAGCATTATCATGGTTCTCTTCTTATTTATCCCATAGATACCAACAGACCAACAGGTAACAATCTCTATTCCAGATTGTGTTAACGTTAGTTTTTTTCCGAAAAGGATTTGATTAAACATGGCGTTCCGCATGGTTCCATTTTTGGACCACTGCTGTTTTTTATATATACATATTAATGATTTGCCTGCATCTACATTTAACGAAGTTTTGACTGTCCTTTTTTGCAGATGACACCACTATTATATGTTGTAATGAGGATGAAAAAGCCCTCATGTAAACTATAAATTATGTTTAAAACAAACATAATGGCTGGTTTTCAGCTAATAATTTACTCTAAATACAGACAAAACTGTTTTAATAAAATTTATTTCCAATAAGCAAAAGGATTATAACATACAAATTAAATATGGAAATGATACCCTAAAAGAACGTAAATCGACCGAAATTTCAGGCTTACAAATTGATAACTACCTAAATGGAAATACACATACAAATAATATTATTCCTAAATTAAGTGCAAATTGTTTTGCACTACAAAATTTATCGTATATTGTCACTTCATCTTCCATAAAACAGGTTTATTTCACATATTTCCATTTGATGTCTTTTGGAATCATGTACTGGCCATCTTTACCACAAAATATGCATATTTTTAGTTTTCAAAAAGGAGCAGTTAGATTTATTGCCGGTGTAAAAAAGTGTGATACACATCGACGCTTGTTTAAGAAGTTAGCCATTATGACTTTTACTTGCCAATAGATCTATTCAATAACAATTATTGTAGTAAATATTTCAGATTATTTTGACAAAAATTGTAATGTGCACACATATAATGATAGAAACAAAGAAGACATGCGAGTGCCCAGTAATAATTTTAAAATGATACAAAAATGGACATATTTCACTGACACTAAATTATTCAACAAATTGCCAAATGAAATACAAAAACTCAGTATAGAAAATTAAAAAAAAAATTAAATTCACAATAAAAATATATTTTAGACAAAGCTTTTTATTAAGTTTAAGAAATTTTTTGAGAAGAATTATATTACTAAATTCTCACTTGTATTATTGATATGTAAATATCTGTTCATTGTATATTTTAATTGTATGACTTCCTTAATTAAATAATAGGTTAATCTAAATAACAATATTTCATTTCAGTGATTTTACATATGCTTTGCATGTTAGTTTACAAAGTTGTTATGTCTTTTAATATAATCTTACAGAAGTATGACTCTATAGACTCCGTATTCCATAGTTGAGAATTGTACAATCTATTATATTTTTATTGGATTGTATTTGTAATGTGGGCTTGGTGTTGGTACTTTGTATTAGTATAATTAATTTAAATTATGTTTATGTAAAACTGACATGCTCCATATTCCATATGTCCTTTACATATATAGGGATCCATGGATTGCTGTAGATTGTCGAGGAGGATTACGATGGATTGGTGTGGATTGATATGAATTGGTGTGGTTTGTGTATGGATTGGTTTGTGGATTGGTGTGGATTGGTGTGTGGAGTGGCGTGTGAATTGGTGTGGATTGGTGTATGGGTTGGCGTAGATTAGTGTGTGGATTTGTGTGGATTCGTGTGTGGTTTGCTGATTGTGATGCTGATTGCAGTGCTGATTGTGGTGCGGATTGATGAAAATATTCTGAGATTGATCGAAAGGTGCATGGAAGAAAAACAAGTCTTTAATTATTGAATTTTTTGACATTAATTTTTTTGGGGGGTTCAAGGTTATCCAAAGTCATGGGCATGGGGTCAAGGTCACAGTCATGGGGTCAAGGTGAAGGTCATCCAAATCCAACATGGTGGTCGGAGTCATCAGCGCCACTTAGGTGTCGAAAATGTAAACAAATTACAAAAAAAACAACCCTGGCAGTTGGAGTGAATTAACAAAAAATGAGCAAAGGAGAGAGTATAGGGGAGGAGAATGTTAATACAAAGTGATTGATTGGAGGGGGAGTCAGTTGTCTACTGGACGTGGTACTGGGAGATTCCTGGCGAAGTAAGTTTCTGTTAGCAAATGTTTTCTTTATGCGTTTTTTGTTTTATGGCAATATTGCCTTCCTTTATAGCCGAAGAATACACGTTCCTTGAGCTGCTTTTGTTCACAGTAGGAAAAATTGCTTTGTACCAAAGGAAAGGGTACAGCGATATTCAAGGTTTTCGGTCGTAGATTGTAGTTTACTGTACATAACTGTTGTCAACATAAATTCTGCAGTTACACGAAACTGTAAATGAGAGAATACATAATGACATTCTGAAGTGCAGTGTTTCTCCAAATCACTAACATTAATTCTTCCCAAGAGGGGGCATATTCTGGTCCATGTCACTGCCTGACATAACCTTCCTATCAAAAGTAATCTGGACACAATAATACTAGTGGCCGTGCGATGAAGGGCGTTAGGCTAGTAACACCTGGAGCAGGAGGGGGGGGGGGGGAGGGCGTAAGATTGTCGTTGCCGTCCTAGTATATTTTTTTTGGTGAATATACTTATGAAATATTTGTACTCCTCTTTAATTTACTAATATCGCGGTTGTTTTCCAGAACACATGCAGTATTTTCTTTTCAGTCTGACATTACTGCGAAGACGTCTGCTGAACTCTTGAAACAATGCAAGGTTTTCTTATAGTTTTTACTATATATATATATATATATATATATATATATATATATATATATATACTATATTACAGTGTGTCGTTTATTTACGAAATCGTTGTTGATGCTGTGTTAGTTACTATTTAAAACCCTTGTGAAATAGGGAATTGATAAGTATATCCGGAACAGTTCTGTTTGTTTATGTGGAAAGAAATATTCAAACAAGTTTTGCCCGAGCTACACTCGGGTACAGTCCTCAAAGTATTAAAAACTTACTCACTTAACACGCTCAGTATTTTATATTCGGTTTGCCGACTGCGCTGAAATGGACTTTTGCTGCGGACTTTTTCACCAACAACATCTCTAAAAGAGCCGCTTTTAAAAGCCACGCGGCGGATAGACTGCACGCCACTTCAGCGCGATCCGTATAGAGGCGAATGGGCAGAACAATTCAATGTACGCGTTCTCGTTAGAGACCCTACCATCTTCAGTTATAAAATTGCACTAAGATAGAATCCACACTCCTCTATGTACACGAGCAGAAGTCATTTGTTCATTCAGTTCAGTGGATACCGCCACATATACAAAACTCATTCTTCTGATTGAAACAGCCACACGGAATGTAACTGTAATTTGCTTTATTGGCTATTCACGGTAAAGTGAGTACTTTCTGAAGCCCTCTCATTTGGAATAATAGTCAATAAATATATTTTATTGTGGCCTTAGACGTGAACTTTCGAGTCCGGTGAAATATATACACTGTGATTATTACTTACATAACAATATTTATTTTAAAAAGCGATAGAAGGATAAAAAAAAATCACTAATAGGAAAAAAGTAAATAGGGCCTCAAAAGTGCTCACTTTACCGTGAACAGCTTGTAGTTCTGAGTTGTGAAGGGTGTGTCCAATGACAAACGTGAAACTAACACATACTTGTATGCAGTCTACCTTGCTATACGCTATTCACGGTAAAATGGGCATTTTTGAAAGCCCTCTCATTCGGAATAATAGTCGATGAATTAATTTAATTTTTGCCTTACACGTTAAATTCCAAGTGCGGTGGAATCAACACACCGTGTTTATTACTTATATGGCCATATCTATTTAAAAAGATGAAGGATAAAAAAATGCCTAAAATAAAAAAGCAACTAGAGCTTCGAAAGTGCTCACTTTACCGTGAACACCCTATACTGAACTATAATTACAAAAGACAGGGTCTTCATAGTTATCGTCTCCCTTAACATTGGCCTTCGTTGTCACAGCGTACTTAACAATACAGAGGTGAAACGACAGCTTATACCGTGAACTCTATCCACACACACACACACACAACACCACCACCACCACCACCACCACCACCACCACCACCAAAATGGAGATACTTTCAAGCAAAACGCTGGAACATCGTTCGACAATCAGAGCCTGGTGACCTATTCGTCAGCTGGCATCCCAGTTAATGACGTCTGAATGCGGGGAGGGGGGGCGGATTGGTACTCCTGGAAGCTTCCTGGCCAACGGCAACGTTGTGGTCCCGCTCGGGAATCAAACCCAGATCGCCGTGGTGGCGGACCGTCTACGGACATTACAAAGCGTGGGTGTCACCCACGACTATAGGCTATTCACGATAAAATGAGCACTTTTCAAAGCCCTGCTTTAGATCTTCTTGTATGCACGTTGTGTATTCCTCCGCTTTATGTAAAATCAACAATGCCATGGGACTTACCAGTTTATTCATGCGTCGGGCAAGTGAAACTGTGAAATTATCAGAAAAGTAAACATTTTATAGATATGCTAATTTTTACACACAGGGGCGTTAAAAGAAACAGAAAGCAAAATATATCATTTAAATGATCACAAATGGTCACCTTACACTTTTTATTCGATGTTAACATATGGGACTACTTTCTGCCCATCGTTACCAACTTTACCGGGCGCATGTCACTCAGTACGCCCGTTAGAATATATGCAAGCAGGGGCAGCGACAATTTTCGAAGGTTGATTTCAAAAGTGCTCACTTTATCGCGAACAGCCTTTACTTATGCATACAGAGATGAAACTTACGGTAATACCGCACACGCCAGCAGAATGGCGCCACGAGCCAGCGACACGTCGGAACTCCGCTCGCCACTCAGCGCCTAATAGCTACAGACCTGAAATATTCGTGGGTTCAACGAGCTGCAGGCTAGAATCTACAGTCTTATGTACAAACGTGCCGATATCAGCTGCACGTAGGTTGCCTGCTGTCACGGTGGAAGGCGACGATTGGGCAACGTTGTCCAGGAGGCGTCGAACACACTTTGGACCAACGGCTCAAGTTATGCGAAAGCAAGTGTTTTGAATTCTAGCTTGTCCCGAAATGAATCCGCGAATTCTTCTGGTCTCTACAGTGATAACTCACTTGCCAGCTAGTAGACCAACCAACAGGGAACCTTTCCCAGCAGGCAATAGCCAATCAGACACGAGGTCATTCCCCAGAGCCTCGCGCAGCCCATCGGATAATGAGATAGAGTATATTTGCGGTTTTTTCACACATTTTTAAATGAAACCTTTGACACCCCAAGCAAGACGCGATTTGCTCTTTCTTAAATACGTCGCGTATCACAATTTTTATATTCGTATTAACGGAATAGTGTCTTATTTCTGGTTAAATTTAACTTTTACTAACATTTTACTCATAAGATATGAAAATGCGTTTGTAATTAATATAAATAAAAACGGAGAGAAAATATGTGTGTTGGTAATGTTTAGTAAGGAATAGTTAAAACATATGCAGGTAGGGGCAGTGATTTTTTCTAAGGTTGATATCAAAAGTGCTCACTTTATCGTGAACAGCCTTTAGTGGCTCTGCGCGTACCCATGGTACTTTCAGCGGTGACCCTAATATTTTATTGGCGGGAAGTCTGTAGGGGCCACGGTGGCTGAGCGGTTAGCCTGCTCGCCTTCCATCCAGGAGAACCGGGCTCAATCCCCGGCCGGGTCACTCCCAGATTTTCGCATGTGAGAATCGTGCCCGGGCGATGCCGCTGGTCGGTGGGTTTTCTCGGGGATCTCCTTTCATTACGGCGCTGCTCCGTACTCACCTCAAACACCCTCATCGGTTCTCAAGACCTCGCTGTTAAGAGCCGTCCAAATCTCTTCACTCTTCACAAACAGTCTGTACAAAGGTTCAGTACAAGGCCCTCGAGTAGTTTTGTATAGTTTATTAGCGGTTTCTTCACCCTTTATCAATAAAACCCTTGAAAAAATTTCCCCATGTATGACGAGTTTAGTTATTTCCAACATATACCATGTAACATAAGCGTATTATACTTGCTTTCATAAAAGTTACTTTTTTTTCTGTTAAATTGAAATGTTATTCATATTTTATCTATAGATTATAATGCTTCATTTATAAATAATTTGAATAAAAAACAGTGAGAAAACCTGTGTGTTGGTAGCGCCTGGTAAGAAATAGTTCCTATACAAAATACTGTTACACCGAGTGCTCACGAATTCGGTGCGTTGTCCCTCTGGTGTAATTTTCCAGTCTTAATTAAGCTTAGTTTGCACGAGGCGGAGGAATATCCTGGAAGTAGAACTTTAGCAGGGCTTGAAAAAAGGATGAAGTAACCGTGAATGGATTATGTGAATCTGATGCGTAATATTTCGAGCTACAGCGCTTTGAAAAAGCCGTTTCTTGCCATCTTGTGGTACAGTGAAATTATGTTACAAACGAACGTAGCACCTTCGATGTACTCAACAGCCCTCGTCTGGAAGTGGTGTTATTTTCGTCGAACAGCACATTGGACGCACGTTTACTAGTTCCGTGGGGAAACGTGTATTTCAAACACACTGCGATGCAGTTCAGTCGCGCTCAAGGTCAAGAAGCGAGGGAGCGATACGGGCGACACTAACATGCGCTCCTAGTGCCTCATCGCTCCTACGCGCAAGGCGTGCTGTGTTTCCGCCGTCAAGCTATATTGTGCAAATTAGATATGTAACAGTGGGGTTTCATTGCATGCGATAAAAGACCACAATTTAAACTACGCCCATATATCTGTACTTTTCTCTTGCCGCTTAAGAAAACTGCAAATGCAAGCTTTGAAAATGCGATATGTGACCATTTTCACGATTTTTTTTCCTCCGAGAATACACTTAATATGAAAAAAGTAAAATACTAGGAGCGTAGATAATTTTTTTCTATCTTTTGTGACAAAAAGTCGTATTTGCAGAACATTTATTTACCGAGATACACGTATTCGCGCAAACAACTATTTCACTAGAAACGCGGGGGTCCATCTCACTCTTAAGCAGGGTCAGGAGAGTAGAATATGGTGTTACAGGGGGGGACAGTCCCCCCCAACTTTTGACACTCTCTGACTGTAGTTGCGCTATTCTATGCAGCGTTAACTTCCATTTATCGCACATTTGGTAAACGATTAACGAATGTGAAAGACAGCAGAAATACTGATGTTTCCTTTCATACATGATACATACATCTGAATATCCAACAATCCAGTGCTTCATTAAAGCTACATTTTTATATAGTCAGATGCTGTTTAACACGTGTCTGCGAAGATTTCTTTTTGTGCAAAGCTGCAGTTTTTATCACAGTAAGTAAACTCATATTTTGACCTTTATTTTACTGTATTCCGCTTCACATAACAGAGAACAGTGATAACAGAAAATATTTTGTAATACATGTATGTGGGTATATACCGACAAAGTTTTTGTTGATGTAAATTTTTTTATGAACAAATCTGCACTCATTAGTAGTGCTTCAGAGATGTTGGACGTATCCGTGAATGGACTATTCGCACACATCAACGCTACTGCCTCGCCATTTTTTCTCTGCGGTGGTACATCGTCACTTCCCTGGCCGTATAGGCTGTTCACGGTAAAATTAGCACGTTTGAAAGCCATGCTTAAGATCTACTTATATTCACGTTGTGTATTCCTCCGCCTTATGCAAAATTAACATTTCCATTTTCCGTGGGTTTCATCACTTTATTCATGCATGGGCCAAACAAAACTGTGAAATTATTAAGAAAGTAAATACTTTACAAATCTGCTCATTTTACACTTCGATGCATTAAAAAAGAACAGATAGTGAAATTAATAATTTTAAGTTTTCACAACTGGTTACCAAACACTTTCTATTTGACGTTAAGATATGGAACTACTTCCTATCCATCATTGCCAACTTTACCGGGCGCATGTCTCTCTGTGCGCCCGTTAAAATATATGCATGCTGGGGCAGTGACTTTTTTCTAAGGTTCATTTCAAAAGTGCTCACTTTGTCGTGAACAACCTTTACCAACTCCGTGGCAGGTGCGGATTTAGGGCAGTGCGATAGGTGCCACAGCACAGGACGCCGAATAAAAAGAGGCGCTGAAATGTGTGTTCAAACTACAAAACTATTATTTTAATGAACATAACATACTTAGCTGCACCGAATGACAAATGTGTAGCAAATGTAATGATGGTATTTTCAGAAACTAAGAAACCTTGTGAAACAGGCTATATCGTCATGGTCGAGCAAAGTTAGAAAACAACTACTATAGTGCTATAGTGCTAGTGGCTAACAGCTGGGCGAGACGCGTGGTCAGGAAGAACTTCCGTTCATGGCTTGACACATCTGTTAATATTGATTTTGTAACTAGAAATTATACAATTCTGTAAATTAAAAAAAAATTGTTAAAAGTTGTTGACTAGCAGGTTTTAATGTCTCTTTTTATTTGTTACACGAATTGAATGTGACGTTTGGAAAATATCTCTTTGTGTTTTAATAAGAGAATGTTACCAAAAATAAATACGATTAAAACCAATGTTTGAAAGTTGGAAACTAATATTCGAAAAAAAAAGATAAAATAAGTAAATTTTGTACGTTTTCAATTTTACTCACATTAATAGTTATTTCCAGGAGCAGAATATGAACTTAAAAATGCGTGAATTAACATTTTAAAAAATTACCAGAATGGTGTCCTTTGATTGGTAATATTTGACGTCATCTTCGCCCACATTTTACACTTTTAGCACTCTCTTTACTACGCTCGAGTGTAGCTCAAGCAAAGCTAATTTGAAAATTTCTTTGTTGTTCGGAACAAAACTCACATGGATGTGCAGTCTTTGTTCGGCTAGTGTTTAACACGACCTCACAAGAACACGACAGCACAGTAACAATGATATTGCTGGCGATAGAATTTATTTTTTTGTAGCCACACAAAGGGACATGGTTGACTGTAAATCATTTTATACGACAAAGGACATTTGATTGGGTCAATAACCGCTCGGCTCTTCATTGGCTGATTACTGGCCAATAATGAACGTTGTAAAGTACAGGGTAGTGTCCGGTGTGGTATGGACCAATAGGAAGATGGTGAGTTCTAAAACAGACACCAACAGAACCGGTATTCTTGTAGTAGTGAATATAGGTGACTCACTTCTAATTCGTCTTAAGTGCCAGTAAATATGTGCAGACCCCAATGTGTAGGGATAGGAAAATTTCGCGAATTCATTTCGGGGCAAGATAGACGTCAAACACATATACAGTGAAGTCATCTTCGCAATTGGATCACAGTTTATTCGACCAGCCCTGCATGGCTCTGAGCCAATAGCAGACTTGCAAGGAAACACATTGCGATTCCCATAACTGCCAAGTGTGGAGCAACAGCCAATAAACACACAGCTGAGGCTCCAGTAGCAAGAGGGCTGAGCAGTCTAGCCTATAGGTAGAGCCCCGAGTATTTCGCGGATTGAGTTGGCAGCAAGCTAGGTTGGACAGTCCTCTAGACACTCGTAACATTTTCGTTTGCTTATTGGTTGCTGTGATTAAGTGTGACCTCTGTACAGGACTGTTAAACACTCACTCACGCTACTGCTTCCTGCTTAATACTGGCTCACAGTTAAACGGGGCGTGTCTAAACCACTGTCGTCCCAATCACAACAGCAGTAGAAAAGAACAAGTATTTGGAGTCTGCCTCGCCTCCGAACGAATTCGCGAAATACTCGTGGCTCTACCTATAGGTCATTGAACTCGCGAAATTCTCCTATTCCTACCAATGTGTTAAGAAGAATGGCCAGTCTTCGCGGGGCGCCACTTCACCTAAAACCGGCCCTGCTCCCTGGTCTGCGGTCCTCGGCTCGGCCCACAAGCCTACGACTACGACGACTACGACAACTATGAATCTCCCAGCCCGCCCAAGGTCGCTCGGCGCGCACGCGCGTGACGCGAGGACAAGAGCCTCCGAGCGGCGGCGGGTCCTTCTGACGCGCCCAGGATGTCACTTCCGCAGTGTCGCCGCCGCTTCCGGCTGTCGCAGCTTGAGCGCCGTCTTCAAACACGTCACGTCTGTTTTCACTGCTGTGTCACTGTCAGTGAACTATTTTTGAACAGTTATGAATAGGGATAGCCGAATTTCGCGAACAGATTTCCGCACGTGCTAGATTTCAACACCTTACGAGCGTACCAGCTGTTTCGTTTTGCTTATTGGTAGCGATAGGAAAAATTCGCGAATTCATTTCAAGACAAGATAGACTCTATACCCGTGTACACTGAACTCACCTTTGCAATTGGATCAAAGTTTATAAGACACGCCCTGGACGACTCCGCGCAAATAGCAGACTTGCAAGTGAAGAAGAATCGAACTCCGTATAGTCAAATGTGGAGTAACACTGGGGCAACCGCCAATGAACAAACCTCTGAGGTTCGATTATACAAAATATTATGGAGTCTAACATACAGGTCATTGAACTCGCGAAAATTTCCTGTCCCTACTTATTGGTGATGTGTGTCTGTGAGAAGACATTCTCTTGGTTGACTGGCCGATCATAATTAAGTTACTCCCATACTGTACGTCTCTGATTCGTGGGCAGGCACTTCAGAGGCGTAACATCTAGATCGCCCAGAGACCCGTGTTTCATGACAGATTGTTTCTGTACCAACCGGATGTGCAGTGCTGCGTTACAAATTCTTTTATACGCTTAACCGAGTCTAGAAAATTACACTAATGGAACAGTGTCGTGCGCTCCCATTATAATAATATTGACCATAAGAACTATTTATTACTAGGCATTACCAACACAACAATCTTCTCCCTGTTTTCGTTCATATTAATCATGATTGAAATGTTATAATTTATAAATAAAATACACATAAAATTTTAATTTAACCAAACATAAGGTTATTTTATATTACCAGAAGTATAAAACGCTTGTGATAGATGATGTACTTCGGAAACAATCAAGTACGTCATACGTAGGGCAATTTTTCAAAGGTTTGATTCAAAAAGTGTGAAGAAACCGTGAATAGGCTATAACTACAGCCCCGAGTATTTCGGAGATTGAGTTGGCAGCATGCTAGGCTGGAAGGTCCTCTATACACTCGAGACATTTGCTTATTGGTTACTATGATCAACTGAGGCCTCTGTAGAGTTAAACACTCACTCACACTACTGCTTCCGGCTTATTACTGGCTCACAGCTAAACGCGGCGTGTCTAAAGAACTGCCGTGCCATCAGAACAGTAGGAGAAAAGCTTAAGGGCTTTAGTCATAGTCAGAGCTTCGTCCAATGATGATCCAGAGATGATCTTCCTAGGAGTTGGTCTGAGGTATATAATCAATTATACTGTGGGTTAATTGAAGATAAAAGTATAAGTTTTCTAAATATAAACATATTTTACACAACATCTTTGGAATAGAAAAAGTGTATAAAAATATCTTGGCCTTATATTTGGTTTAGATTATTTTCATTCAAAAGCGATGCTCTTGGTAATGTGGTGTGTTATTTTTGCCTGCTCGTATAAACAAATCACGCTATTCATTACATCAACGTCACTTTATTAGTTTTAACCTTGTTTTATAACTATCATATATGCCAATACTGAAGAATGAAGAACGATAAAATTAATATACTAATATCTTATTATTCCATATTGATTTATTTAGTTTTCATTGCACACCCCTATGTCCCGGTAATATGGGCTGGTTTCGTTTTATTACGCCAATACTGTCTTTATAATAATGTTAAATGTGTATTAAAATGTTAAATACATTACAAAAATACAGTATAAACTGGTTAAAATTCTATCTCCCAGAAAAGACTTGAAATTGCATTCTTCTGCTTTTTAGCCCGCGATTGAGCTACAATACAATTTAGTTATGAATGTATACTTTCATATATTGTACGTCAAACGTTAGATTTGTATTAAAATTCTTTTAGTGTATTAATATCACGTCTCCTAAGAATCCGCTTTCAGAAAAGGCATTTGATTGACACAAAAATTGAAAGCCATTGCTGTAGCTAAAAACTGATGTATTATTAAGCTTAAGGTATATTTCCTTTGAATCATTATTCACGGAACATTTCATTCATTAGGTGGGTATATTTTTGCATATAGACTGACAGAATCGGCCTTAAACGTAATTGTTATGTTTCGTAAACTTTATCTAGCTTTCATTGTCATGTAATATTAACGAAACTGTCGTATTTTATGTTCGCCATGTTTCTTTTTGACCTTAATACTTCGTTAATCGAACCCCCAGTCCGGACTAAATGTTAGGCAGTGCTAAAGCAAGATGATCCTCGGACTAGCAATAAAAATGCTCTCTGAATACGAAAAATTTTGGTCGGAAGGTGATCTTTCCTTAGTTCGGACTAAAACGACTATGAATATGGCTCTAAGAGTTTGGAGTCTACCTCGTCTCCGAATGAATTCGCGAGATACTAGTTGGCTCTAACTGTAACTTTAATTTTGCTGCGACGAATTGGACTTGGGGTGGCATGGCGATTAGCACGCTGGTCTCTCCCCCAAGGTCTTCCAGGCACGGTGGTTGCTTGTGACTCCTCTCACGGATCCCCCGCATGTGGGGAACGTGACGGATATTGCCGGTGATAGGTGGCTTTCCTGGAGGTTGCTTCCGCTTCCCCCCCACACCTAGTTACATTCCTTATCTTCTGTCACCCTCAGCTCGCTTCACCTCGCCCGTTCCGCAAGGCTAGCCACGATCTTGATTTTATAACCTTAGCCGGGCTGTGCGAATATTCGGTATCCCTAGGGCCAACTGTTCTTCGCAAAAAGATATAGGCGAAGGCTAAGACTCCAATGTCCCATGGTTAGAGCCACGAGTATTTCGCGAATTCATTTGGAGACGAGGTAGACTCCAAACACTTGTTATTTTCTCCTCCTGCTGTGACACGCCCCGTTCAACTGCGAGCCAGTAATAAGCTGGAAGCAGTAGTGTGAGTGAGTGTTTAACAGTGCTGTACAGAGGCCTCGCTTGATCAGAGCAACCAATAAGCAAACGATAACGTCTCGAGCATATAGAGGACTTTCCAGCCTAGCTTGCTGCCAACTCATTTTGCGAAATACTCAGGGCTCTACCCATGGCGTACGTGCAAGTTTTCTTTTGGTCATTGGCCACGTGTCTTTATCGGGAGAGAGTTCCTTACCTCATTGGGTCAATCAGAATTAGGTAACTCCGACACTGAGTATTTATGATTCGCGGGCAGAAACCTACAATGCATGACAAGAATAAACATGCGCCCCTAGTTATACGGAAACGAAAACTAAAAGTAGTAGTCGAAAGTTGTAAAGAATCGAAATTCCTCGACTTTGATGAATATTCGGGTGTTAAATTAATGTTCATTTAAAGCACCAGCAAATAAGAATTTTGTCAGTAAATCATTTCGTTTCGTTTCATTATTTTGTACCAAAAACTACGTAAAATGGGATAATGTCAAATGTAGGCAAGACCCTGTGGAAAATGCTCCAAATCCTACATTTTTATAGTATATGGTTTTGTAACAAATTTGTCATGGTGAATAACATGCTAAAACGTTATGGAAATTCGTCAAACTTGCGTTATGACACTGCTCTTACGAAACTATTAGTCAATTTCATGACAGTTCCTAACATATTTTTCGTTTTTGTTTCGTGAGGAGAAAAGAATGCACTCCTGCAACCCTCAAATTTATTATCGGAGCGAGGGAGTCACCTATAGGCTGTTCACGATCAAATGAGCACTTTTGAAAGCCCTGCTTAAGATATACGTGTATACACGACGTGTATTCGTGAAATTATTAGAAAAGCAAATATTTTACAAATCTGCTCATGCTTATACTTCACTGCATAAAAAAATCAGAAAGCGAAAGAAATAATTTAAGTTATCACATATTGTTGCTTAGCACTTTTGATTCGAAGTTGAGATGTGGAACTACTTTCCCACCAACGTTACCAACTTTACTGGGCGCATGTGTCTCAGTGCGCCTGTTGAAATATATGCAGGTGGGAGCAGTGCCTTTTTTATAAGGTTGATTTCAAAAGTGCTCACTTTATCGTGAACGACCTTTAAACAGGATGTTAAAGGAGGCAGTAAACCTGTGAAAACTGGGTTTTGAATACGTATTTTCGTCGGATGCCTTGTACTTTCTGTCAGCGGTAGGAATAGCGGCGATTTGCCCCCACAGTACGTCCCACGCGGTTGAATGGGACACGCTCATTTGTAGCGCTATGAAGCGTGTACTAGTGGAGGGCACGTTGTTGATGTGCTGACGTATCACTTCCTCAAGCCGAACAGTGCGCACAGGCCAAGGACGGCCAGCATTACACATGCTTCTCTGCAATATGGGAAGCATAAGTTACCTTTTGGCTGCGGACTTTGTAGATTTTGTACAAGGCATTCGGCAAAAATACTTTTACAAAACCCAATTTTCAGAGGCTCATACCTCATTTAATGTTCCGTTTAGGTATACGGTGGCCTCCTATTTTTGACTTTATTTTTCATAAGGAATCACCTCCCGCAGTTCAAGGTTTAGTTTCCGAACATTCTGTATATATTTTATCCCGGCGGAAGTCTCGAATTTTAACAAAAAAAAAAAAGTAATATGCTAGGATGAATATCGAAATAATTGTTCATGTAGTTACAAATTCGTGAAGAAGATTGGTTGGAAATTTGCTATGCAGTTCGCCCTTATTTCAATTCTAACTAATTTGCAGTCTGTAGAGGCAGAAATTAAACCCTTTCCGCAGGTGAACCAGCTGTCGGATTCCGAAGACATTATAACGTGCCATTCCTGTTGTGCCATTTGGCGTTTCATCTTATATTTTGGTTTTAAGAATGAAAGACCGCTTACCCCACCCCCCTACTCACCAGTTAATTACTTCATTTATTTAATATCGCTTACAAGTAAGAAATAAATTTTCTCACCTTAAAGTTTGTATTAACTTTGTTGCACAGTGTCGCTGGGACTTGCTATGTGAACTATAACCATAAGTGATGTTTACTTTTGCTAGAATACTTGGAAATATTGTAAGTAAGTTTTAAAAAACTTATTTTTAACTATATAGACTTTACATTGTATATAACATTAAAACTGAAATAAGGACGAACTGAATATTAAATGTCCAAGAAATCTTCTCCATGAGTTTCTAATGACACGAACCATCGCATAGTTTTACAATGCACCCACTTTTTTTCTTTTACATATATTTTTTTCAACGTGGCTTAAAGCGCAAAGTTTTATGTTGATTTCCAATCTTCAATAATCATGAGGTATAATTTTCATTTCACCAATTTGGTATAAGTTGTTTTTTACTTTGTAAT
The DNA here is from genome assembly GCA_029891345.1 of Dryococelus australis. NCBI lineage: Eukaryota > Metazoa > Arthropoda > Insecta > Phasmatodea > Phasmatidae > Dryococelus > Dryococelus australis. The sequence continues at coordinate 56,017,281 of CM056999.1, forward strand.
TTACCGGTCGTCTTGAGCACATACTAACTTAGTTCATGTTTTCACTATAAATGTTACAATTAGCGGTAGCAGACTTATGCCTGCTTTATCCTGGCTTGGTAGCTGTGGACGGTTATTGATGTCGTGGAGTCCCGAGCCACCCTTTTGATACCCAGACAAGAAACGATTTATTTTTTAAGCATGTTATGTGCATGGAACAACTCGTGAGTAATTTAAACTAGTTAGAAGAAAGGTGATCCTGTAATTAACTAGTACGAACCTTTAATAAAAAAAATGAGGGAAGTCAGAAGACGAGTTTCGTTTGGACAACTTGTGGACTCAAAACAGTTTTATTTAAAGAGGGGGAAAATGTAAAAGCAAAAGTTTAATAAACTGGTAGATAGTACAATTGGAAGTTTAATGTGTAACAACTTATTTGTTCAGGTGCACCCAGGTCCTATTTTATATTAAACTAAGTTATAATATATATATTTTTTATTGTTTGTCATGTGCATTCTTTTGTCAACATCAACAAGAAAAAAGACAAATTTCAAAATCCTTTTTGTTTGCAATACTCACCATATTGAAAAAAATGTTATCTAAATATTAAAGTAACCATGAATTATTGAAAGAATAAACCTAGAAAATGTAAGAAAATATAATTGTGTTATTTCTTGTTTGAGCATGTGTAAAGGTTACGTTTGATATAAACGTATTTTTATTTTATCTGAAATTCTATTACTGACTTCTCATTAAAATTATTGGGACTTTGATGAATGAAGGTATTTTGGGAAGCTGTTAAGCCTTTTGCGTATCCTTGAGTTTTGCACTTGGTAACGTAGAGTTAAACATCTGGGTAGCGCGTGGTCCTTTAGTGGTCGTGTGTGTGGCCACCGCAGAGGTTTATCATTGTGATGTACCGATCTGCCTGCTCGGACGCATAAAGGAAACTCGTGATGAATGTTATTGTAAACGATATAGTGAAATATCCTCATTACAGACAAATAATTTCGGCTCTTAAAGAGCCTTAAGGAACTGCGCCAACATTTCCCTAGACTAGAGATGTAAAAAACACTTGGGACCTACAGCGCGGGCGACTGGGATCGAACGCACGGCTTTCTGAACACAAGTCAAGATTCTTGCCGAAAGAGCCTAGAGATTAATATTTACAGCATCTCAGCTGACTATGCATACTTCTGGTTTTTGTTCCCTTCTTTAAGGATGTTTAAGATATCAATGAAGTGTCTCCTTTTTCTATGTAATAGTTTGTTCTATTATGTTCTTTAGTCTTAAATTACGTGTGTCTGATGCGGCACACGTGTGTGTTTCTGATATAGTTACTCCGAGCCCAAAAAAATAACGGACGGTTAGACCATTGAAAATTCAAAAGTTTCCCAATACTGATGAGTTAGGTACAATCTGAATGAGAAAAAATTCGTGGCTTTGATGTTTCGTTAGGTGTTTGGTACCGAACGCTTTCACTTACAGATAAAAGTATAATTTAAGACGTTCCAAAGGACAATTTTTTTTTGTTCAGAATTTTACAAGTAAAGGCTATTCGCGATAAAGTGAGCACTTTTGAAATCAACCTTAGAAAAAAGTCACCGCTCCTACCTGCATATATTTTAACGGGCGCACTGAGGGACATGTGCCCAGTTAAATTGATAACGATGGAGCGAAAGTAGTTCCGTGCCTTAACGTCGAATTAAAAGTGTTAGGTAACCATTCGTGACAACTTAAATTATTTATTTCGGTATATTTTTTTTATGCACCGTAGAGTAAGAATCAGCAGATTTTTAAATATTTTGTTTTCTAATAATAATTTCCCGGTTTCACTTCACCTGCGCATTAATAAAGTAATGAGACCCATGGCAATATTAACTCTACATAAGGCGAAAGACTACACAGCGTGCATAGAATTCGATCTTGAGCAGGGCTTTCAAACGTGCTCATTTGACCGTGAACTGAACAACGTATATCAGTATGTGCCACATGCCGGGACAAATAAAAATGTGACTGTAATTAATGTTAATGGCAGCAGCTCTTAACGAGACTGCGTAATACAGTCTGAACGACGAATGATGTTATATTTTTTTTGTTTTTTTTTTTCTGCTGCGTATAGTGTAAATGAAAAAAAAATACACTTGCCATGCAAAGTTCCATACATAGGACACTGTGACTGGAAGTGAGTGAGTGAAGAGATTTGGGCGGCTCTTATCATCGAAGTCTCGAGAGCCGATGAGGGAAAATCGAGGTGAGCATGGAGCCGGCCAGCGGTGTCATCTCCAGCACGATTCCAACGTGCGAAAATCCGGGAGCGACTCCGCCGGATATAGAGCCCGGTTCGTCTAGGTGGGAGGCGAGTAGTCTAACCACCACACCACCACAGACTCCCGGGTGTGACGCGAAGAGATAAATAAAAGGAGTAATCGATTACTGCAGACAATCAATAGAATGTTTTCAAAACAACACAAGGATTTTTTTTTGGCACAGGAGTTTTTGCTTTCTAATTTACAGCTAAATATTTTTGGTTTCCGTGAGATAGTAAACATGTAATTTTGTTAGCTGTTGGCTGTATGGAAAATTACTTGAGCTACGAAAAAGCAAGTCACAATTTCCCTTATATATACAATATAACTTTAATCTACGGAAGTGAAACGTGGTGGGGATGGAGTAACGACGGAATGTCAAACGGGAGTACCGTAAAAAAAAAACTCTCGCCAACGTGCGTATACGTATACATAATCAGCTGAGTATCTAAAGAAAACGTTTGGGTAAATGACGATATAGACTATTCACGGTAAAGTGAGCACTTTTTAAGGTCCTCCACCGACGTTAACCACTAATAAATATATTTTATTCAGCTTCAGGAGTTGATTTCTGAGAGTGGTGAAACTTATACACTGTGTTTATTAGTCACATGGAAATGTTTATATTAAAGAGTGGCGGGAAGATAGAAATTGGCCGAAAGGAAAAAATTTAGCAAGGCCTTAGAAAGTGCTCATTTTACCGTGAATAACCTATAAGCATGTAGTCATGGCTTAATATCTCGCCGACAGCAGTGTCGTTAGGGACGAAACAAGCAACGGAAAAGGTAATCGATCACTCCACCTAGCTGGCGCCTGAAGTGTGTCGGTTGTGTATTTTGTAGTAGTTTCTACTCACAAAAAAAGATTTCAGAAACATTTCGTGCCCAAAGACAACTTTCAATCTATCATTTCAAATTAAACGATTATTTTTAAAGGCGTGAAAATGGATAAAAAGGGCATTTTGAGAATCATGTTTAGCTGCCAAATTTTCCATGTGGAGAGTTCATAGCTGTTTTATACACGCGTTACACTTTTATCTTTATTAGTGTAGGTCTGCCATAAAAATACGGGGTTACCGCTTAGAGTCACGAAGACCTAAGTTGCCGATGGAAAGACTGCACGCCGGCAGAGCGCCTTGAGAGTAGAGGCGATGAGGCAAGTGGTAAATGAGGAAGAGTCGGCCTTAAAGCTTACGTACTTCAAGGACTGAACGCGGGAAATAGCTCTGCAAGCAGGCGGAACTAAAGGAGACATCCTAACATTCGCCTGGAGTGATCTGGGAAAACCAAGGGTAGCCTAACCTCAGGATTATTGTACACGAGAACCAGTGTAACTAGAGCACTTAAAGGGGGCCACGGTGGCTTAGCAGTTAGCCTGCTCCCCTCTCACGAAGGCAACCAGGGGTCAGTCCCCGGCCGAGTCACTCCGGACTTTCGCAAGTGGGAACCGTGCCAGACGATGCCGTTGGTCGGCGGGTTTTCTTGGGGATCTTCCGCTTCCCCCGCCCTTTCATTCCGGCGCTGCACCATATTCACTTCAATCACCCTCATCGGCTCTCAAGACCTCGATGTTGAGAGCCGTACAAATCTTTTAAGGTCTCCGCCTACCTGGAGGTTTTTTTTTTTTGCGCGTTTGAGGCCGAGAAGCGCGGGAGCGATAAGGGCGACATTGCCACGCACATCGAGTGTGCCATCGCCACTAAGCGCAAGGCTCTGAACTAGCGTCCAGAGTTCTCATCGCACTGCGTGTACAGGCTGTTCACAGTAAAGTGAGCACTTAAGAAATGAACCTTAGAAAAAAAGTCACTGCCCCTGTGTGCATATATTTTAATCGGTGCCCTGAGTGACATTCGCTCAGTAAAGTTGGTAACGAAGGATGGAAAGTAGTTCCATATCTTAACGTCGAATAAACAGTGTTATATAACCATTTGTGATAACTTAAAATTATTTATTTCGCTCTCTGTTTTTTTAATACATCGAAGTGTAAAAATGAGCAGATTTGTTAAGTATTTACTCGCTTAATAATGTCACAGTTTCATTTGACCGACGCATGAAGCGACGAGACCCATGGCAAAATTAATTTTACATAAGGCGAAAGAATACACAACGTATATACAAGTATATCTTAAGCAGGGCTTTCAAAAGTGCTCATTTTTCCGTGAACAACTTATACCTATAAGACTTTACGGTGACCCTATTATTTTGTTGGTGGAAAGTCTGTAGGAAGATTCAATGTAAGGCCCTTTAGTGTTGTATGTATATGGCGTGTATATTTTGTGATTAAACGTATTGAAAAATGCTGTTTTTAGCCATTTTGTAGTACTTACTCTGAAATGGTGTTTCTAATGTGCGTAACGTCTTGAAAGCGCTAATAGCCCTCGTCTGAAGTGTGTGTTCTTTACGGAGATCAGCGCATTTGAATCAAGGGTAAGAAGTGGAAGGACTGAAACATTTTTTGTGAAATAGTTTCTTGAGCGAATACACGCATTTCGGTAAATAAAGGTTCTGCAAATACGACTTTGTGTCAGAAAAAATACAAAACAATTAACTATGCCCCTATTTTTTTTTACTTTTGTCTTATTGTGTATTATTGGAGAGAAAAAATTCGTGAAAATGGGTCAAATATCACATTTTCAAAACTTGTCTATGCAGTTTCCTTAAGCTGCAAGAGAAAAGTACTAAGATACGGACGTAGTTTAATCCGTGGTCTTTCATCGCGTGTAATAAAATCCCACTGTTGCAGATCTAACTTGCACAGTACAGCGTCACCACGGAAACACTGAGCGTCTTGCGCGCAGGAGCGATGAGGCACGAGGCATGCGTGCTAGTGTCGCCCGTATCGCTCCCTCGCTTCTTGACCTTGGACGCGGGGGGGTCCATCCCACTCTTAAGACTTATCGGAATCCGCAACGCGCCTGTTATGCAGAGATCGCGGAAGTCGACTCCGCTTCCTCAGGTCCGGGTTTATCTGCAGTTGGCGCACCATTCCATAGATGAAGGGGATGGGGGAGGGGGCGGAGGGAGAGACAAGTGTGTGCGTCCTTAAGGTTCTGGTTGCTTCGTTTATCAGGCGTGCAAGTGGCTGCAACCACAAGGTCTCATACACATACTTCCGTTGTCTTGCGCAGACATCGCAGACGGTGCTTTGCAACAAGAACGAGCTGAGCTACCGTATACAGTCTTGCCAAACCGTGCAGAGTTCCACAAAAAAAATATGAGGATTTTTCTGTGGAATGATTAACTGTGTGAATTTTGTGTGTAGTTAACACGTCCGACTGAAATCTCACAAAAAGGCCAACTTTCTCGCGAAATGTAATCAAGATTATTTTTTAATATGAATTGAATCGGCCAATCTCTGTATCCTTGCAATCCCAAAAATGTTGAGAAACCTTGGCAATAAGCTCAAACTATGCTCTTAATATGGCAAAATAAAATTCTCAGAAAATTGGCGTTGGCTGCACAAATGAATGTGTCTGCAGTGAAATGTTTTTCAATGCATGACTATGCACGATTGCGTGCAAAGTTTCGTTCTAGAATTGTGTGGGAATGTGTGGAATTCACGTGTGGAATCTGCGGATTTCGAGGCGGTTGATCTGGCAACAATGCAACCGTTGCCGTTTCTCAACACCGGAGCGAATCCCCTGGACGCGGAGGAGATACAGCATCAAAAGACCTCGTCTTCCCATCGGTTGATCAGGTCCAGGTTGGGAAGAGCTGACCCCTCCAGCCTGCCCGTCCTTAATACTGTTTCGATTAGAGGATCGGCCTGCAGGTGACGTGAAGTAATTTGGCAAAATTATATGTGATGCTGAAAAAATGTTGCTCGATCTAGCGCGGAGCATACAGGGAAAGGGCGAGCACCGTCCCCCCGCAGGTCGGTAAATGTAAGTTGTGTTAATACGAAGGCAATTGATTTGTCAGTATCATTTGTGATGTGGTGCAAATTAATTTGATTTCGATACAAGAGCGAACTGCAGCCAGCCAAAACAAGTATTTCTAAAGCAACTTCCCTACTATGGGCTATTCGTGGTAAAGTGAGCACTTTTGTAAGCCCTCTAATTTGAAATAATGGTTAATAAATATATTTTATTTTAGCCTTAGGCGTTAACTTCATAGTGCGGTGGAATATACACACTGTATTTATTACTTACATGGCAATATTAATTTTAAATGGTGGTTAAACGATAAAATATGGCTGGAAGGAAAAAGTAACTAAGGCCTCAAAAGTGCTCGCTTTGCCGTGATCAGCCTATGTAAAATGTTTTTAAACGCCTCGAGGTGAAGTCCGGCCGTAAAGAAGCATTGCGAAGGCGCGGCGATTCAACAGTCCGTTCAGAAAAGATACAACATTGTCGCATATAGTTTAAAATACTGTTTTACATCGTAAACAGAGGGCTACTCACATTTGCTGAATTTTACATTTTCCAATGACTACATCTATGTTTCAGTAACCAAATTTATAAATTGGCAACAAAATAACGATTTTCATTTTTATCCTGAAAAAACTATTTACATTGAAAAGAAGTTCCTTTTTTTTTTTTTTTTTTTTTTTTTAATCTAGAATAAACACAGCTACTTACTAAGCTCGGGTTACTAAGTATGTAAGGTATCCTCTGATTAGCTTCACGTCATAACAGCTGAGACACGAAAAAAAAATGTATGCGAATAAAATATTCCTTAAAAAAGCCTGGGCTTAATATTAGGCCTGATGTGGCATTTAGAGGATTCCCTAGTTATGCTGCGAGTGCCGCCGCTTTGTGTGAGTATTTCCTCGGGGGTGCTCCAGTTTCCTTCGCAGTTCTCGTTCCACTGCTCTCACATCCCCATTTCATTCTTCAGCCGGTACAGAGATGACAGAGGTCTGTTCATTGAGAAGGGCAATAGACTCAAATTGGCGCCGATCAACTCTCCGTCTATGTTGGCCCTGCTCAGTGCGTGCTTCAGGCAAAAACAACGAACAGACATATATTTTTTTTTAGAACACAGTGAGTATTTGCATTGCCCTGATCCCTTATTATTTTGAAGCACATCCTTATTCTATTAACAATCTTTTCCCCTTGTGAAAGTCGTAATGATGTCCGGTGTATCATATACTCTACCGGGCGCGCAGAACTTCACAGCTGCGAACACTGCAACAACGATGTCGTGTATAGCCCGTTCACGGTAAAGTGAACACTTTTGACTCCCTAGTTACTTTTTCCTTTCAGTCATATTTTAGCCTTTAAAAACCTCTTAAAATAAATACTGACATGCAAGTAATAAACACAGTGCGTACATTCCACCGCAATCGGAAGTTAACATCTAAGGCTAAAATAAAATATAATTATTGACTATAATTACAAATGAGAAGGCTTTCAAAAGTGTTCACTTTATCGTGAATAGCCTATAGCGATATGGCAAAGTTAAGTCTATGTCCGCTAAATGAATGCGCTCTTATATTCGTATACTCATTTCCAAAAAAAAAAATCTGTACAGGTACCGTATAGCCTACCAACTTTTTATACATGGTAAACTTTTTGTCATCATTTTTACGTCTTCGCTCATTTCAAAAATGCATTCCTGCATATTGATTTAGCAACGCAAAACAAAATAAAAATAAAAGACTCAGATAATACCCGCCTCTTCAAAAATCCCGTTAAATGCTACTTAGCTTAGCAACAAGCAGCATAAAATATATATATATATATATTTTTTTTTCGAATTATTTCGAAATGGTGAAATACAAGACATATTAAAGCAGCAGTTGACTCGCATCAAATCAATGAGTATAGGCTGTTCACAATAAAATGAGCACTTTTGAAAGCCCTGCTTAAGATCAACTTGTAAGCACGTTGTGTATTCCTCCGCCTTATGTATAATTAACATTACCACCGGTCTCATCATTTTATTCATCCGTCGGTCAAGTGAAACTGTGGAATTATTAGGAAAGTAAATAGGTCCTACTTTACAAATTCACTAATTTTTAAACTTTGATGCATTGAAAAAACCGAAAACGAAATAAATATCTTTAAGTTATCACAAATTGTCACCTAACACCTTTTATTCGACGTTAAGAAATAGAACTACTTTCCATCCATCGTTACCAACTTTACTGGGCGAATGTCTCTCAGTGCGACCATTAGAATATATGCATACAGGGGCAATTACTTTATTATAGGATTTATTTATTAAGTGCTCACTTTATCGTGAACAGCCTTTAATTATTCGAGAACACGGAGGTGAAATATATGCTTATTCCGCGAACTCCAAACGCACGCGCCACCAAGATGGTGTCACTGTCCAGCAACGTGTAGGAGACGCGCTCGCCGATGAGAGCCTGGTAATTTACTCGTCAGCGGGCAGCCCAGCCAATAAGGGCGATTTCGTAGCACGCAGTAGCCAACTAGACACAAGGCCTGTTCCTAGAACTTCGCGGAGGCAATGCGAGGATGGGCCCGTCACTGGCATTTCGTTTCTGTGTATTAATCTATTCTCTGACGTAATCTTAAGAGTGCCACAAACGGATTAAATTACGCCCGTGTACTTGCCAAAGGTGGGCACCTCAATTTCCTAAGGCTGTTTCCGAATTTTCAGTATATACGTGTAAGTACGTACATTTGCGTACTAGCTGTGACGTGTACTTGTCACGTACGTGTTGAAATTATTTGGACAGGTCATCTCCTCTTCATGTTAGACTGACCGCACATTCTAGAGGAAATTTCAGAAACTATGCGACAACAGAAAAATGCGGCGCAATATATACGTTACAACTCCTGTGGTTATGCATTAAGAAGACACGCATAACATATTTAAATATTTGTGATTTATTTTGGTGTCATGGTTTTTGTATCTTGACATCTCACGAGTTTACGCGCTGAAACAGGGAATGAGGCATTAATGGGAGCATTAGTGGGCGCGCGTTATTTACAGGAGGAAAATGAAAGGCGACGCAGAAATATTGTTGTATATTGGTTGCTTGGCAGAGCAGCACAATAACAGGTGTGTGTTGTTTGGAACGAAAACGAATACACACGAATATGCCAATATAATGTCCGTTTTTTTGGTCGTTGTAGGCTCTAAATTCGAATCAGCGGAAAACCGCTGGTTGTTTCAGTGGAAAAATTCCACTGATTGAATTTGTGACGTGAAACAATTTCACTGATTGAGGAAGTGACGGCCGACTGCAGCGGAGAATTATATATTGCTTTTATTGAATGTAGGCAAATAATTAGGGGAAATAAACATATTTACGATAGTTTACTATTTATATCGTGCAATGTACCGTAAAAAAAAAGTATAAAAAAAGTTCGCAGGTAGCAGGGATAGAGCTCTAACATACTTCCCGCGTAGGTTAGTGCCTTGCCACCTTGGCTACCGTGCCAAGACGTACTTACTGGAGGAAAATATATGTTTTATTGTTCCGCTGCGAAATCGTGTAGTTTGAAGTTGTATGCTCATCTTTATCGTGTTTGGTTTGATTGGTACAGTTAGGATTGTTAAAACCAAGAGTAAAAACGGAACGAAAGGCCGTGTGTTCATATTACCTCGTAAAATGGCGTTTTGAAAGACGAAACACTTTTTAGAAAGTATTTTCTATTAGTTTTATTCGTTTCTTCGTTGTTACTTCACTTGACACACGTTGTTTAAGGACCATTTTTAAACGATGTTCGACGGCCATTTTTACATGCAGTTTCACTGATACATCAGTGAAAAATAATTAGAGATGGAGCAACTTGCTCGGATGTTTCAATGGTCCATCAGTCGAAAAATAAACCACTGAGAAAACGGTGGAAAAAAAAAAGACTGACGAATCAGTGGAAAATGTCACTGAATCAATCAGCGAAGGAAGTATGGCATTTTTTCACTGGTTCATCAGTTTAATTCACTGAAGTGACTGTTGTATCAGTTAGATACAATTAATTGATTGAAACAGTGAAATTCTCGCTGATTCAGATTGAGTGTACACTCTGAGTACGAGATGTACTGCAGGAGTATAGAATTTCTTGCACCTCAGTATCGTGAGGTTATGTTTATCTGATCAGCTTCTCTCGATTTCACAAGTATTCACACCGCACCAGTAGCCTTGGGGTATTGTTTTATCACGTCAGCGGAAGATTGTAAACAAATTAGTGTATTTGTTATGGGATTTTTTTGCATTTATTTATCTATGTAAAGGGACATTGCACATAAACCGTCATTGTTTTCTCGTCCTTCGATACGTACCTTACCGTATGTTTATAATATAGGCCTGCACATATATAACAAAATAAATAAAAATGTAATTCGATGGGGTATTGGAAACGCGGATTGCAAATGTAATATTACTTGTAATCATACACCTGGGAAATATGCTGCTGACGTCTGTACAACGCTCAGGATGTCACTCATGATTGGATGCAAATTTATTAAACTGGCAATTATTTGCAAGTAATACAGAACGACATATGTAATATTACTTGTAATCATACACCTGGGAAATATGCTGCTGACGTCTGTACAACGCTCAGGATGTCACTCATGATTGGATGCAAATTTATTAAACTGGCAATTATTTGCAAGTAATACAGAACGACATTTTGTAAATGCTTAACTTTTAAAACTTGCGAGCTTTACGCCCACAAAACGTACGAAATACAATATGACGATTGTCGCTAAGTACGGAAGTATGCCCAGCGAGCATACAATTAAAAATACTTGCCAAGTATATAACCTGCGTGTACTATACTGGGAATTCGGATGGCGCTAGTATATACACGGTGATGTCACTTCCGGGGACAGGTAAACGCAAGCATGCATATCGTGAGAATCCGGAAACAGCCTAAGTTAAGTTTCCCATTCCTTGTATACTCGCGTTAAATTTTGCATCGACACAAACAATTTAGTGCAGCCGCACACGTGATTTTATAATCCTTTTTTTAAATACTACAGGCTGTTCACGGTGAACTGAGCTCTTTTGAAATCCCTGCTTAAGATCTACTTGTATGCACACTGTGTATTCTTCCACTATATGTAAAATTAACATTGCCATGGGCCCGATCACTTTATTCGTGCATCGTTTAAGGAAACCTGTGAAATTATTAGGAAAGTTAATGTTTACAAATTGGTTCATTCCTACACCTACATGCATTAAAAAAAACGTCAAATAAAATTAATTATTTCAGTATTCACAGATGTTTACCTAATGCTTTTAACTCAACGTTGAAACATCGAACTACTTTCCTTCCTTCGTTGCCAACTTTACTGGCGCATGCTTGTTTTTGTGCCCGTTAAAATATAAGTGCAGGTAGGGGCAGTGATATTTTTCAAAGGTTGATTTCAAAAGTGCTCACTTTACCATGAACAGCCTTTGCTAGGATTACCTTGTAACCACATATTACCACACGTGTTACAACCACATATTATTATTTGACCACAGAGCAGATAGTACACAGATACAAAATGTCGTGGCAGTTCCTTTGACTGGGCGTACACATGCTTTGATCGGCCGCACAAGGCACTGGGAACGTACCTTGCATTCGTAAGTACTCTGTGGTTAGGCCTACCAAATAACTGCGCCTCGTCTCGTCTATGTTGCTGTTAAATACGGCAGTAGTGTTTATGTAAGAATTACTCGCAAATGCATTCACAATGATGCAGTGCAAAACACACTCATTACCATAAACATTTGTGCTACGAGGAATGAACTAGAAACTTTATTGGCGTGATGGTATAGAAATTGCATCAGGGCAATGTTCAGTCCACTCGCAGCACAGAAAAAGGTAACCTTTAGCACCTCGTTGGACCGCCTAGTGCCTGGAGACATGCTTCGATACAATCTGGGTTGGAATTTAAGAAACAATCAGGACTTTGATGTGTGTGGGACACGGCCATCAGTTTTACCTCAACACGTCTACGTTAGCGGGTAATATTTTCTTTGGTGAGAGCCGATGAGTGTTGTTAAGGTAAGTATGGAGCAGCACCGGAATGAAAGGTCAGGGGAAATGGGCGAACCCTGATAAAACCCGCCAACCAGCGGCGTCGTCCGGCACGATTCCCACATGCGAAAATCCGGGAGTGACCCGGCCGGGGATTGAACCCGGTTCGTCTTGGTGGGAGACTAGCAGGCTAACCGCTCAACCACCGCGGCGCTAAGCCAGGGACTATAACATATGAAGCTGCAGGCTGTCATCAGTATACCACTGTGCATTCACTGACTCTCGTATCACTGCCAGTGACAAACTAAAATTGTATAGCAAGGCTCCCCAGAGAATTTTGGTAGAAGCAGATGACGTTTACCCTTGTAAATGTGAGGAAGGGATTATGGCGCTCCGCTGCGCTCGTCATACATCTTACATGGTGACCATTCGATCCCAAAGAAACTAATTATTCGTCGCTAAATACAATACATCACCAGTCCTTGTAATTTCTGATTTATTTATGCCGAAACCGCTGCAACGAAAGGGACGAATGTTATGGTGTTAAAGGACAGAACATGCAAAGGTCGTCGATGTCACAGATCTGCCTGTGCTAGGAGTTTGGAAACACTTCTGGTAGAGATGTGCTCTAGTGATGCTGTTACATGTCGCTGGATGGTGGGCATGGAAACCGCTAGCTCTGTTCACGCCTGTCTGGCAATTCGACAGTATTTCTTCTTCGTGGTTTGTCAGGCTCGTCCTGAACATTGCATTTATGTATGAATATATTCACGTGCCCATTCTTCCCATCAACAAATCATTGCAAAGTTGAAACGACCAAATCACGGGCAGTCTGGTATGCTGACCACTCTGCCAATTCTATATCCTCTCTCAAACTCCATAAGTGTTCGTGAAGCTGACTCGTACACCTTCTTGGTATGTCTGTCGCTTATTAATCACGCTTGATAAGTATCGTGCACGTCATATCAAAAGCGTTCTGTCGAGTGCTGTTTCTATACTCCATACGAAGAGCGACGCAGAAGCATACCTTTCACGTTTACTGAATTATTTTTACAGGGTGCTGACATTTTTATGGCAGTGAGTGTTTACAGCTCCCTTCTGAGCTGAGTGTGTTGTGTTTTAATTGTGGCTCGCGGATTTAGTCTTTTGTGAGCTCCATTTATGTTATTTAGGGTATCGCGAGCCTTTGTATTGCCTTTGTTGATGGGTTACGTTAATTTGCTTGTAAAAACACATAGTTCAGTTCAAAATAAATATTCAAGCAAATTATGCACAGACTTCACATACAGCTTTGACTGAAAGGATATTTGAACTGGCGAAATCTCCCTCTATTTACAAATACTTTCTTACAAGTTTTGTTGTAGATGTCCCCAATATTATAACGAAATGTCTTGTGCATGTTTTAAATGTAGCAATAAATTAATAAATAAATTACGACTATTTAAATTATTGTACTGTATTTATATTTGAATGGTGTAACGAATTCAGACGTTTTTTAAATGCTTTTTTTTTAATATATATATATTGTAACTACTCATTTAAAGAGACGTTATTTTTGCTACCGTAAACGTACTTATTTATATGTTATTTTTAAGTATAGCAGACTCACAACACAAAGCGATCAAATTGCCAGTAATACTACCCAGTCGACTCTATTTTGAAACACTGAACTCAAGAACGAAAACACTACCCACAATTGCAGTTTTAATCAAGTTGGTTCAGCCAGAGGGGAGTTTGTGAGGTTTCCGTGGCTTTTTATAGGCTGGTACACGTCTTCCCAACCACCTACACATGGGAAAAACCTTAAATGCTTTATTATTTGATATGTACACACTTCTTTGGTAATATTGCAACCGCTCAAAAAATCAGAGTTCCTATCTTACATTGAAAAAATCTGTATAAAAAATTCTAAATATACCTAACAGGTATGAAAAGACAAGCCTCCAAGTTACAAATTTTTTTTGTATTAATGCCATTATGGATGTGGTGCCTTTATGTTATGTTACCCATTATTCTGGGATAACCTCATTTAATTTGAATTGAAATTGTCACTAAATGCAAATGTAAGTAATACATTTTTTATGTTATATTTTTAATAACAAACATTAAACTGCAATCTTGGTGTGTTGTATAATTTGGATGATATCGGTGCTGTGAAAAATAGCGGAAGAAATTCAGTAGAATCTTGGTTATCGCATATTTTTTAGTGGTCGGCTGGACATAAAAATTTCAGTTTTAACTTAACATCATGTTCTGCAGACAAATCATCCACATGGCCCCGAGATAAACGCTAGTTTGGTTTCCGTGAGTGGTAGATTATTTTTAATCTTTATGCTCTCATAGTATACCTTAAAATTGAAAACGTAGTCAATATTACAAAATGCGGAGAATATAATGTTACGATTTTTGACAAACAGGCTGCTATCAAACGTAAAACAGCATTTCTTTCGTACTCTGTCCTAACTTTACGCATTTACATCGCCCACGCTAAAAGGCTGCAATCGAATTAGCGATCACTAGACTCGCAGTCGTCAGTATAATAAATCCTCTCACACCAATACACTGTAAATGAGCAATATGACTATTCACTTTACCTAAAAGGGAAACACGCGGCTTTTGTGAAATAGTTGTTTGCGAGAATACGCGTATCTCGGTAAATAAATGTTCTGCAAATACGACTTTTTGTCAGAAAAGATAAAGAAATAGACATATATGCCCCTATTTATTTACTTTTGTCATATTAAGTTTATTCTTGGAGAAAAAATTCGTGAAAATGGTTAAATATCGCATTTTTAAAGCTCGCCCTTGCAATTTCCTTAAGCGACAAGAGAAAAATACAAATATACGGACGTAGTTTAATCTATGGTCTTTCATCACGTGTAATAAAACCATATGTTACAGATCTAATTTACACAGAACAGCGTCACGGCAGAACCACTGCACGCCTTGCGCGTAGGAGCGATGAGGCGCTAGAAGTGCGTGTTAGTGTCGCCCGTATCGCTTCCTCGCTTCTTGATATTGGACGCGCAGCTACATCCTACTCTTATTTACCGACAATTCGTTTAGGATAACTAAAATTTAGTTTTATGTATTCACTAAAGATTTTATATTCTCCCCCCATCACCATCTCCCCCCGCTCCACATTTGATGTGTGATGTGCTGCCCGAGAAAAACAAAATGTTCCCGTGTTTTTAAACCTCCGGTTGTCGTTGCCAGCTTGATGGGTGAATAGTGTTAAAGGGAAGGCAAACATACGGAAAATTCGGAAGAGTACTGAACAGATGTAGTACATAGCCGGCTGTAGCTATTATCGACTTCACGCTGCTTGACGTATCCGATGTCTGACTTCTGTAGCGTGGTCAGAAGGAAAGCCAGCTTCCGGTGCATTACAATTCCGAGTAAAGGCAAATACGCGTGCGTTGATATTAGGCACAATTTTGAGTTTGTTTTAGCCTCTAACCCATCACACAGTAAGTCTATCAGCACAAAGGGATGGCGTCAATAACAACAACAACAATGGAAGGATTAATTTAGGATACACGAGCATACAAGGCAGACTCAAGATGCATCAAGACTCCCGTGAGAAGTCGTGAAAACGAAACACGACAAATTTTTTTTCAAATACTGAAATTTGGTAAAGTTGTTCACGGTAAAGTGAGCACTTCTGAAATCAACCTTTGAAAAATGTCACTGCCCCTACCATGCATATATTTTAACTGGCACGCTGAACGGCATGAGCCCAGTAAAATTGCTAACGACGGAGGGGAAATAGTTCCACGTCTTAGTGTTTAATTAATTGTGTTATGCAAACATATGCGAATGCTGAAATGCTTTCTTTTGCTTTTTTGAAATTTTTGTTTATGTAAGTTTATGAATTAACAAATTTGTAAAATATCTACTTTTCTGGAAATTTCACAGTTACAGTTGACCTACGCATTAATTAAGTGATCAGGCACATAGCAATGTTAAGATCACATCTGGTGTATATATACACAATGTGCATACGAGTAGATCTTGAGCAGGGCTTTCAAAAGTGACCAGTTTACCGTAAACAGTGTATAATTTGGCAGGCTGGTCGTTTACCTGGTAAAGCCTTATATAGTGCATGGCGACTGTTACTTTACATTAGACTTACTTTGTAAGTGGAACACAGACAAGGTCACTTTATTAATAACTTATTTTCAGTAGGGATGAATTCCGAGGAAAGTTTATAAGTTTATTCAGTGGCATTTTGTTCTTATTGTTTAGCCCGTGTTGTTAGTTCATTTTAAGCATCGAAACAAAATACGAAATTTGTTTTAATATAAATATTTTTAAAGTATTATTTCTACATTTCGTACTTTAGGACATGATAAAATCAATTAAGTTGTTCGGAAAGATATTCCCGACTGAGATAAAATAACTATTTCACTCGCTTCCTATTCACAAGGTGATAATCGAACATTGCTATAAAAATAATCAATTGTAAAAAAAAAGTTTTGTATAGAATAATTTCCATTCACGATGAATGATTTAAATTCATATAAAATGTCATGTTATAAAAACACAAAAACTAATGTTTTAAACTGGCACTGTTAAGCGGTTTTAAGTGGCAAGTGGTTGTAGCAATATTCTGATTTGCCAAAAGTAAGGAAAGGGAATTAAGAGTTTTCCTTATCGCCGAAACTATTTGCGAACTGATTTGCATAATGGCATGTAACCTGCCACGCACTCAATTTTTCCTTATATGTATCTTGCATGTTGCTCACAACCCCGACGCTAATAGAATATCATCAATTAGACTCTTAAATTACCTAGTCTGAAACCCACGATAATTTTCAGCACCAGATTGTATCGTTGACTGTTAAAACCGCCGCCTTGTTCTTGCACGGAAATAGATAAATAATTAATACTAATAGTCAATATGTACGTACTTTTCAAGTGCGTTTAATATACATGTTCTAGTATATATTCATTACAACTATTCGAACAGGTCGTTTCATACGCGCCTATGTCCAATTTTTCGCATCTTCTAGGGTAGAAAACTGTAACTATGAAATATCATATAAAAGTTTATACAACTATAGCAGTCTTCGCTAAGGTCGCAAGGTTGCAGTTTGAAATCCTCTGTAAACCATGGACGCGTGTCCGGTCTTCATTCAATAGCTGAAGTTCTGTTCGTAAGCCACTCCTCTATTAGATTTTCGGTAGGAAATCAAAGTCATTAGTAAGCCGGACAAAAAAAAAACTGATAGCTTGGTATAAGCTAAAGCCAGCTCAGATACGGCGACCGTTGCATGCAGCTATTGGAAGGAACCTTGACCAGGCAAGCAGGCAGCTAAATGGGAAAATCAGGCCGCTGGACGGGAAATCAGGACACAAATTGCGTGACGCGCGCATGCGATGTATATTTGAACACTTTGAGTTGAGAGACTTCTATTCTCGTTCTGTTGCCAACCTGACGTTTTTTTTTTTTTTTAACTCGGCCCCTTCTGTCTACGAAATAAGAGTATACTTAACAAACTAAAGCGTGGATCATATATGAACAATTTAACGTAACTATGATGTAACTCAAAGGCCCCGTCAACTTTACATAAATGGTAATCAATATTTAATTATGTTTCCCGTCATCATTTTTTTGTGTTACTCTGAAATCATTAGTGTTTCACTACCAGTAAACCCATAAACGAGTTCACCCCCATCTGACGTAAGTCATGTGCGGTTTCGTATTAAAACTTGGCACATAACAGGGGTGTCTACAGAGGGAGTCCATGATGCAAGCTGCATCTTGGACATTTCAGGGGAGGGAGGGGGGGGGGTTGGAATAATGGTTTTAAAATACCGTGTTTAAAGGAATTATTGTGTGTGGGGAAAAGAGCTATGACTGATTTAGATGCGAGGAAAAATAAAGCATGTGTTGGAAGTATTGGTTTTGCACCTAAGTGGGAAGGGTTTGGAGAGGGAGGGGGGTAGGGGTGTGTTGGTTCGAGGAGGTACCACCCCAACTCCACCTCACCTTTTTTTCTCTAGGGAGGTTCCCGTCAGTTACGTACAGTTTATGCAAACGTGAACGTCCATTGTTTGGAGTTGTGCGGATCTTGTGCGCGTACATATGTTTACGATAGTGTTTTCCAGGAAAGTTAAAGGTGCAGCTTCTATGCGAGGATGTAAATGTAATCATGCTTAAACAACAGAAGCATTTAAATTATAGACGTATAGAATCAATATGCGATGGGATAGTACGACATGACTAGTGGTTGGCGCATTGCATGAGAAAGCACGCCTACAAATATAAAAGTAGTTTAAATATAAAATATAAACTTACAAAGTTTGAGTACGGCGATGGTGGCAGCTGGAAACCTTATGCCTAGAGTACAGTGTTAGAAGAAGGAAATACATCGGAAGAAAAATCGGAAAGGTGAGTTAATTAATAGCATCATCGATCAGTACTCGGCTGTATAAATTACTACAGTATCTTAATTTTTCTCAGATGTTGCCGAGGAGCTATGTTGGTGTAGCGGCTAGAACGAAGGCAATCCGGGTTCGATCCCCGGCGGGGTCACTCCCGGATTTTCGCATGTGGGAGTCGTGCTGGACGAAGCCGCTGGCTGGCGGGTTTTCTCGGAGGTCTCACGTTTTCCCCCGCCCTTGCATTCTGGATTCTGAGGCTGCTCCATACCCACATCATTTTATCCTCATCGGCTCTCCAGATGTTGATGAAAATAGTCGCCCGAACCTCTCTCAGACGTTGCTTAAATGCTCTGCTCAATAATAAAAAATGTTTATTTTTGTCTTTATTGTTGCAACTCTGGAATAATTTGCAGTACTGTATGAACTTAACGAAATATCTAAAAACAGGTAAGCCGTTCAAAGTTGCGCATCCCTTAAACCGATGTGTTTGGGATTTTTTCAAATGCATGGGATGCTCTTAAAAATTTATTGTTGGCCACTATCATGGCAATAGTAGTTGGTTATATAGTAGCTGGTTGATATTATCTTTATCTCCCCCCCCCCCCCCAAATACCATCTCAACTCCGGAATGTGTATCACGTCAAGCCCACACTTTTGTTTTTCAAAATCCCGACTGACGTGGCCCTACCTTATCCCTTTTATTCCCCCCCCCCCACCCCCCCCCAAATTCCTCCAAAAACAGCGCACTTGTTAGTAAATTGTTTAAGAATTATTGCGAGAGGATGAGACCATTTATTCTATCTATGTATGTAAGTTCTATGTTGTATATTGTACTGTTTATTATAATGTACTGTCGCATTTCTCAATGACTGCACAATTTGGGTTAAAATCGCTAACAGCACCGTAGTTATAAAAGTTTAACAGGGAAACTTTTAATGCAATGTTGGATTTGCATGTATGCATACAGTGCTTTGATTTTGCTTGCTATAGTTCACTTATATACTTCATTTCATATTTTCAGGAACTTTGTGTTTATTTTATTTTTTTGTGCTTTTATTGCATTGTATAGCAGTCGAGCATGGTTTACTATCATAATGTGAACCATTGTCATGGATGTGTTTAAATATACATATAAAATAAATTAAACAGTTAAGCTTTGTGCTCACTCCGTGACAAACATTGCCGAATCAAGTGTACTCAGCCGATCATCAAACTAAAGACGTTTTACTCTGTCTTGGAAAAATTACACACACTATAAACATATTGTTGTGAATAAACATTATCCTACACGATTAAGCAAGCAAATCACTGCATTGGCTATTCACGGTAAAATGGGCACTTTTTAAAGCCCTGCTTATAATCTAATTGTATGCACGTTGTATGTTCTTCAACCTTATGTCAAATTAACATTGCCACGGGCTTCATCACTTTATTCATACGTCAGTCAAGTGAAACTGTGGAATTATTAGAACAGCAAATATTTTACAAAACTGCTCATTTTTACATTTCAATGCATTAAAAAAACAGAATGCGAAACAGAAATAATTTCAGTAATCACAAATGGTTACCTAGCACTTTTTTTCTGACGTTAAGATACGGACTTACTTTCCATTAACCGTTATCAACTTAGCTGGGCCCGTTAAAATTTACCCATGCAGGAGCAGTGACTTTTTTCTAAGGTTGATACCAGAAGTGCTCACTTTATCGTAAACAGCCTTTAGAATGAAATGTGCCTCTGGTCCGTGCTGTGGGCGCACGCGCACATAGTGTGCACGAACAAACCAACCACAAGAGGGGAAATGTTGAGGGGAAGAGGGGTAGTCCCTTGCATCATACTGCCAAAGGGGGGTAGCTACCCGACACATAAAATAGCATAACTTTAATGTTTTTGCCTTGCTGTAACAGCATGTGCGTAAGCCATTGTTTTTTTTTTTTGTGTGGCAGGTGTGTCGACTTAGCGTCACTACATGAGGTTCGAATACGTCTCTACTGTGACCTTGACATTACCGGGTAGGGAAGCAGATGCTATCTGGCCGCATGTATGGCACGTGTGTGCTGTCCCTACGCAAGCCAAGTGTGTCCACGGACGAACGTTCACATACCATTCGCGCTTAAATAGAACTGCACAAACATAAAGCAACAATAATCTCATTCCAAAGTCAACCATGTTCTGCTACGACTACTTTCACGCGTAAAACGTTTTAACGTGGGAAAAAGGTCTATTCATGTCAGTTCCAGTTTGCGACCTTTGTATATGTGATGGTTTTACTCATTCTTAACGGTTACTAGCGTAATTTTTTTTTTACGAATAACAAAAATATATAAATGGCAAAAAATGTTACATGAAACCTGCTATAATCCATTCACGGTTACTTCACACTTTCCTGAAACCCTGCTGAAGTTCTTCTTCCAGATTATGCTTCCGCCTCATACAAAATACGCTTAAATAAGTTTCGAAAATAACCACCAAAGGACAACGCACCGAATTCGTGCGTGCTCTGTTCTATTAATATTTTGCACGAGAACTATTTATTACTAGGTGTTAGCAACACACATGTCATCTCACTGTTTTATACACATTCATCAAAAGTGAAACATTATGATTTAAACATATAATATTTGTGAGACTTCAATTTAACGAAAAATAATGTAACTTTATATTAACAGAGGTATCAAATGCTCATGATACATGGCATGTTTAGAAAGTAACTAAACACGGCATATATACACTGAGAGAAAAATCGAACAAAATATTTGTTTGTATAGGGCCATATATATATTTAGTTACCCTAACAAAATATATTGTTGAGCAAACAAAATTTGAAAAGCAACTAAATTACTTTTGTTCATCTAACAAAATATATATTAAAATAAACAAAATGTCTGTGTTGGGCCAAAAAAAAATTAGACTGTCAAGTAAATATTTTGTTAAACCAACTGTATATATTTGAATGGCCACTCATTTGACTACCTTTGTTCAAAAATACAGCTCGAGAGTTTGTTTGTATTTTCTGTGACAATCAAGACAGTAAAAATGTTTGTTAGTGCATTTATTGATGCTTAGCAATCTTATAAACACATAAATAAAACAACGCAACTGACTAGTAAAGCTGTAAAACTTGAAATATTTGTTTGCACACGTTGCCCAATATTTGAGGTACATCCATTTGAAAGCATTCAACCTTCATCAGTTGTCGCAAGTGCACAAATACTACAGATTGTTGGCCGCATGTTGTGGAAATCTTATATATTTAAATTATCTAGGCCGCAACTTTATCTTTCCTTGCAAGATGGAGGCCTGAGTCTAATTAATCACGTTTTGAAGTGTGAGGCCTTATATCAGTCTTCAGCAATTGCAACAATTTTACGCCCAGAGGACATCTACGCAGCATTACAGAAAATGATGTGGTCTGAAGTTAGACGCATGCCACTTCAATACCGTCAGGCAAAGGAAGCACTCGCAACTCTAGTAGAACACTTACCGGAAGGGACAGTCGCATCAGCGAGATATTTGTACATTCGGGCTTCCAAAACGTCGGCTGTCATACCATCTGTTGTGAATCGCACCCCAACCATCCGTTGGAGGCGCCCATGGAAAATACTCGCCGATCCTAACCTTTCCTCGGATCTTCGAGCTGCAGCATTCGGCTTCTACAATAATATCGTGACAACTCAGCAGCTTAAATACAGCATTCACATGACAGCTGACCCTACATGCCCGCTGTGTGGCAACACCGACACGGCCCTTCATAGGGTAATTTCCTGTGTTTATGCAGCTCCCATCTAGCAGTGGTTTCGCGTACGAGTACGAAAAATAATTCGCGATGAACGTGGAGATGTCAGCGACACGCACATGCTTCATTGCGATTTCTTCACCTTCCCCCTCAGTTCGACGAAGAGCTGCGGCCTGGTATATACTTCATGCGATCGATTTTTTGGTGGACCATTCGAAACCGGCGACAGTTCAAGACTTTGTCCAGCTTCTTCGTCAAGATAGGTGGAACATGGCGCGGCGTGGCACATTGCGTCAGTGGTACGGCAATTTTTTATTTTCATTCTGACGTTCACGCCTACAGGAAGTGCGTGTATATTACCGAGGTTGGGTGTACGCCGTGCGCTGCCCACCCCTCGGCCCTTACAAGTGTACAATTTAATGTTCCAGTAGTAATCGTCAATAGGTGGTAGTGTTATAAGTCAGTGTCACGTGTCGGGGTGTACGCCGTGCGCTGCCCCTCGCGTTAAATAATTTTTTATGTGTTCAGTGACTTTGTCAGCAAAACCAGTTCACCAAATGTTCATATCGTTTTGTGACCCCTATGTAAGAATTGTGTAGATATTTTATTGAGTATTTTGTTATTGTTTATATTGTGGGTTGAATGTGTACTGTATAATAGGTTAAGGGTAAACGCCTCTGTATATGGTGTGTGATAATAAATCTATTTTTATATTTAAAAAAATTAGCTGAGATTACTAAGGCGTAGCGCTCGGACGCAGGTGATCTAGGTTCGAAACTCGGTCGAACTTGTAAAATTTTCGTATATCGGTCCAATTTGTTTAATGTACGTGTACTTTAGTTGCCCCAATCAAATCTTACAGTTTGGGGCAACCAAATGAGAGCAATAAAATTATATGGTTTCGGTAACAAAATATTTAATTGTCCCTATACGAACAAATAATTTGGTTGCACCAAACAAATATTGTTTGATTCAACAAAACCTTTTTCTCGGTGTAGGTTGATTTTCGAAGGTTTGATTCAAAATGCATGAAGGAACGGCGATTAGACTATACGACCTGTTTCCCCATCCTATTTTTTGGCCACACTATAGGCGGTTCACGGTAAAATGAGCACTTTTCACGCCCTAGTTACTTTCTTCCTACACAGTAAAAAAATGTCTATACGTGTTACAAGCAATTATTTGGAAACTAGCTGCCAAATTTTTTCATTTAACTCTACAGTTTAGTATTGTACAATTACAACACATTATTTTGGGAAAAAATACAAAACTCTTTATGTAGTTCAATATTTATAATAAACTTGAAGTCTACAACATTTGCTTGTTAATATTCAGCATTAATTTTACACATTGTACACAAAGGTTATCGTCAAATATGCTCTTAATAATTTGCAGTGTTACAAAAATATATTTGGTAACTAGTTACCAAATAATTCATTGTACAAATACAGAACATGTTTACAGTGTATCAGTCGTTTTTATTCTTCTGCCACTTTTCTAAAGTTAATATTGCCTTATATGTAATAAACACAGTGTATATATTTCACCGGACTCGAAAGTTAACTTGTAAGCTAAAATAAAACATATTTACTGATTCGAAATGAGAGCTTGAAAAAGTGCTTACTTTACCGTGAATAGCATATACCTTCTTCGCCTGCGCGCAGATACGAAAAATTAACTCACACATACTTCAACTTTGCTTTAACGGTTTCCACGATCGCAAATACGAAATAATAATAATAAACCTAACTCGCACAGATTGCAATGTTTAAAAAAATGGCAACAGTTTGTCTTTTTCAGAATCTTATTGCGCACGCCACGCCGAAGAAACGGCGCAGATGAAAGAACTTGTATATTTTGCGCAGTAGAATGCGAACAGAACC